>VZTE01005926.1:22868-64762 GCA_013397775.1 Eulacestoma nigropectus
CCGCGCGGGTGAGGGAACGGGCGGGCGGGGCTGCGGCTGCGGCTGCGGCTGGGCCGGGCCGGGCCGGGCCGGGCCGGGTCTGTGGGGACCGGGAGCGCCGGGCATTCACTGCCCACCAGGGACCCTTCCGTGGGGGCCTTGGGCCCCGTGGGGAAGGAGCCTCCCGGTGGGGCCGGCCTGTCCCCGCCCCTCCGTCTCCGTCTGAAGTCGGCGCCACCGAGGCCGGGCGGTGTGCGCCAGGCCCGTGGCCCGGGAGGGGACAGGGACAGGGTGAGAGGGGTTCCGGGCTGCGACGGGAATGTCAAGGCGCTCACTGGGTTTTGCTTCTTAGTTAAAGGATGAGAAGTAGTAAGGAGCCATTTTTTGTGAAGTTCATAAAGTCTTCCGAGAGCTCGGAGTATTTTTCTAAAGCCCTTGAGGTAAGTGGATTTGGTCACCTCCGTGAACTTGGTGAATTGCCATGTGATTTCTGTGGCTGAGTTAGCTGCATGTGCCATACAATGAGCTAGCTTACATGTGTACACCTGGAAATAAAGCTGTTTCTATAGCAGGGGTGTTTAGTGTGTAATAAAGCTTGTTGAACAAGAGCAGTTTTGTTGAAGAACTTACTTCGTGAAATAGCTTCAATTTCAAAACCTGGTGACATGTAGCCTGGAAGGCCTGTGTGGTGGTCACTCATCTAAACACAAACTTTAGAAGGACACTGTGCATTGTTTTACATCTTGAGAGGTTAGTGGGAGCCAAAGGCACCATGTGGCAGGATCAGGTCCTGGAGGCTTCTGTGCTGAATATTTAAGTCCGAATATTGTGAAGTCTCAAGGGAATGAGGGGGACACCCATGAGGTGCTTTAGCCCTTTCTTCTGCCAATACCTGTTTGCATGGTAGCTTTGTTGTGAGCTGTTTCAAGGATATGCACTTGTGTAGTTTGCACAAGACTACCTCTTTATTAATTATTTGCTAATTAAATAAATGTTGTATGCATCATTTACCTGCAGTCTATAAAAGAATTCCAGTCAGAAGAACATCTCCAGATCCTCGAAGAAGAAACAGTACTCAATATAAAAGAAAATGATAAATCACTTTACATTTGTGATCCTTTCCGAGGCGTGGGTTTCAGTCATCTCGAAAAGGTATGTCACCCAGCAACTTACTTTGAGCTCTATTCTTTCCTTCTTAGAAGCACCCATGTCCGTACTTGCATCCTGCATGTTCTCTCCTGCACTGAGTGTAGCAGTAGGAACTTCACTGCATCCTGTATTTAGGGAAGAAGGTGACCAGCAAAGCATAATAATTATTTTCAAACATTTAGACAAATAAATGGTATGGTTGCTTCTGGTTCTGCTGGAGTCCCTAAGCTGGTTCTTACACTTTTTATCTCCTGATAAACGTGATTTGGTTTGACTGCAAGGAATTGTCTAGTGGACAAAAGTAGGCTAGCTGGAATTCTTTGGCCATAGCCATAGCATTGGCTGCTTTTACTAAGGCCAGAAAATCTACAATGATTGTACAGAAAATCCACAGCTGGAAGTAAAAACAACACTGTCAGCTACCTGGAGATGCTAGAGGAGAGGGAGGACAGACCAAGGGCCCTGTCTTCCTCAGAACTCAGGGACAAGGAAAGCCTTCCTGATGCCAATGTACCTTCTGCTTATTTTATTTGTGCTTTTCCTGTTATTTTATTGCAGCTTGGCTGTAGGATTGTTGGACCACAGGTAGTCCTGTACTGCATGCAGTCGCAGCGATGTGTCCCAAGAGCCGAGTATCCCGTGTACAACATGACCATGGCCGATGTCACGGTGTCCTGTACCAGCCTGGAGAAGGACGTGAGGGTAAGGCTTTCCCAAGGATGGATTGTTCAGCTGGTTATCGTTGACATTTGCTTTGCATGGCTCATTACTAAGGCAGCAGTCAGAACATGTAAGTCTCATTTGTGCCTGTGTCTAGATCCATCAAGTCTTCTGTAGCTTGTAGACTATGTGTAGTTTACTCACATATTAATACACCTCAACTATGTTTATGTGTGTTTACTTTATATTTATTCTGATATCTTTTCCTCATACTACCTAAAATGTTAACCATCTGTGAAATTTTTCTCATACAGCGTAATTGTAATGTTTTTATTTGGAGTATGTATTATGTTCAGCTTATTGTATTTATGCAAATAAAATGGAAATTATAGTTAGGTTTTTATGGCTTCCATATATATCTATTTAGTATTTTTCAACAGTTTTTAGGGGAAATCAGGGACAATTGAAATCCACATTTTTGGGTTTTTTTTTTTTAAGGTGAACACGACTGTCATGTAGGTTCTTTTTTCTCCTGATAATTTTCTGAATTTTTTTCCCCATCCAGGAAGAAGTTCACAAATATGTGCAAATGATGGGTGGATGTGTATACAGAGACCTCAATATGTCAGTAACTCATCTAATAGCTGGAGAAGTTGGCAGCAAGAAATACTTGGTAGCTGCTTCCCTGAAGAAACCTATTTTACTTCCCTCTTGGGTTAAGACATTGTGGGATAAGTCTCAGCAAAGGTATGAAAAAAACAAAACTGATTTTGTTTTGGGGACTGGTAATTCTTATGTACAGAATAATTTCTGTTCCTAGTTGATTTTACTTGGGAAATAACTACTTTCTCTCTCTCACTCCTGTAGCATGATGAGGTACACTGATGTTAATGTGGAAGACTACGCTTGCCCTGTGTTCCTTGGCTGCACGATTTGTGTAACTGGCTTAAGCAGCTCCGACAGGAAAGAAGTCCAGCGCCTCACTGCTGAGCATGGTGGGCAGTACACGGGGCAGCTCAAGATGAATGAATGCACTCACCTCATAGTTCAAGAGCCAAAAGGTACAACCAACAGAGTAAATGCTGTTTGCACTTCTGGAGTTGAAGTAGTGTGAATGTGTGTAAACACAAGAGCTTGAACTGCCTCTGTTTGCTTCAGTGTTGCTCTTACTACTTCTGTTTAGGGAATCACCGTTGATGGCAAGAGTAACACAGAGCACCTTTGCTTTGCTCTAAAGACATGAGAAAGAGAGCAAAAGAGGAAAAAAAGCCAGAGACATAGATGGTATTTAAAGAAGGGAAAAGGGAGAATCCTAGAGGGGATAAAGAAAAGAACTTCTTTTGGGAGAGCTGGATAGGACTTAATTTGTACCGTGATTGAAACTGGGTTGTGGCCTGATGTTTTTTACCTGATTATTCTTTGTGTCTTCCACGTTCCCTACTAAGATAAAATGAAAGCTCTTTTTTCTTCCTCTTGGGAAGATGAAAGGATTTTAGTTTTATTGTGAGAAGAAACGAAGGTTTTTCTGTTTTTCCCCAATTTCCCTCTCTTTGCCTACAGTGAAATATCCTTGGACTTTCTGACCTTTTTTTTTTGTATGCTTGAAAGCTTTAATGACTTTTTCCCTTTTTTTGTTTTTTTAATGCCTTGTCATACCATGAGTTAGCCATCTGTGAGATTTTTTTTTACTCTAACTTTATTTAGAGTATAAATAGCTTATCAACAGTCCAGTAAAACATAATTTGTCCATTAAAATCAGTTATTTGAATTTATAAATTTTCTTAATGTCCAGCTATCTTTCAGCAATCATTGTTTGATGCTTTAGTCTTTTAATGATTGTAATTTTTTTTTTTTTTTTAATTTTGTTTACATCTGGAAGGTCAGAAGTATGAATGTGCCAAAAAGTGGAATGTGCACTGTGTGTCTGTGCAGTGGTTTTCTGACAGCATCAAGAAAGGCTTCTGTCAGAATGAGACAATGTATAAAATAGAGGCTGGATCAAAACTGCGTAATGCACCCAGTACATCAACACCTACAAATGACACCAGCAAGCCTCATAGTAAGTAAGATATATTAAAATGTGTTTAAATAAGATATAAAACATTTGTATTAAGGAGAAACTGTTTTGAGATGACTAACGTGCTTGCTTTTATAATAGTGGTTTGACAGTTTGAGTTCTAGATTCAGCTTAAGCGTAAAACACAACAGATTGCTTTTATGCACACTGAATATTTCAACATCTGTAGACTTGAAACATGTGGATGATTGTTAAAAAAGTAAACTTGAATTAGGTGCATGATTTTCTGCTTGAGAACCAGTGGTGTATGTCTGTAAGTCCTACAAAAGCATGATTGTTTATACATTTGTAGTTTAAAACAAGTGTCTAATGAATTTAATCTTAACAGCAGTCTTGGGGGGTGAGGGGGAAACAAATGCTGTTTTTTAAGTTTTTGATATTATTTTTCTATTTTTTGTTTTGTACGCTTGTTTTTACTTACTCCATGCTACTAACAAAAAAAGTTAGAAGTATTTTGTAAGCCCACATGGTAGCATGAAAGACACAGCCAGCTTTAATGTGTGTGCACTTGGTAATGATTCCAACTTCTTTTAAGCTACAGAGTTTTGCATTGATTTCTCTACTATAGAGAATCCTGTTTAATTTTAAAAATATTTCTAGTAGGTGGCCACAAAACTGGAATAAAAGCTATGAAAGCAAGTCTCATTGGCTGCTATGTCATAGGTGTCATCCTTTAGGGAATAAACAGAAAGTGTATAAGCACTCTTTCTAGTAAGACCGTGCCAATCTGTGTGTAAAGAAACCCCTAGGTTTAACAAACATTTTACTTATCTAGTATTTTTCATTCTTCAGACTTTACATTTCCTTACAGCACCACAAAATCGTAAGTGGCAGGTTTGTATTTTCTTTAGTGAAGCAGCAGAGAGCCGAGCCAAATCTAATGCCTCTTTTTTATTTTTATTTAAAGATCATACCCTTTCGGACGTCAGCCACATTTCCAATATCAATTTGAGTGGTGTTAATGAAACTGCATGTAGTTCAGCTATGAGCAGCAGACTGGATCCTCTTCCTGATGAGCTGGAAAACTTGGACATAAGTTCTTTCCAAGCCCCTGAAGATTTGTTAGATGGGTGTCGAGTATGTTTAACAATGTATACTTTGAAATGTTCCGTTTTAAAAAGTGAAAGCAACTATGTTGAAACGCTGGCACCTTCTGCTTGAGTAAATTGTTTCCATGGTCAGCAACAAATACCAGATTTATTTTGTGGCCACGTGCTGTGGCTTGTGTGTGTGTCTACATATGTGTGTGTGTGTAAAATTGTATTAAATATGTAGTAGAAATATAAAATTTTATATTCATAGACATCTGTATTCAAACACTAGAGTGAATGGGTTCTAGAATTAGTGTGTGGGTTTATTTGGGGGGTTTTTTTGTTTATGCGATTTCGGGGCTTCGGTACGTTAGTAAACACTGAAGCTTTGCTAGATTAATTTGCAAAGATAAATGAATCCATTTATAAATGCTTAACTTTTTTGCTCCTTCTCAGAAGCTGCAGCACTACTCTCTGTGTTCTGCAGCAGTTGAAACAAATTATACCTAAACATTCTACTTCTTACATTTTTAAGGCTGTATTTGTTGCTCTGTTCTCTTTGTAGATCTATCTCTGTGGCTTCAGTGGCAGGAAGTTGGACAAGATGAGAAGGCTTATTAATTGCGGTGGTGGTGTTCGATTTAATCAGCTTAATGAAGATGTTACTCATGTCATTCTGGGGGAAAATAGTGATGAGCTGAAACACTTTTTGGAAAAAACGGCTCACAGGTTGTGATAACTGTATTGCTTAAGGTCTAGTTACACCTTGTTTTCTTTCTCCCACCACCTCTGGGGTCCCCAGCACAGAAAATACATCAACCTGTTGGAGTGAGTTCAGGGAAGGGCCACCAAGATGGTCAAAATGATGGAGTACCTCTCCTACAAGGAAAGGCTGAGAGGATTAGGTTGAGAAGCCTTTGGGGTGACCAAATTGTGGCCTTCCAGTATCTGAAGGGAGCCTACAAGAGAGGTGGAGAGGGACTTCTGGCAAGGACATATAGAGACAGGACAAGGGGGAATAGCCTTAAACTGAAAGAGAGGAGGTTTAGATTGGATATTAGAAAGAAATTCTTTGCTGTGAGGGTTGTGAGGCTTCCCTGGTTGCCCAGAGAAGCTGTGATGCCCCATCCCTGTAAGTGCTCAAGGCCAGGTTGGATGGAGCTTTGAGCAACCTGGTCTAGTGGAAGGTGTCCCCTGTTCATGGCAGGAGGGTTGGAACTAGATGATCTTTAGGTTTCCTTCTAAACCATTGTATGATTCTTTGGAATCACATATTGATTTGAAAATGCTAAGTAGTTCTTGATTTAAATGAGAAGATTTAGAGCTAGTGGTCATAAGTGTATCCTCATGTGCTTTTCAGTACTGTGTCTTTAGGTAGCCATGAGTGACCTCAGTGAGTAGAAAAGTAAGTGTTCTTATTGGTGAAAAGAGGTGTTAATGTGTATTTGTTAGTACATTGAGGAGGAAGAACTTGGCAATGCAGCAGTGGCAGATATAATTTATGTTACAGAAAATAATTATGAAATGCTCTGTTCTCAGACTGAAAGAATTAGAAAGTCTCTTAAAGGTTGTAAATTGCCCAAAGCTTGCTTAGTATTGTGTGTGTGTATATACTCGTATTTTTGGAGGAGGAAAGAAGATTCACAGGTCTGAAACCTGCAACCTGCTGTAACTTGTTTGTATAACATTTTATTTTATAGGCCTCATATAGTGTCAGCAAAATGGTTACTGGAGTCATTTGGTAAAGGTTGTCTATGTCCTGTGGAGCATTATATCCCTCTAAACTACCAGCTATTAGAGAATCCAATTTTGGAGCAACCTGGAATTAAGTCAATTTTTCCAAAAAAAACCAGTCTCTTGAAGAAAGATGCTGTGAACATGATAGAGCACCAGAAAGCTGCTGAAGATGACTTCCTCTCTCAATATGTAAATAACTATTCTACACTAGGTATGTTCTAGGCTCAGCATACTGTAGAAGGTTTAACTGCTCATAAGTAGCATTTGAGCTTGCAGAATTTGCTTATTAAAAGTTTATCCACATCTAGTATGTTAACTTCTACTTTGTGTTTCAGAATTCAAATTTAAATAGCCTATATAGAACAGTTTTTAACTAAAACCTGGCTGAAAACAGCACAATACTGTGATTTCTTCATGAAACTGTTTTGGGTTGTCTTTGATGTTCTTGTCGAACAATTATTATGCTTGGTTCTTTTTTGTTTTTCTTTACCCTTTCAGATGAAGTTGAAAAGCTAACATCCAGAACCTTCAGTGATGTTACTAACTTGACTGCTCAAGGAGAGAATCAGCCTTCTGTCTGCAATGGGTCTTTGGCAGAGTCTTCTGCACTGGCTGAAGGAGGCTTATTTTTTAGAAAGAGATTTCTTCTTCTGGGTTTTGGTGAAGAGGATGAGTCCTGCATTGCAGATATTATAAAGGAGAATGCTGGGGAAGTTCTGCCACTGCAAAGCAGAACCATTGCAGACTATGCTGTGGTACCTTTATTAGGGTGCACAGTGAAGGCAACTGTTGGTGAAGTTGTCACAAATACATGGCTGGTAAGGGAGTTACACTTTTTCAATTCCCAAATAAACAGGTATCTGTATTAGAAATTTGTCTTGTTAGAATGCAGTTATTGATGGTTTAAATATAAAAAAAATACTGAGATATTAGCCTCATTTCATTTGAGATGTACTAAATTAAAGCCTGCATTAAAGCCTCTGCATCTGTAGGGTATCTTATCTGTTTCACTTAATTTTCTACAGAACTCTTCATTGTCATGACCCAGGCTTATATGAGGTCTGACAGCGTTCTTTCTAAATGATGAACTCTAGAAGGAGCTAGTTGACTAATAATGACTTAATTTGATATTTTCATTTCTTTCATGCTTTTTATAGCTTTTTTTTAATTTGTGGCAGAAGAGCAAGTCACCTTTATAGCTTAAAAGTGAAAGAATACTAAGAATATTTATCAAGAGCAGGCACATGATGCAGACTACCTGCTGTTAGTAACTTTCAGCATTAGGTAACTTCTTGTGAAGTAAATCTATACAGATCCTCAGATCATGCACTGAACTGGAAACCTCCAGTTTTATGGGAACCTCCAGGGTTGGAAATTTAGCAACTAAAAAGTTCTGAATAATGCCTCATTATGTCAAACTTGACAAAACTGACATGGGTCTAAAAAAGAATTTGTCTGATCCAATGGGAAATAATTTGTCTCAGGTGTAATGATGGAAGCCAGATTGCTCATTGTTGAGTCCATAAATGCTGTTGTAGGCTTGATTTACATTTTTCTCTCTTTGACCTTCTTGAAGATAACATGCGTGGAACAGCAGGTTGTTTTAGACATCCGATCCAATCCACTCTTCACACCAGTCCTGGTAATGGAAGGAGCTACCCCTCTGGAAGATTGTGTTCTTTCTTTTAGCCAGTTCACCGGTGCCGAGAGAGACTCCCTTGTTTATCTGGCAGGACTGCTGGGAGCCAGGTACGTCTCCTGTCACTGTTTCTTCTTGTTCTTAAAGATCCAATGTGCTGCCATTATGCATTTCATTTCTTCCATACAAATATTGGAGTTAAAGCTCTTTTGAATTCCATTCATTTACAAAACATGGTGCAGAAGCAATGAGACATCATTATATAGTTCTTCTATTTTCCTCTCTTTTAAGGAAATATGGTCAGTACTCACACAGTCTAATTTCTACCAGAATATGCCGAGTCTCTCATTTCCCAGTAACTGAGTCTCAGCAACTTGTTACTCTGCTCTTGAACTGATCAGTGAAAGTCAGGTTTTCAGGTGTGGCCTTCTAAGTTGCTCTTTGGTTATCTAGGAAAGGACCACTGTTATTCTTTAGTGCCATCTGGCTCATCCTCGTAACCATGGTGAACCCCATTCACCATCCCATCTCCTAAGAAATGGTGCCCTATTTACTTAGAGTTCATCAAGATCTTTGAAAAACTTTAAGAAAAACATGTTTAGTCGTGACATGGCAATATCGTGTAGCTTAGAGTATAATTTGATCTGGTTTGTAGCCTATTTAGACTAAATTATTGTTGATGAGTTCTCAATCCTGCCATCTTTTTGCAAGACTGGTTCCTTGATGATAAAAGAAAAACTGTAGTATAAAGAAAACTGTTGTTCATTTGGAAATTATGCTTGTTGACTCCAGAAGGGAAGCAAGCCTGTTCCGTTTGTCTTGCTGAAGAACGTTAGGCCCAGTGTATGATTTCAAAATGGGATATGGGAGGATTCCTGGAGTATAAAATACACTGTTTTCAGTGCTGGTAGAAGCAAAACATTACTGTGTAACTTGTTTTTGTTGTTGTTTTGGTTTTTTTGGGGGGGGGTTGGGGTTTTTTTTACTTTTCTGTAGGTTAGGCTGTGAAGTGCAGAGTGGGTGGCCTTAGATATCAATTCTATTGGTTCTTTTTCTGTTGCGAGAATACATTTTATAATAGTAAAAATGTGCCTTAGAATAGTGTTGTTTATGACTGAGTGTTTTATCGATCTAATTGTAGAGTCCAAGAATTCTTTGTGCGGAAAGCCAGTGCGAAAAAAGGAATGTTTGCCAGCACCCATCTTGTGGTGAGAGAACCGAACGGCTCCAAGTATGAAGCTGCGAAGAAGTGGAATTTGCCAGCAGTCACTGTAGCTTGGCTTTTGCAGTCTGCAAGGACAGGAAAGAGAGCAGATGAAAGCAAGTTCTTGGTTGAAAATGCAGAGGCTGAAGGTTGGTTCTTAGCCAGTTAGGGAATATGCTAGTGTCATTGTACTGTTAGTTCACGATAAAGAAGGCAAGAATGTTGAAACTTTTTTTCCTAACACCTTCTAAGTATTAGAGCTAAAGGATATTTTTCCAAATATTAACATAGAATTGTAGATTGGTTTGAGTTTGAAGGGGCCTTAAAGATCACCGAGTTCCAACTCCTTGCCATGGGCAGGGACACCTTCCATTAGGCCAGGTTGCACACACAATCATATTTTTTCCTGCTGTTGAGTTGTGATTACAGAAATGATATCACGTGTTTGCTGCAAATCTAGTGAAGCCAGTGGAGTCTTTGTGGTTATCAGTCAGTTGGGATTTGAGCTCAGTGTCTCAGCTTTGTCCTTTCTGGCACGTATGCTGCTCTGTAGCTTGCATGGGAATTGATGACAGATACATCTTAGGACTTCAGATTTGTTAGTCTGCAATGATTTGATGCCCCTCTGTTCAGTTCTTCGTGGTTGTTGTTTAAATAAGAGTATGTGGGGTCTGTGTTCAAAAGAAAAACTGATTTGCTTGCTTATATCTTCTTTGTTTCTTTTAAAGATACAGAGATTTTCATTACTCAGCTTAGCAAGACACCAGCAACTGTTAAATTTCCTGATTCAGAACAGCCTACTCATTTCCTTGAAACTGGAAAAAAAGGAGCTGTGACCCCCCTTGACATCAACAGGTTCCAGAGTAAAGCTTTCCAAGCTGTAATCTCTCATCATACTGGGAAGACAACCCCTGTTGCACAAGGGGGACCGCTCCAGAAAGAGCCATCTTTACATCTTGACACACCATCAAAGTTTCTTTCCAAAGACAAGTTGTTCAAGCCTTCTTTTGATGTAAAGGTGATTTCTGCAAACTTTTTAGTCTGCATGGCCAATACTGTTTAGGATGTGCATAAACTTAAAAGCAGCACAGAAACCTGTGCTTTTACCCATTTTTATGCTGTTCACATACAGACTTTCCCTTTTGAATAAAGCCAGGAAAACTGGCTCCTTTATTTATATAGTTTAGTTAATGGCCTGTGGACTAAATTTATTGAACAGTAAGTGCTGTAATGTTTTTAACAAAGCTCCTTTGTGTTTATTGCATCATATGCTTGTGTGTCCTACACCTCAGACAGCATCCAGTCTGTGTTCTTTGCATCTAAAGACTGAAAAATGTAACAAGAGATCTTGAAATTGCTCCAGGTACTTGGAAACAAGTGTTTGCATTTTCTGATTAAATGCTACTTTGATGACATGTTCTAATGTAATAGCTTTACAGCAATTACAAAGCTATTATTGCAAGCTGAAAAATGCGTTGGGGTTTTGGGTTTAGTGTCTTACTCTGAAGGCCACAAAAGGCTAGAGAAACCAGCAAAAAACCCCCCTGACACTCAGACAGTATCTGTGCTGGAAGAGCTCTTGAATGTCTCAGATGTGCTTTGGTAGGCTTCGGGTTATTTTTTAATTTTCAAGGCCTTAACTGAAAGGTCAATGCATTGAATTCCTGCAGAGTTGTTAGGTTTTTTGGGGGGTTAGGTTTGTTTGTGGGTTATCTGTTCTGTTGTGGGGGGTTTTCTGTTTTATTTTTTAATCCCTCTGCTCACAATAGGACAAAACATGTTGCAAATGTAGAAGAAGCCAGTGTTCTCTTTAGATAGTTCTGCGTCATGAAGAGAAAGCTCCAATAATTTTCAAAAGAAAGATATTCTTTACCAAAATTTCTCTTTTTATATAAAAATGGACAGTGTGAAATGGTATTTTAAAGTTGCGGATAGAATCACATACTCATGCAACTCCTGTGGGGCAAGGTGTAAGTATGTGAAAGTAATTGGTTGGGGTTAGGAATACCTGTGTGTGGTCACTGGTTTTTCCACTGAGGGCACTTCTCAGTGATGGCAGTGAACAGAGAGATTAATAATCTCGTCTTCTTTTTTTGCTTAAGCAGACTCCGAGATTAGGTTTCTCTTGTACAGCTTTTGTGCAGTGGTACTACAGTTGCACTTGGTAGCTGCTCCTGTAGTTTGCTGTCCTGGTTAAGGAGTATGAAGTCTTACTGTATTTGCACTTAAAACTTGCACTTGAGTGAGAATTTCGTGAGGTGTTCATGAAAGTCAGTCAGTTTCTTCTTTTTTTTTTTTTTTTTTGGTAGGATGCTCTGGAAGCTTTGGAAACTCCTAGAGGTCCTGAACAAAAAACCAGGAAGCTGAGTACACCTCTGTCTGAAGTCATCGGCAGAAACTTGAAACTGGCACTGGCAAGCAGCACAACGCAGGCAGCAGCTCTTACTGCCAGCCCTCAGTTGGCTGCTGCACAGCCAGAAGTGGTAGGAAATTTGGGGGTTTAGTTGCTGGAGCATAGGTTTAATTAGGAAAAAGCTTTATCTTTTGTGATGTAAGTTACAAAAGAATTTGTGAATTGTTATTTGTGATCTATTTGAATACAAATTCATGTGATTATGTGTTCTTCAATGACAGTTCAAGGAAGGTAAGATAGAAGAATTTCCTCATGGAAGGCAAAGAATTTTAAAACCTTTTTCTACTGTCTGTACTACTATCTTGAATAATAAGCACTTGCTAAGTAACATGGCATATAAATATGTACCAATTTAGACTTTGTAGTATTGGAGTGAGATATCACACTTAAGAAATTCTCAGGTTCCAGCTGAACAGGGTTAGATATTTTGTCTTGGACTAAAGTTTGGAGTTCTTTATTAATGCATGTGTCTTCTTTTCCTGCCTTTCTCTCTAAGGCGCTGCTCTGGTGCTTAATAGGAGAAGAAAAATGAGAGAAAACAAAAGGGTATAGGAGGAAAGGGAGCATTTATGTATTGCTTGATGTGTTAGTGCAGTTTACTTTTGAGGAGGGTCAAGAAAGCTAATGACCTCTGGAAACGGAAGACTACCACTTCTTATTTTGTAGCTCCTTAGTCTTACTCGTCTCACTCCTCTACAGTGAAATGCTTCAGTAGCGTCAGGTTTGATAATTCCCTAATTTCAGTGTTCAGCCTGTGATGAAAGGAGCAGACTATGTTCTAGGGAGACTGGCTGAGAATGAGTATTTTGTCTTGCATTCCTAGTGCATGGTATGTTAATGAATGCTGGGTTTTGAGCATGGGTAGGGGAGCATCAAAAGTAGAGGAAGTGTGTTTATCTTACCTTTGTTGTCACTGTATATTTTATTACATGCTTCACTAAATATTAAAGTATTTTTGTTATTGATACAGAAGCCTTCCAGTCATGACTCTCCTGTTTTTGTCCCTGCTGCTTGACCAGGAAGAAGAGCCCAAGCCTCTAGCTGATGCTGTTATATATGTTAGTAAAAAACTTAGTAAGAGGCAAAGGGAGCTGAATGCAGTAGCAGCTTCTCTTGGAGCAGACTACAGGTATCAGCCAATACAAATGACTTCTAATAACTACGAGTCTTTGCATCCTAATATGCCTTTTGCTATAGCTAAATGTTAGATTTCACCATTTTAAACAACAGCCATCCACTTGTAATGTGAAATAAGGCTGTCTTTCCCTGCCGTGTCCCCAGTCCCTGTGTTCTTCGTAATGTTTGTCCAGAAGTCTTCTTGAATTGCAGGTTGTTTTTTCTTTTCTTTGTTTTGAAGAAGTTTAGCTTTTGGATTGTTTAACATATGCTTTATATTTTACATTTTGAATCTGATGTGAATTTGTGTGTGTTTCTCTCTGGCTCAAAACAAATTATTTTTTAGATTGTAAGCATGGCTAAGTCAGTGTTCTTAGAAAAGCTTAGGAAAAATAGGTTGTCATGAAAAGAAACTACCAACTAACATTTGTGATTTAAGACAGAATTCTGCTTCCACTAAATCTGATTTGTGTGTTTTGTTAGTGACTTATTATATGTGTTATTCATGGTGTGAAGGAAGTTGCCCTTATGTTTGGCAGTAGCTTAGAAATGCTGAAGATACTTGCATTAGATAGCAAATACTTGTTTTTATCAGTTCAAAAATTAACAGTCCTTATTTTGTTTCTTTGAGCTTCAAGGATCAGCATTTCACTTGCCGCTCAATATGACAACAAAAGAAAAAGCTCTTACCCTGGATCACACATTCTTTTCAGAAACTGATTTAAAATTCCACTCACTTAAATAAAAACAAAATAAATCCTAAAGCAAAACCCCTCCTTTCCATATTTTTATCCTATTTAGTTTTATTTTCTTCAGGAATGCTTTCGAAACACGTTGCAATTGTTTTATCATGAAACTGAATGCTGCCTTTTCTGGCAAAGAACCCACTTTCTTTTCTCATTATTTATGGAGGCATAACAGAATAGGCAAAACTACTTCAGGTTGAACAAGAGACAGAACAATTTCTGAGCTGCATTTATGATACTTCTTGATAGAAATTTGATCTTCAAGTTGTATTTTGTTCTCTTTTCCAGATGGTGCTTTGATGAAACGGTAACACACTTCATCTATAAGGGAGGACAGAATGATAACAATAAGGAGTACAAATCTGTTAAAGAACGGGGTATACATATTGTTTCAGAACACTGGCTTTTAGAGGTATGAAGCTTGTTTTGTTCCCTATTTAAAAGTAAAGGGAAGTGGAGGCTTAAAACCAGTTATATGGCAGTGGATTTTCTGTATGCATTTATACTAAACATATATAAGGAAAAATGTTTTGCATCCTGCTTTGAATTAATAAATTGAGTGATCTCTTTTCACTGATGTACATTTACCTTGTTCTCCATGAGGAGAAATAAATTTTCTTCTACTGAACACTTCTGCTACATTTTTCCCAGAATGGCAACCACCTTTTTCCCCTTGTGTAAAATACTTCTTTTGACAGTGTTTTTATTGTACTGTTCCGATATTTAGGTGTGAAACTTCTTTTATCTCAATCAGTTCCTCATCTTTCTCTTATTAACTGATGTGCTTACAGAGTGCCCGAGAATGTAAATGGCTTCCTGAATCTCTTTTTCCTCACACTTACAATCCCAAAATGAGCTTGGACATCAGCGCAGTGCAAGACATCAGGCTCTCCTCCTCCTCCAGTAAACCTCTTTCAACTGGAAAACCAGCAGAGGAAAATGAGGTATGATGTGTGATAGGAATGCATGTTCCATGAAGTGATTTGGATTCAGTTAATAGTTATATTGACACATTAATAAAAACATTGATACTTATTCAGCAATGAATAAGTACTGAATCAGGTTTAGCTAGTGATTAATAGTAGCTATTGCAGATGTTCCCAAAGGTTTTTCTGCATTTGTAATATTCATCTTCTAGGGTGATGGAAGAAAACACAGGCATTTCAGGATTTGCTTTCCAAATTTGAAAAGATAGATGTCTTTTCTTTTAGGTAATGAGATCCAAGGTGTGAACTTGCTTTAGTAGACATTAAGCCTGCCGAATAGGAGTTGTCACCCATGTTACTATTCACTGTTCTACTGTCATTGCAGTAGCAGAAAGGTTAGATTTACTCTAAGGCAAGATTAATAATCTTCAGAATTTATACATGTGTCAGACATGGTTAAAAAGAATAAAAAAAATGGTGTTTGAGAAATCTATTTGTCTTCATTGGTTTTAGATTATTCCAGTGGATGAAGATGATGTTGACGATGATGTAACTACTGATCAAATAAAAGAAACAGTCACTATAGGGGAAGAACAAATTGTAGCAAGTGAATCCAAAGGAGGTAAGTGTAAATCACTGTTTTCATAATATTTATGGAATATCAAACTATCAGTATGAGTCTTTGCAGTTCCAGGTGCTGAATGTTAAGATCTGGAAACCTTAGATAGCATATTTATATATTGGTCAAGTACAGCTAGCTTTTATTGCTGCTGGACGCCAGGAAAGGGTTTTTCTCTCTATTTTAAAGATCTTGACAGCCCACAACAAAATCATGATCATTCATTGGAAGATACTTAATTACCATTTCTTTGTTTTTAAAACACTAAAGTTCATCCTTAATATGACAGATTGTTGTTTTGGAGTATATGGTATGTAAATAAATGTGTTACGGAAGAGTTGTGGCTCTAAGTTAGATTGTGTGAGGAAATTCAGAAGTGAGCCAAAGGGAGATTTCTCCTTGTATCTAAAAACAGGTGACTTGGGGCATATGTAGTTTTCCTAGATACTCTTACCCAAGTACTTTTTCTCTTTTTATTGTATAGTCTTTGTCCTGGTGGAAGAGGGAGGTTGACTGGAAGTTCAGTTTTCAGTGAAACAGTGAGCAGTTGTTCACTTTTTACTTGTTACAGTGTAAGAGTTGTGATATTTGAGTTTTGTTTCTTCTCTTAAGTTTTAACCCAAGCACTAGAAATGAGGGAGAACTTCCAAAGGCAGCTGCAGGAGCTCATGTCTGCCACATCACTAGTGAAACCACAAGGGCAAAGAGGATCCCTTTCGAGGAGCAGCTTTGATGGTTCTCCAGCCACTCCTGATAGTGCACGGTCTGTGCGAAATGGCCGCAGCAGGGTCTTGGAAGCTCTAAGGTATTCATTTGTACTTAAATGTATCTTGTTTTGTCCTTGCATGTGTTTGGACATTCATTGAAACATGAATAGGTCTCCAGGGTTTTCAAATGTGTTGTCTGTTTCTACTGATGTGCTTGAGTTGCTTCCCGTGCAATTCAGAACCTTTAACTGGATGTGCTAGGTAAAGTCAGAATGTTGTCTTAATCCATAGTGGGTATCTTTTGTTTTTTAAAAAAACCAGAATTGTATGATTGGTTTTAATGTTCAATTTTTGAACTGGCTTATTTTCTTTCTCTTCAGATTCCTTAATGTTCTTATAGATTTTGAAGAAAGTATTTATGAATGCCTACATAGGTCATAAAGAAGTAGTAGGTATTACTGCAAAGCACCTCTGTGAATGTTTCTTCTCTTTTATTTTTCTTTTCTCTCCAAATGGAGAATAGGATTTGAACTCCATCAACACTGATGTGCAGTAAGAAAGTAATGGAACTCTTGCAAAATTATTCATTTAGCTTGGTGCTTATTTGCAAATAAATAGGCTTAATAAAGAGTAAGGTGTGCTGATTTTGTAATAACTTATTAATATGCATATAATAAAAATATCTACTGGTATTTTGAGTGCCTTTTTTCAGCCATGCTGACACTTAGATTCATAAAGTCAGGATGCTAGAATAGCTTTTATACTGGAGTTTTCCCCTTTCCCAGACATAGTTTCTAATAATCAGGTCACTTGGGTGCTGCAGTTCAATTAACACATTGCCTTCTGGAATGGAAGTCTTCTGTAAAATGAGTATGTAAGGTATCTGTGGTTTTTCCCTTAGGCAGTCCCGCCAGGCACTGGCAGATATGAACACAGAGCCATCCCAGAGTGAGCAGATCATTTGGGATGATCCTACTGCGAGGGAAGAGAGAGCAAGACTTGTCAGCAACCTTCAGTGGCCTAATAGTCCTTCTCAGTACCTTGAGCAAGGTCAGAGTAACACCAATAAGAACATGGATGAGTCTGCCCTCAAAGGATCTGTACCTGATACAGAGATGGCTGGTATGGGTAAAATTAAAAATCCTTGTTCTGTGTGACAGCATTCATTTGGTCTTTGGGGCTTTTAAAATACAGTAGCATTTGAGTTCTACTTACAAAAAAAGTAAGCATTGTTGGCATTTCTCAAATACCAAAAATACAATTTCACGTCTTTGAGCTCCATTACGTGTTGCTGTTTTTTAAAGAGAAGCTTTCCCATCCATTTGTGGTCAAACATCAAGGCAGTGCTTGTCTAAAAATAGACTGCTGTGGTTCAAAAAAACCCCAACAACTTGAAAGACTTCATAAAACTTTCCAAGCTGTTTTGGATTTTTTGTTTTTTTGAATCACAGCTGGTTTCCAGATAACACCTCAGGTAAGTATAGTGGAATTCAAATGGGAATACTATGAGCAAAATCTTTTCCATTGTAGTGGAAATATTTATAGGTAAAGAATTGGGGTACAAGATTAACTCATGAACCCAAAAAACCAAGATGTGTCAAGTTGCTGATAGACATGCTGGGGTCAGGATTCAGTGAAGATACTTTATTTATGTGCCCTGTTCTTCTTGAAGTCTAAAGTCTGTTGCTATGACTGTGGAAGCAACGTACCTTTTCTACCAAAACCAGATGTTTTTTCATCTGTTTTTGTTTTATTTCGTTTCTGAGATAGTGGAATCCTTTATTTCTCCCTCCCTGCTGCCACCAACTCTTTCCCTCAATCTACTTGTAAAGTTTCTGTGGCAGCAGTCTTCCTGAAAAATGACCTTGTCCTAGAGGAGGTTGAGGAAAATTAGATAAATTCATTCAATTGATTTTTGGTTCAACCAAATCCGTGCAGTTCAGCCAAAGAAATCAGGTCATTCGAGGTTTTCAGGTGTTTTTTTTTAAAGCAAGCCATTCAGGGACATGATTGCAATATTGCTGTTGGTGGTTTGTGGTATAAGCAAGAGCATCTTTATGAAAGCCAGGTGAAATATAACTGTATATGTTGTAGCACTAATTGTGGGTTTTTTAAAATTTATTTTTATTTAATCTTTTACTTCATACATAATTATATTCTGCCAAAGACAAGTCATGCAACAACACTTCACTTTCACAGCTGTTCCTGAGGCTGGGGATGGAGATGTGATTGAAGGTCTAAAGAATCCCATATGTAGAGATCCTGAAACACCAATCAAAGATAACTTGATCCCCACTCCACAGGCCCCCAGCATTGCTTTCCCCTTGGCTAACCCTCCTGTGGCACCAGAGCCCAAAGAAAAGGTTTGTCAAGTGAAATAATATTTATGATGATTTGTGTTCTGAGAGATGCAGTAATACTTTAAGAAATTTTGAATTTGATCATAAATATAAAATGTGAAGATCTGCATTTAAAATCTTGAGGTGGATTACTTTTGTGCAGTTCTATTCTATTCTCTTTTTTCTATTCTTCTCAATACTCCCCCTTCCTTTGAGATTTTGAACAGATACTATTTACTAAAAAAAATAAAGCTTGTTTATTTAGACAAATAAAGCTTTTTGTCTTGTTAGTTACTGCTGGAATGCTAAGGCAGGCTTTGGAGTGAAGAGTTACTGTGTATTACTTGGAACTCCTCCAGCCATGTTAGGATGATGGAAAAAAAGTTATGCCTTTGCTTCTTTGGTGGTATCTGGAATTTTATGTTTAGGTACAAATGGGAAATTATTTTTCTGCCAAAACCTGGTTTAAAATTCAGTTTTATTGTGAACTTGGAAAGGGAAAGGAAAATGAGCCTATAGTCTTGCCTGCAGTGTGTCACTTGATGCTCAAACTTTCAGCAGCTCTGTGTCTTCGGGGGCATAATGTGTCACGTTAGTGGAAAGGGCCTCAAAGAATACAGAATTCTGACGTGATAGAAAGTGAGTGAATGAGGCAGTGTGATAGATCAATGCTGATTTCTATATGTGTTCAACCTGGCATTCTGTGGATGTGAATGAAGGATTAGTTGTTATGAGAGATTAGTTCAGCTGTGCCCCGAAGAAAGGGGGAACCAAGAGGATGTTCAAGCAGGAGCCTAAGGATAATTTGATAAGATTCGAGCTCTTTGTCAAGTGACTGACAGGTTTGGTTCTGCTTTTCCCAGCTAAAAGAAAACTTAATATATAAATAACCCAGAATATTTGGCAGAGAAATAGTCAGCTTCAGCTGTCAACCTAATCATTCTGTCATATTTTCAAAATCTGTTACTGTATTTCTAGGTTGTTAGAGAAGATAAGAAGGCTGACGAAGAAACAGAAAGACTCCGTAAATTTCAGCTGTCTTCTCTTAATCCTCAAGAAAGATTTGATTACTGCCACCTGATTGAGGAATTAGGTACCAGATATTTGTGAAATGCAAAGAATCGTATGTGTCTGTGTGTGTCTGCTCAGCTATGGCTTGTTGGGGAAAAGAAAGCGCTTCTGTTAGTGACTCATCAGATCTGAGGTCTCAAATTTGTGACTTTCTGTGCTTGTGAGCAATTCTTTTAATATAGTATTATTATTATGCAAGCGATCAGCTTTGCCATAAAACAGCAATGGTTTTGTCTTCTGCTAGTTTTCTTCTAGCTGTCTTCACAACAGCCTCATTGTTTACTGTTGGGAGTGCCCCGGATAGGCTGTCTGCTGGTGTCTCTCATTCCTGTCTGTGTTGCAGTGGTACTTTACAGAGCCACTCTTTCCTGGCTGCTTCTCACTCCCTAGCAGCTTCTGCCCATGTCATTTCAATGATAATACTCTTGAATGTAAATTTGAGTTTTCATCTGAATTCGAATAATTCTCTCTTCGAGTTGATCCTTTCTGTGTACAGCATGATGCTTAGATAATTTGAATCAAATTCATTCTTCAATTCAAGGTGGAATAGTACTTGAGAAACAGTACTTTGATCCGAGTTGCACACACATTGTTGTGGGACATCCTCTTCGGAATGAAAAATTCTTGGCTTCGATGGCAGCCGGAAAGTGGGTGCTTCATCGTTCCTACCTGGAGGCGTGTAGAGGAGCTGGCTGCTTTGTTCAGGCATGTGACCCTATCACTAGGACTTTAGTGTGTTTTACATTTTTGCATTTATTTTTGTTTTGCCCTACTAGGAAAAGACAACTTCTCAAAACCAATTGCTAGTTTAGGGTGCCCAAGCCATGGGAGTTTTAGAGAATCCAAAATCTGAGAAGTTTTTGGCCAGCTTTGTCTGAAAACTAGTCCTGGACCAAACTCCTGATGTAAGATAAATGAAATAGCTATGCTTTTTACAATAGCTTCTTAAATTTGAGTCTTTGAATACCTTTTGGTAAATTCTCACTGGTATCAGCTAAATTTACGTGGCTCGTGTTAAACCAGGAATAAAATCTTGATCCTTTCAATAAATAAACATATATTATTTTTAAACAACTTGATTCTATAACCATGTGCATAAATATTTTTGAACTCTGCCTCTTCCGATGCCTTCCTAACTGTTAATTTTGCAGTTCTCATGGGTCAGGCAGTTCTTTTACATTGACCGGGCTAACTTTAAAATAATGCCTGTAAACTGCTTCATATCCTTATGTATTAAAACCAACTTTCATTGTTTTGGAAGACACTGCAGAAATATAATCAGTGGTGTCCAGTGTAGTGAGTTGCTTTGTCCTGCTGTTGAATTCTATTGTAGATGTAACTGCAAGAGGAATCATGTACGTGACTTGATGTCACAGAAAACATGAGCTCATTTAGATACACATGTGCAATTAAGAGCCATATCTCAAATTTTACCTAGAGCTGTTTTGGCTAGATAAAATCCATATATATATATATATATATATATATAGCTAGAGTGAGATGGGATTTGTTTCAGTGTTTTATGTTTTCTGTTTGGTGTGGATTTTTAAAATCTGTTTTTCAGCTGGTAAAGTTGGCAGGACTGCTTTGTAATTCAAGCTTATGGTTGTTTCAGGAAGAAGACTATGAGTGGGGAAGTAACTCTGTACTTAGTGTTTTGTCTGGAATCAATGTAAACCAGAAGAAACTAGCACTGGCAGCCATGAGGTGGAGGAAAAAAATTCATAAAGGGGAGAAAGAAACTGGTATTGTTGAGGTATATAGATAGTCCTGTAATGTAATCTGTACAATGTGGGTGGACGGGACAGGGATTGTCACTAAAACTTAAAAACTTGAACTGTCAAGGGAAGGTAACCTGTCTTGTTATCAAGAACAAAATGTCTTGGCTTGATATATTCTAGTTAAGTAATTTTGTTTTTTAAAAAAACTTTCTGTGCTGGTACATTAAAAGTCTTAGTCCCTTCTGAACCAGTGTTCATGTTTTGCAAAGCTGGAATGTGGCTACTTATGTATGTAAATGTCCCTCAGCCAGGAAGATGATGTTTATGCTTCAGAGCTCTGACTGGAGAGCTAACCTAACTCAGCTCTGCCAGGAAGCCAAAACTGGTTACTGGTTTCATAGTCTTTCAGTGAGATTTTTAGAAGCGAGACTTGAACTCTCCAAAGCCTTTCAACTCCTCTGTCAAATCAGGCACTGCAGTTGAGGATTCATTGAAAGGTGTTGTTTCAATTACGTCAGGAAAAATCTTGTATGTGTTCTACAGTAACTTTTTTAAAAGGAATGCTTGTAACAAATCCTCCAAGCCCTTTGCCTACTTGGAAACCACACTGAGTGTTTGTAGGAGGCAACCAGTTGGCCCTCGGTGCTGTTACTGTAACTAAGTGCATGGTGGGGGAACAGAGGAAAATGTTTCCAAGTAACTGGGGTTTTTTAAGATAAGAATTCTCTCAGCATCTGGTGTTCTGGAAAGCATACTGTCTGCCAAGGGTCCTTTCTTAGATGGGGCTGGGTGGCAAGCTGCTGACTGTGGCCCAATAGCTGTACGTTCCGTGGAGTTTTTTTCTGGCATGTACACTTAAAGGCAAAACTAGGTAATTGCAAGTCTTCATCTGATAGATATTCTCAAAAGGGGTAAATTATAGATCCATGAAGTCTTTGTAATTTTTTAGTACCAGCATACTTTTGACTAAATTGTCTTTTATCTAGGGAGCTTTTAGTGGTTGGAAAGTGATCCTGAACGTTGATCAAACCAAGGAAGCGGGATTCAGGCGCCTTCTTCAGTCAGGAGGAGCAAAAGTATGTGGTTGTTTGGAAAAAAAAAATTAAATACATATTTGTTTTTTTAATTATTTTTTTTCTTTCTGTTTAGTTCTGTGCTGGGCATTTTTCATGTGAATAAAAGGTCTTAATGAACAAAATTGCTTACACAGAGTAGCTGAGAAATGGTCACAGGGTGGGAGGAAAAAGCTTTGTCATCTTCACTTTGCAAGTGGTCAGGCAGAGCAGCTGTCTGAGGTTACACAAATCAGTAGTGCTGGTGGGAATTGAGGATTTCTGTGCCCTGCTCTGATGAGAAGGATCACCCCTCTGGACAGGTATGTGATGGTACAGAATGCAGCTGTAAATGGTATTTGGTTTCCCACTGGTTTCTGTTAATTTGATGAGTGAAATTAAAGGTCATGAACTGCATTTGTCTTGGAAGAAACACAACTAAACTTTTGCGGGTCGTGTTTTGTCTGTAGGTGTTTCCTGGCCATTCTGCGTCTCTCTTTAAAGAAGCAACTCACCTCTTTGCTGACTTCAGTAAGCTGAAGCCAGACGACTCCAGGGTTAATGTGGCAGAGGCAGCAGCCCAGGGAGTGAACTGCCTCAAACCAGAGTACATCGCTGACTACCTCATCCAGGTGGGCACGCCTGAGGGCTCCCCGCCTGCCACACAGCCCCAGCCCCCTGCAGGGGACTGCTGCTCTACCAGTCACAGGCCTGCTTTGCCAGGAATTGTGGCCACAAAGTGCCTATGCTGAGGGCTGGAATCTGTGGCCTCAAATTTATGCTCTAACATGATTTGTTCTGGTGCTGGCAGTGGGGATCTGTTGCAGGGTAGGGAGCTGCTTGCAAAATATATTCAAAATGTAGGTGTGTAATGTTTGTTTTGTTATTTTCAGTTTTAGACAACTAATGAGCTGTTTCTGTTCTCTCAGAAGCTGCTCTTCTTGCTAACCCACTCTTTTTTTCTTTCCCTGCTGAAGGATCCACCTCCCCCTATGGAGTGTTATTGCCTGCCGGAAGCCGAGTCTTACCTTCAGAATAACTCAGATCTTGGAACCGGATTATCCCAGAAAAGAAAAGCACTGGGAGAAATGAGCAGAGTCAAGCGATCCAGAATACACTAAGCATATTCTCTGTTATTAATTTGTACATTTTTAAATTCCTATTTATATTTTTTCATTCTTGCCCAAAAAATTAAAAGCTTTGAGTTTCACTTCTAACTTGTCCTGAGATTAAAATAAATTTGCAGTAATACTTATAGGAAAGATTGCTTTGGTTACCAGTAGCATCTAAAAATATGGCAAGAATTCATCTAAAAAGTACTTTATCTTTAATGTGTCCAAACTATCCCACTAGTGATTTTGTCTGTGGACACAGTTGTATAATGATAGTTAAGAAATAATTTGTAAAATGCTTATCACATCTTTTATCTGGGTGTTGTGGGAAAAATATCAATTGATGAGAATTCCATTGCATTTCCCATATAGTAATGGACTTAGATTTTTACATTAATTTTTAATCTTTTGGTATTTTCTATTGGAAGGGAAGAGGGAAACCGGACAAAAACGACTGGCTTGTAAATTTTTGTACTAATAGAGGGTGTAGTAAATTATTTCTATAGATCACAGGTGCTGTTGCTGCCATCCTGAGTGCTAATGAATCTGCTCAGCAACTGTAGAAACAATTCTGTTACCCAAGAGGTGAAGTTTGTCTTGACTATGTTCCCTGTTTGAATCTGTGACAGGAAACAGAGCCAAATAAAGACTTCAGTTTCTGGCAGCTGGAAATGTTCTTAGGCAGACAACCACACTATTTGACAAAGTGTTTGACCTTTTCAGTAACAGTGGGGCCTGGATCTATATTTACTGAACTTCATGTATGTGAGTGCACTGTCTTAGTCTGGGCAAAAATGTGCTCATGGAACCTCAAGAGCTGTATTTAAACAGCTGGAATTACTACAGCCTGTTTGAACAGAAAAGCACAGCATCCAGTTGCCTAGGACCAGTGGAGTTGTCTGGAAAAATTAATGCAACACTGAAGTCTATTTAATTTACCTCTTTTTTGTTTTGAGGGCAAGGGTGTATTCTACATTTATTTTATAGCTGCTGAATACTGTTTTCTAGGAAGTGTTTGCATCAATATTTGTTGCAGATCCAAGACTGAGCCATAAGCTTCTAAGCCCTGTGCAACCTGGAGAATCACTCTGGGCTGGGCAGAACTAACCCCTGGCTGCTTGGGAAAGGGACAAGGCACCTGATCTGTGGGTCTCCAGGTGAGAGAACAGGAACGCAGCTTGTCTTTATGTGCAAGGCTGTACTTTGGGCTCCTGCTTCCTACTTTAGTGCAGTGGATCTATTGTCAGTGAGCTCTGCAACCTGCTGTCAGGATGACCTGAAGGAATTGTCAAGAAGGATTGCAAATGAATGTAAGGGATTTGATTCTTTTAAAGAAGTGAACTCTTTGTCCCTATCAGTGAGGGCTGGGCTGTGACAAGACTATGTTGAGTTGCAGTGACTACAGTCTTATCACCTGCTTTGGTTTTTTTGTTCTTAAGAGCTTGATGCTTTTTGGTATTTGTGGACATCAAACATCTCCAACTTGTTCCAAGTCCACATACTGACAATAATGCTGCTGTTAATGCCTTACATCACATTTTGAATTAACTTTAAATTAACTGTGTATTTCACTGTTCTACCTCTGAAGTGCTGCTTCGCATTGCAGGCATTTGAAATAGGTGTGAATATTACCAGGCACGACCTAAGGTTCCTGTGACTTATTCTTCCCAGTCCCCAGAAGCTGCTGTGGAAGGGTGGTGTTGCTATTCTCATTGTAGATAAAAACTCACTCCCTGACCCACTTAAGCTTTAAAAGAAGTCTTGGAGCCACACAGTTCCTGCAGCTGCTGTGAATCCTGAGGCAGGGCAGAAGGGGGAGCAGCTAAAATCAGGCATGTAGCAACCTGCAGTGAAACCAGTAGCCTGGGATCCGAGGTCTACATGTTCTCCAGTGACTAAACACTGGTTTAAAGGCAGAGGGGAGGCAGGACAGTGAGGGAGTGCTGGGGGAACAGGAGCAGAAAGCAGCCAGAGCCAGCTCCTCTTCTGTGCTGGGCTTCAAACACCACCCTGACATCCAGCGCACTGCTGTCCCTATGCCACACACAGAGGGGAACACAACACAAGCAAGACAAACTTGGGAGATGTAAATTCAGTTGGTGCTGTTAAGATAAATTTATTTTCTTCAGCTTTCTTCACAGGAAACATCACAAAAGTGCTTTACAGAGTTTGAATACCATTACTCTACCATGGGACAAAAGGCCAACAGGTGTGTGCACTGCACAGTTAGAAGTTGTCATATGCGGAAGCCATGATAGGTAAACCAGGGTAAAAAAAAATCTACTGACAAAAATATATATAGTTCAGGTTTTGAACTTAAGTTATGACTATAAACATAATTATGTAAATATACATGCATCATTAGGTTCCTGTGTTAACTGGGGGGGCCACAGAGGGATTCTCAGAAACAGATCGTATTGAACTCTACTTTGCTGTAACAGTTTCTGCTGTGCTCCATAGGCTTCCAGACAAACCATTTTCCCAGCCAGACAGTATCATTCTTTCTTTTGCACTACACTGAGCACACAATCATCTTCATTTCTTCACATTAATTCTGGTGCTGAGACATTCTGGTACATTGTTGAAAACAAATTCAGGTTGGGTTTTTTTTTTTTTCTTTTCACTTACAGAGAGGTCCTCTTACAATTCTTCCCTCAGTAATCTCTTCATAAAAAAAAATAAAAATGCTTTAGGCTAGATCCTACTGTCCAGGTAAGACAGTTTTGTTTAAGCTAGAACGTTACCAGTCCTGCAACCCTAGTCCTTCCTGTAGCTGAGCTGTGTTGTACTGTGAACAGTGCTACTGCCTCCCTTTTGCTGTATTCAGTGGGAATTAGACTCCTGTGTAGCCCCTGAGGCTCTAGGTTTCAGTTCTTCAAGGAGACTGCATTTACTTGCTAGGCAAATTTGCAATGTTTGTGATACTACAGCCCTGACAAAAAACAATGCAGCATGATCAAGACTCAAGAGTTCTTGCCGGCTGCTTTCTAAGTAAGTGGTGAATAATTCAGGCACCTGACTAAGAAATCCTTGGCATGGTAATAATGTAGATGAACAGAAGGAGGAGGAGTAGTCTAGGGCAAAGAGAGGTCAAAGCAAGAGAATTTTGCTGAGTTTTGAGTTCCAGGGAAAAAAGTAAGCAGAGCCCATTACCTAGAAAACACTGTCATGCCAGTTTCCAAAGCCACTTTGCCTTTTACCCAGTTCCCAGAGTAGAGACACAGTGCACGGTCAAAGAACTTGTCAGTCCTGAAGGTTACTGGGCAGTTTAGTAACAGTACGGAGCTACAGTGGCAAGACAGGGCTTTGGTGAGTGTAGCAGCAGACATGAGTCATCCAGAGGTGGGGGAGAGGCTATGAAGTATTACATTCTAACAACTCTCAGACTCATTGGCTCTGTTTTCCTCCCCACATCCTCAAAGTAAAAAAATCCCAACTCCCCTTGGCCAACTTAATGAACTCCAGCAGCCACAACTGTTTTTTGACAGAATACTGCTCTAATAGAACACCTAACAGATACAGTTATTTGGACGCAAAAGCCAAGGTACATTCTTCTCAACCACATATCATCATTAGTACTGGAAGGCAGCTGCTCTCTGGGATGTGGTACTCTGATAATTGAGGTAATGCAGCTCTCGAGGGCCAGGCTCTGCATCCTACTAGGCTTGAGTCTGCCCTTATGACACATCCTTTGTATCTGTAAACAGAACATGACTGGGAAATGCAGTCAACACTTAAAGACAACATCATTTACAGCTCCGTGCTCTTTAAAGCACAAGTTGATGAGAATGAAGAGATGAAACAAACCACAAAGACTTAGCCCGCCCTCCAGTGTTGCTTCATCTCAAATACTGTAATGCAGTTTCAATATCCAGTTAAATACTACTACAGGTATATTAGACTAAGCATGGCTGAGCCCATGTGGTTGCTGGTCAGAGCCTAAATAATAGTAATGCATCTGCTTCATCTCTGGCACAAAGACGAGAATAATCTGGAAACTTAAAACAAGCTTCTATAGGGCTTGTTCACTGGCACTTGATTCTGGCTGTTACACCTAGACTTCAAGTGACATGATCTCAAACAACATTTTAATGAAACTGACCTTGTGTGGCAGAAATAACTCCATTGAAACCAGTGAAGTTAAGCTCTGGGAGACCAGACATATATTTTGCCTTTTTCTCAATAAATTTGTTCTCTTGTATCAGCCAGTTTTTATGGTTTGAATCATTTTGCTATGGTTGTACATACTCTGAAAGAGATACAGAATAAGTGGTTTGTTTTAATTAAAAAAAGGGAAGCTTATGACAGTATTCTAACTAACAGTTTTCTGTAGGCAAGTTACTTGAAATAAAGCAGACATGTAATGTGATGACTTCATTGCTGGAACTGAGCTAGAATGGCAATTCAGTAGAGAAGATAGGAGACATGAAAAGGAACAGAAAACATCAGATTGAGTAAAAATTAGTAAGCGCTTGCCATGCTACTCACTGACGAGAAGAATGAATTATATACATGAAACTGAAGACTTCAGTATATCAAATGGCAAAAGCCAATCCCCATGGAAGTTATTAGGTTGATGGTGATTGCCAGGATACTCTAACTGACTCTAAACTTTGCAAATCAGGGGCAGGTGAGTTGTCAACAGAAAAAAACCAAGGCAATAAATACTGGAAAGGTTTTAAACCACTCATACATGCTCTGGTAGTAGTTGTGACATGAGTCTGAATTAGTTGTGATCTTTCAAGGGGACGATCTAGGCATCACCATGGGCAGCTTGATGAAGACATCTGCTCACTGTGTAGTTGCAGTCAAGAAAGCGAGTAAGATGTTAGGCTGTATTAAAGACAGAACAATATGGAAAAATATTACAGCATCTATTTCTCTTAGAGGTCCTCAATGAATATTTGCTGTTTCTTCAGCACCTTA
Source organism: Eulacestoma nigropectus (assembly GCA_013397775.1). NCBI lineage: Eukaryota > Metazoa > Chordata > Aves > Passeriformes > Eulacestoma > Eulacestoma nigropectus. Next base: position 51,093 of record VZTE01005926.1, read on the forward strand.
AAAAAAGTGACATATTAGAAAAATACAAGCAGGAAAGTGAAAGAGAATGGTAGATGCAGCTCCTTGGAGCTGGAGAGACAGTAAGACTAAGGTAGTTTATTTGTTAAGAGGGGCATAGATGATAAACATCTTAAAAGCAATTCTCCTTCCCACCCTATAACAAAATATATACTTTTAAGTCATTTTAAGACACCTACCAATATATGGACCTTATTATCATTCGTTACCATCATCATCATAAGTATTCCAAAAAGCCCCATGTTATTCTTCAGTGCTTATTATTCAGCTAGTTAAACATTTCCTCTGAAGCAACTGCCATAGTTTGTTGAAGCTTAACAGTAATCATTTCTGACAGAGAACTGTCACTGCTGATGCACATTAACAACTGTCTTAGAGGTGCTGCAATGATAAAAATATCAATAAGAGAAGGTAACTGCTGGGCCTCATCTCTGTCCAGGACCCACCAGAGCTCTCATTTATCTGCATGCAGGTCACCATCACGTTCTCTGATTTTTTTGAAGCCCCATTGTAAAAGCTGAGAAATGAACCTTGAAATCACCAGCAAAAGCAGACAAAGGCATATTCATAAGTTACTACTCTGTGTTACTTCAGCTGCAGTTAATGGATAAATCAGGAGATAATAACAAATAGGGTAATCACCTCTGCTGTATTCCTTCCTCTTACCTATCCCTTCTGCTTACCCCACTCCGCCCTAGTTTTTGATGATTTCTTCCCTTTGTTTATTTCATAAAAACCCCTCCAGGGCCAACTATTTCTCTTTTGTTCATTCCCTTCCTCGACAGTTTGCCTTAATACCAGATTCTACAAGTTTTGAAGATTATTCTCTCTCCCCATTTCCCTTGTAGCTGCATGCCACTTGAACTTAAATACGGAAAAGAATAAAGAGCAGGAAAATGGAGACAAGAAGAAAAATAGATTCCTATGACAAAATACCACTTAGTATCAGGAGTGAACATTTCTGGTTCATGTGATTTGAACAAACTTTAAAACAGCCACATTGTAAGAGATGGCTATCAGCTGTGAGCAGGATTTTATTTCAGTCATGGGGTTTACAAAGTATAGCAGTGTTGGTTTTAATATGTTCCACATAAAAACAAAGAGCTTGTATTAATATGCCATTTGGGTTGCACAGATAATTGAAGAGAGGAAATAGCAGTTAAGAGTGCTCAGCCTGAACTTCTTCCTTACCCATACATACTAAAGTAAGTCTAATTACATAATACTTAAATAGGACGTATATTACATTCCACAGAAATAAGCCTTTGCCAAAATAGTATTAAAATACTACAATAAAAGCTAATATAAAGATCTTTTAATAAAGATTTTTAGTCCTCTGTAGAACCTTCCATCAGCCCCAGCCCTTGACAAAGAACAGCTTTGGCCTCACAACACCCCTGTGAGGTAGGTTGTTGGTTTTTTGGTACAGCTGGGGAAACTGAGGCAAAGTGAAACTAAGTTACTTGAACATAGCAGCTCAGTAGAAAAATCCCACTCTCTTGGTCCCATGCTTCCCATGCTCTTGCTACGAAACAAGCTTGGCTTCTTTTCAGTGCACACAGTTGTTTTAGATGATACTTTCCAACCCAATATTCCAGACACACTACTTTTCCTGGTGACTCATTAATACTGTGATATGTTTTTAGTATTTGTATTCCGGCTAAGCAGAACTTCACTGAAGTGAACACTGAACTTCATTAACCTTGCTGCATCAACACACGCTCTTAAGCAACTGAAAATAAACCCATGATGTATGTACTATTTAGAAGATACTTCACCAAAAAAAGTCCTCATAGCTACTTGAAACAATGTCTCAGCCTTTTATCACGTAGAAGTGAAAAATAATTTTCTTAAATACACAAGTTACTTCCTAAGAGGATTGTTGAGCCATCTTGAAATTTGTCCTCAGTTGTCTCTTTAGGCAACAGGTCAGACAGCTTCATACCAATGCAAAATTCTACCTTCTCTCTGAACAGGTTCTCCCAATTAGTTGAAAGGAAGAAATAAAATTGGCTGCCTTCTCCAAGTACTGAACTTTAAACAGTTTTGCTGATTTAAAGTCAGATGAATCTGTCACTTGTGCAAGCAGTACCTACCCACACAGCACTTGTACTATCCAACATCTTACACTCCACTCCCTGCCTCAGGATATGCACTTAATGCTATCATTTAGAAAACAGCCCTCCTAATCTCTCTCTTCTTATAGCACCTGTATTTTATTTGCATAATTTCCACTCTCCTTGATTTATTTATTTATTAATCTTCCTTCCTGCTCTATTTTACTTCAAACAGAACATGGCAGAACTACAGGTAACGCTTGAGAAGCCAAACTTTAGATACACAGTATTTATGACTTAGACTCCTCAGTTCTGTTTTCTGCTGTCATTTCTTCCTCCATCTGCTCGAGCTTGCAGGCTCTCATATAAACCTCAATAAAGACACACTGTCTTTTTAACTGTTTCTGTAGAGTTTATCTGCAAATATGTCAGATTTCCTCCCCTCTGTACATACCTAATTCATGTATCTGAAGTTTAAGTACACATATTATTTTCCAATACTGCCAAATAAAAGCCTCTATTTATCATTAAAAACAAGTTGTAACATTAAAATCTGAAAACAGGGAGAGAGAATTTGGGAACTAAGTTACAGTCAGGCAACAAAACCTGGATCATGGGTGTTCATAAAGATTTTATAGTAGTCAAGGTGGTTTTGGTATAATTTAGTTTCTTGGGCCACTGTGGTATAAATTTCTGGCCATGTTAATATTGGAAAGAATAATATTACTACCTTGTAAGTAAGCAACCTTATTTAAGCACATGAAACTCTATTAATCCCCGCTCCATTTTAGTTCAGGTATTTGACAGAAAACCACAAGCAAGTTTAAAACTGCTCCACCAGGCAGAAATTAGAAAGGTAAAAAGCTACAACTATTGCTAAAGCTTAGATAAGCAAACTCCAAGATGTGCAGCCCAATCAAATTTATATTGTGTTTACTTGACCTGAACAGCATAGGGGTCTCAGGTGTGGTGGAAGTTTCCAAGAGCTGACAGATGCGGTCGAATACCAAAAGCCCTATTCCCCGTGGTGTCAGGCCTCTAGCACAATTTGTACCATTAAAAAATCATCTAAGTTACTGTGGACATGACTGGTAAAGTTTGCTACAAATACAAAACTAACTGAAGTAACAGGAGACAGTCACTTGTAGTTGTCAATTCCTCTTCATTTGTGAATAAGATTAAACATGATAGCTAAACTGGGAGAGATGAGGAGGGGCAAAACTAAACCTCTCCCACATTTATCATCAGCTCAAGTAAATACAGATTCCAGATACCTACAGCAGGCATTTGGGAAGTCCAACTTTATTAAAATCACCTAGTTTTTAGCATTTTAACATCCTTAAATACAGACTGTATCACTGAGAAACACAAATCCAAACTGTTCTTTTCCCAGCAAGCACTGGACATTCCAACGTTCTACCAGCAAGTTGGTAACTTTATGGCTGTGTTTTATTGTAAGCCAAAGAAATAAAAACCTTTAAACTGGGAATTAACAAGCAACCCACCATAAAAGCGTGTCACAGGCCAGGGAGTCCCTGAAGCGGCACACAACTGCATTATACTGACTGGCATCAAGGATCTCACTTCTACAACTGACAACCCTTCATTTATGGAATAAGCCTTCACGAGCATTTTGAAGGAACGAAAAGGACATTCTTAGCGTGCCTCGAATGAATGCAACAACAAACCAGATACAGCTGGACTTCAGAGTCTCCAAAGCATACCAAGCTTCCGCACAGGACTGACTTTCAAAATTTCAGGCATGCAGAACAATTACTTGGTACAAGGAAGATACTGACAACTGGCATTTTGATAGTTGCTGGCAGCTATATTTAACACAAGAAACATTTCTTTTAAAACAGTTTAACATTTTGTACTACGGAAATCTGCTGCACTTCCATTTTTCCTTATGCCTCCAAAAAGAAACTGGAATGATATGCTTGAGAGAAGCCTCGAAAGGAATACCTTTAGTTATCAGTACCTGATGGGCTCCAGTGATAGCAGCCATCCAGAGGCTGGGTTTTTCTTCCCCATTCCTTAATATAGCAGAGGTACTTTGAAGTGAAAAGCAAATCAAAGCTTCATTCATATTCAACTGACAATCTCAAACCAGTCCTATATGGTGGGAGTAAGAAGACACTGTGCCAAACAGCAAACTAAACTTCTATGTATAAATAAAAGTTTTATTAATATGCTCTGCTGTAAGCTCTGAAACAGAGCCCACCTGACCATAAGGACAACTGCCTACTCCATGGCCTATCCCTTCAGAGATCCAAATGCTCTGTATCCTCTGCTATTGTATGGTCATGTGCTCAAACTAAAACGTAAAGACTCACTAGACTCCAGAATCCATGTATATTTCCATTTTATTTGATTTGAAACTTTTACAGGGTTTTCTTGAACTGCCAGAATTCACGCCCAAAAACCTCAAATAAAGGTGGTACAATGGACAGTCTCATCTACCCTTCACACAGGAGACTAAAACTCTATTCATGTGCATTAGTGATCTCAATCTCTTTAGAGCATCGGGAAAAGCATTTTAAGACTTCACATCTCTACCCCATCAAATGACATGTCCATTTACCATGAATTCCACAGAAATTGTGACAACAACAGTTTTGCTGGCAAGAATGGATTTTCAAGGAAGATACATGGCTCAGAGTCCAAGGTATTGGTATCAGTGTTTCAGCGGGGTTTTGTTTCCAAATGAAGTCTCCAACTTTAGGAATAGTCTCTTGAGCCCTCTCTTTAATAGCAGCTTCTAGCAGAATTTTTATAGACAGTTAACTCTGCAAGGGCAAGGCGAGTTTTAGTCTGTGCACGAAAGAACCAAGTGAAACCCCAGCCCCACTGAAGTCAACAGCAAAATCTGCATTGGCCTCAGAGAAGTAAATTTAAAGCAAGTCAGCAGTTAGTCAAAGGGAACCCAGCTGGGTGATTCCTGAACTATCCTTATCTTCTGCACATACACAGTACTCCCACACACGTAAGCAAGCTTTGTTTTGTTCCCTTGTTTTTCTTGCCATTGGCAACTCTTATGGACGTTGGGTCTATTTTTTGGCATTTACTCTGAGAAACCTCAACACTGCAGCACACCACTATTGTATTTCATTTTGCTTTTGGTGTAAAAATTCATAGAAGAGAAAAACAGTTACAGCAGAACACTTCTGGTACTTGACAGGTTTGGTTCACTGAAACGGCTACAGGCAATGTCCTATATCCCTAGTGTACCAGTGCCATTTTGCCTACTTCCACTAAATTAAGTAACTTAAAGAAGTCACTGCCTTCCATCATTACTAAACTTTCTGACTGTGAATAAACACCATTTATGAGTTCTGCTTGGAGGATTGCTGCCTCAGAGAGCTGCATGCTTCACAGAAGTAGCCAAACAAATCAGGCTTACCAGCTTTAGTTATCTCTCTCCAGATAAAGTTATTCCGTTTATCAAGTAAGCATCACTCCTCAACAAACAAATAACTGTTTTTGATAGAAGATAGTTTTTATCTAGTATCCCTACTGCCACATGTCTCATTTTTAAAGGACAGTTTCTGAAGACTGTAGTTGGAGTCTGGATACCTCTGTGTCAAATCAAAACTAAGTCTTAGTGCTTTAGGGTGAGAAAGACAAACTTCATGACAAAAACCAAAATAAACCCTATTTCACTACAACATCTTATCATTGTTTAAATATACTGCAAATAGATATCAGAAACAAGGCAGGCATTTTTTTTGTGGGTAATGGAAAAAAAAACTTAAACAGACAACTTTGAAAATGGCTAATGCAAACAAACTATTCAAACCCATCATTCCTGAAATCTGATACTGAATGAATTTTAATTTGTTTTGCAGTTACTTCCGTACAGCACTCTAGAAAGGTAAACAAACTACAGCTCTGTTGTACTTGGATAGTATGAATGGTATGGGACGCTCCAGAAGTCTCTAGTAGGCTATGGCTACACATGACAGGATTCCTCAGAAGGGGAACGAACAGGTTTGTCATTAAGGTCACTTATATCTTTGTTATAGCAAATTGGAACCAAATGGCTGACTTCTGCAGGATTTCTGACAGGAATCCAGTAGAGCTGGTTTCAAGTTTCAGATGGCCACTAAAACAGCTGTAACTTTCTCTTCCAGAAGTTGTGATCCACATGGTGTCCACAATGAGTGCATCAAGTCTGAGGTAGTCAACCTTTACGAAGGCTCAGTATCTGAACATAAAAAGATTTTGAAATGACCACTGGCTGTAGGTATCTTTCTGAGCAATTAAAGAACACTGATGACTCCTGTTCAATCATTTACATTAATTTGCCCCATATCCAATGGAGAAGTTGCAACATATTACGCTTCCATAGCGCAGGAGAACCAATCACTTACGTCAAAGTAGTCTGCACTCGCTGCAGTAGATCCAGCAGAAATAAGGTGGCATGTTCATCATAGCTGTTAGCTGTAGTTTAGTTACCTTAGTAGAAGGGTTACCAAAAAAGCATTCCTTAATTGTACTGTGTGTGCGGCTCTACTGATCCCCAAGCACAGCATACTGGTTGTCTAGCTGAAGTTTAAGTGCCTGGTTTTTTGAGACCTCATCCCTACCTCTAGTTTTGTATTTTACTACTTCAAAGCTCTTCTCCATTTCTTTATCCCTATGGGAAAATAAATGTAATCAGTAAATATCTTATCACTAACTTGTGAATTGCGAATTTCTAGTCCATTTCCACCCCATCCCAACAAAAACATTATGAACACAGAACAAACACTAAGATCTAGACGTTAACAGAACACCTAAGCATTCCCAAGCAAATCTTTAAAACCTTATCTCCAAAATAAGCTCATCACCCAGTACAGTTTAGATTACCATTTTCAAAGTAAATTTAAGTGCATTTATGAAAAATTGGTTCTAGAAAGCAGAAGTCACTTTCTAGAATGTTCATTCAGAATTTCCTCTTGCTTCAATTTACACCATTCAAATCAATGACAGCATGTCTCTTTTGCCACACCAAAAAATACCCAGAGGAAACAAAGCTTCTCCTAAGCTGTATTAAACAGTAGCATAGCAAGCAGGAGGGAAAAAACCCCCAATAACAAAAAACACCCAAAATCCCCCAAGTGAATTAGGTATTGGCCTAGCCATCTCTTCCACTGGGAATAAGGTTATAGAAAGATCAGGATTCAAAATTAGGGTGAGACTCAAGTCTCCAGCACCACATAATACAAAACACTTCAGCAAAACTGGGGGAGCTCATCACTGTAAATCACAGCTCACACAGCAAGTGTATTGATTTTTATTTGTATTAAAACCCATTCCTCCAGTTAAACCACCTTCACATTTCTAACAAGAAGGCTGTGTGCTCAGGACTTCCTACATCTGTCTGCTGAAGGAAGTAACACAGAGCCTCACCATGGCTAGCATCTGAGGGAACCAGATGCTGTCAATAGCAGAAATATTCAGGGAAATCCTTCAGCCATCAAAGATAACATAACTGGCAGTCTTGTTTGGCTATCTCACTAGGCTACATCCTATGAAAGTTATTTCACAGGAATAGAGTTGGAAAATACATTTACCGCCTCTTAGTTATTTCTTTCCTCTATGGAAAGATTCAGGCTTAAGCCCCAGGACAAAGTAAGAACTTAGAGAAGGCAGTTGGAAATGTCTCTCGGGGAATCAGTGGAATGCACTTACTTTCGACTGTCTACGAGCTTGGCGGTGGACTGCAGTGAGGGGAACTGCGTGTCACTGTAGATCTCTGGTGGTCCTTGCTGTGCTCTCCGTGGCCGCCCGCCTTCCCTGGCACCGGGCGGCCGGTACACGCCACCAGTCTGCACTGGTTCTGGAGTTTCTGTAACTAGGTAAAAGAACAAGATTCACACATGAGAACAAGTTTGCATTCACAGCTGAAAAAAACCCAAAACAACCAACACACAAACAAAACTCACAAAGAAAAAATGAAAATAATCTTACAAGTATGTTTTTCCACCTTTTAAGCTTCGGAAGCAAGTATTTTAGACAAGGCAGGAAATCAGGTGTCACCTAACTTAACCTACACTCAGTCAAACTGAAACATGGCTCCGGTGTATTGCCTCACAAAGTTTAGGGAATCCAAACTACTAATAAGGACTTCATGTTTCTCATTTGCAATTTATTAGCAACAATTTAAAACACATTTAAAACAGATTTAAACACATAATTATATAGTTACTAAATCTTATTTAAAACACCTCTCCAGATGCAGAGGGGACTGTCCAAATAGTTTGCATTTAAGGCAAAAATCTAAGATGAAGTAACACTAATTAGCTTGACCTCCTTTACAAACAAGAAAGAACACAGCAGGCTATTTTTCAATTAATTTCTCAGTGGAAAAGAATATTCTGAACTCAGAGGATGACTAAGTAAGTAGTTTATCTCCACTGATGTTAATAAACTGTATTTAATAAAAAAACAAAAGTCCTATCCTAGTTAAAGAATCAGTCTTGCAATGCCATGTTCTCAGTACTCTAGAACTGATTTGAAACGCGTGCTATTAACTGCCACAATAGATCAGATACTGGCTGAACATCCACTGAAGCTTTAAAGCAGCATTTTTAGATCAACAGAAATGCTTCCAACAGGTATTTTACAGACTGCAAAACACAGAGATCTCCTGCAAAGACAGAATGCTTCCCCCCGTCCCTTTGAAGCTGGAAATAAAAAAACCCTTCCACTTCTGTTTTAAAGTATCTGACAGATACTTTAAATTCAATTCTGTTCCTCAGGTCCTTCGACAGGAAGACTTCCTTGATGGCTAGTATGCCAAACAAGCCATTCGTTTGTTAGAGGGTGCCTGAACAGGAACTGTTCCTTGAGCTCTACCCACTGAGCAGCTTAATTCAACCTGATGCACTTGTAACTGGAAAAAAACAAGTCTGAGTAAATTTACCAATTGGTTCAACAACAGGGGCTGGTGCAGGAGCTGACTTGTTCCAAGGACCAGATGATCTGTCTACAGCACCACCACCACAAGTCTCTTCCCAACTGTCACCAGGTTCTTCTCTTTTTTCATTTTCATCATCTTCTTTTTCACTATAAGAGAGAAATGATCAGCAGCACCTTACAAACAGAGGTTTAAGATTTGCCAGAGATTACACAATCCTCATAAGACAAGATTTCATGGCTGCTGTACTGATACATTACTTCTGTAATCACTGTACTAGCAATTCCAGCTGAACAATTTCCAGCATGCTGCTACATAACTTGGCAACTAAGAAGGAAAAAAGCTCCTAAAAGAATTAAAAAAAAATTCAACTTGAACTAAGTGATCAAAGAAATTGGTATCTTATTTTGAATGTAAAGGCTTTTCTCTTAGTAAGAGAGTCATGCATTTGGAAGGGATGAGAAGATAAAGCAGGAAAGGTCTACAAGTCCAGCTTCCAAAAAATGCTTTAGTCAACAGGAAGAAATAGTGGAGTAGTGGTGAAAGAAAGCAAGTCCTGAGCTCACTTTTCCTATAACCACAATGCCCTAAGAAACGCTCTTATATGTATGGGTAATATACAACCTACAAACAAACTCAGATCTCTTTTTTTAAAGCAGACAATCAAAAAAAAGCACAAGAGAGAAAAGTGTAATTTTTTCAAAGATAGTCTAAATAAAATACAGCCAAGCTTTCACATTGGGTCTATTTCATTTTGCATAGATGTAGTCAGACACCCAAAATAATTTGCTGGTCAAAGCTACTACAGAAAGCTGTGTGGTAGAATGGGACACGTGGAGGGTGAGGCTGTTGAAAAGAATCAAGACACTGATCTCAACAGCAGCAAAGTGTGAATTCAGAGGTTCATAATACATCAAATCCTACTAATCATGATCTGTGCAAGCTTTCTCTGTAAGTAATGCTCAGAGAACAGAAAAAAATGCCTTTAAATGCCCTTTCACTGTTCATCCAAAGACAGTAACAATCATAGTAAGGTAGTCCAAGGGCCTAAGCACATCACTACCTTATTTTAAATGACAGTCAGAAGCAATGTCTACAGTCCTAACTACAACAGAGCAAGCACTGGGAGTATCCCACTCCCACCAGACACTCTGTATCTTTGTTTCAGCAAAGAGATCTCCAGAGATGGATAATTTATAACCCCTAGTGGGTTTTTCTTCCATTTACTTCTCCACTCTTCCCTTGAGTCCACTAATTGAATGGTTACAAAATCCTGTGGCAGAAATGTCCACATGCCTGAAAATCTGCCACAGCATGAGAAGTATTTGGAAAGCTGGCCTTTGTATGGAAAACCAAAGTAGAGGTTTTTCAGTCAAACAGCAGCAGCAGTCAGCGAAGCTGCAGCCCACTGGTTGTCTAATCAGACATGTGATTATCCACTGTGACACTTCAATGCCATGGACAGCTTGTGGGACAAATTCATGCAAATAGCCTAAAAGGACTAGTTAACTGAAAGGAGTGGGGGGAACGCTGTGATCCAAAAAAGTAAATAATTCCAAAAATTTCAGACCTGCTCAAACAGTGAAGAAAGCATCTATTGCACTGGTTACAGGTAGGCTGATTTTAAGATGACATTATTTTGAACATCAATACCCGGACAATGAGGATTATGTGACATTCTCAGTCTACAACTGAGGTCACAAAAACCCTTTTTCTGACCCGACAAAACATTTTTCTTAACCAGGACAGACAACGGGAGACTTACTTTGCACTAGACAACAGGAAAAGTCTAATGAAAAAACGAACAAGGAATCGTGGATTAGATTCATAAACACAATCCTGTGGGATCTTACCAAGGGATATCACTTTTACCAACTGTATTTTTGGTTTTTTGAAATACAACTGCAATGGTTCAGGAATTTGTTCCCCAACTGAAGATGCTGAAGAGATTGAGTCAGATACCCGTACAGCAGACAAATGATTCAGTGCGAATTACTATCTGCACTCCTCTGAGAAATTCCTACTTGACTATCTTTGTGGACGGGAATGTTAAGCATTTGTAATAAAAAATCCTGAGTCTCAAGCAAAACAGATAGATCTAGAGCAGGAATACAGATTTAGAAAACAAAGAGAACATTGGCAGAGACCAGTCAAACTTAAGTTACCCAGTAGCAAATTTGTGTACTATCAGAAACATATCAAACCTCTCTTTAACTGGACTCCACGGGAGCAGCTCTGAAGAAAAAAACCATCCTTTTTAGATCTTGGTAATGATTATACTGAAGAAAAAGTATAGAAAAAGAAAAAAAAAAAGTAATACCTTATTTGCATGGACTGAACTCTAAGACCACTATAATCAATTTCTTCCTTTTGCTCAAACTCCTTCCAGTCATCCTCTTCCTGTAAGAAGAGAAAAATATAAGGTGTCACCTTCTCTGCAACCGAAGTAGAAAAGAAGAACGTAACTAAGATAATACAAAAAAACCTGAGGGTGAAGGTACAGTTCCAGGAGAAACCAAACTGTGTGCCCCACTGCCAAGAGGGGAAAGGATTGCACGCCCTCGTCCCCTAACTTACTGTGTGTCACCTGGGATGCACCCGAGAGCTGACTTTAACTCACTAAACAGCTAAGAAATGCCTCAGCAAAAAGTCATTCAAGTGAAAGAAAACCACATCATCTTATCAAAAACACGTCAGGAAGTCAAGGAACAACATAAAGTCTGGAACAGGACCGTGCCGTCGTGACCAGGGCAATACAAGGGCAAGACCTCTCCCTTTCACTAACAGTAGGCTTTCACGACAGCTTGAATGCATACAAAGCTTTAAATTTACTTTTCCATCACCTATTTCATGAGCCAAACAAAAAAGAACATTTGGAATAGTTTACAGTGGATTTATGACAAAGATTAATAATGGTACATTTGACTTTTTCACATTCGCAACCACGTTTATAGTCTTGTTTCCTGAGCAGTGTTTTTACAACAGTAAAAAGGTCAGCTTCAAAACCACAGCGATCTTAGTACACAAAATACATGTATCTTTCCAGAGAACTACTTTAGGGTTTTAAAATGGGAGTTTGTCTGGGGAAAGAGGGACTCACCTAAGTGAAGGCAATTTTGCCCTACTGTGACATCAAGAGATTCTAGGATTATTAAGGTAGACCAAAAATGGACCAGAACAGGTAAGCAGCCCTCCCATGTTCCCAGTCCCAGCTTTAAGACACACACAACCTAATTAGTAGTTTACCTAATTCCTACACTCTACGTGAAATGCACTTTTATTACTCCAAATAGGAAGACCTTGTCAGCAAAGTCTGCCAAAGGTACAGCCCCCTTTCCACTGAACAGCTGAGAATAAAGCTGGTTTTATTCCAGCCCTGTGCTGGGATCTTCTACACAGTCAATCTCCAGAAGAAAAACTTTGACCTGCTTTAGAGTAAGAGCAGAAGTAGGAAGGGGCCTCAAGTTAACTGCACTGTCTGCTGAAAATTCAGTCTTCTGGAAGAGCAGGAGTCTACAGCTCTAAAATCTTTTAGATTTCTTACATTCCCATCTCCATGGAAACATTACAGTTTCCAAGCTAACGTACCTTTCACATTTAATGACTTTTGTTTCTCATCCAAGTACTAGCTTCAGTCAAAGCCAAATACTATTTTGCAAGCAAGAGATCAGAAGAGCAGCTGAAAGATTACCACTGACCTTGATCTACTTAGAAAGCCACTGCACATGTCAAGCTCCCCAGGTGAAACAACAATAGAAAACAGCAGAGTATTTCTTAAAATTCATTTTTAAATATACAGCATTAGAGCTCTTATAACTGCTTCTGGTTTTAGTAATCCATCTAGCAAAACAAGAAAATATCCTTAAATCACTGATCCTGCATGTAAGCATGAAGGAAACAAGGTATATAACTTCCAAAAACCCTTTCACAAGCCATCTTTTTATATTCTGAGAGTATAATGTCATAGGGATAAAGATTTTGATTTGTAGCAGTAAGACAGGGAACGTATCCTCAGATTACTGTGTGCTGAAGCCTCCAAAGAAAAACAATACCAAGTGGCAAAAAAACCAAGCCAGAAATAAAGAGATAAAAAGCGCAAGTAATTTTTTAGGTCCTATCTGTCCTGTCTACAGCAGACAAATATGCAACCAAGGTACTGCACGTGTCAAGCTCCACAATTTAAAAAACATCAGGAAGCGGCAAAGTATTTCTTAAAATTCGTTTTAAAATTCACAGCATTAGAGCTGTTATAACTACTTCTGGTTTAAATTTCATTACTTCGGTGCTGATGTTGTGGACAGGGCGAACAAGGCCGGAGGAAGAAACAGAGATCAACTCAACTAACGACATTTAAGCTTCTTCTGCATTCTCATCGTTTCACTATTATACGCTACCCCAAAAAAAAAAAAAAATTACTGGCAGCAAATCCCTTCCTGGTAACGAGGCACAGAGCACGGCGGACTCTGGGGGAATCTTATCGCCAAAGTCCACAGGCCACGCTGCACAGCTCCAGGTGGCACCTGACGCAAACCTCCGGTTCCGGCCGCAACACCCTGGGAGGGAGTGCCAGGCTGAACCGCAGCTGCAGAGCGGGAAGGGGCCTCGCTTTCCCGCCTCCCACAGGGCCGGGACGCCCGGCGAAGGCTCCCCCCACCCCGCCAGCAGCAGCAGCGGCGGCAGCGCCCGCCCGG
>VZTE01005930.1:0-12007 GCA_013397775.1 Eulacestoma nigropectus
AGCCTCCTGGCTACTAGCTTCTGTGTGGTGTTAGACAGCCCAGGATGGGCTGTCACACCACAATACCCCCCCCTTACCAAAATCTTGTTTATGTTGCTCATTCTCCTTCTCTGCTGCAGTCTGTGAGCCTTCAGCTTGCTGGCATGCTTCAGATGATTGTTAATACATCATCAGATGATAGCTGTGGATAGTTAATACCCACAGATGTATTTTTAAAACATCATGATCAGATGGTATTCACAGATAGTTAACACTGATGGATATATTTTCTGTGCATAGGTTTCCCAGCACAGGGACTGCCTTCCTTACTACACACCACCTAAATACAGAAAGCTTCACTTGTAAGAGGATCCCATGGTATTGTGAAGTGAGAGCAGCTTTTGAGCACTCTCCTGTGCAGTCATGCACCATGTTTAATATCCCTAAAATTTCTGGAAAATAGGCAGAGGATCCCCCCATTCAGAAAAGGGAGAAAAATACTTTAACTCTGAACAACAGGAAGACAAGGAGTGGGCAAGGGCAAATGGTGCCCAGGGAAATAATCACCAAAACTCAGGAAGCAAGAACCTTGAAGGAAACAGAAAATTGATCTTGGATAATTTTCCAACTCATTAACTGTTGAAATGGAGCAAATTCTACATCTGGACCTGCCTTCATTAAATTGCAGGATTGAGTCACATTGACATCTTACTGCCTAAGCCCATGCCTCTCTAACCAGACTAGGAAGCCAATCGCTCAGACAGGCAGTGTTCGGCAGTGCTGTCCCATTCCACAAATACCCCTCAAGCAGCTCCAGGTTTCCCATCCAAGATTTGTCACCATCTCTGCTGCTCAAAGGCATAGCACCCCATGTTACCTCATTCACTGAAATGCTGGAGGTAAAACAAGCCTGTACAGACCTAACATACCTTGGACTTGCTGCTGCTCCTGCTCTTTGATCCCACCAAGATGCTCTGGAAATGCTGCACTGTGGCAGTCCTGGGGGATGAGGAACAGCCCCAGAGCACCAGGCTTCAACAGAACAGCTGGCTGTTACATTGTGCAACACATCTCCATGATTCTGACAGCTCAAAAAGTTTGTGGCCCGGAGGGCCCAACAAAAAATATTTTAAAAATATTAAATACACATTTAGTCCCCCTCAGTACATTTTTAGGCACCTACATACAATTGCCTACTTTCCAGCTGGGACAGACAGGATTTGAGTTGCAAGGAACTGAGATCAAGCTTAGCAGGATACCCACACATTTCAGCATCCCACACACTTAATACCCATGATTGTTACAACACAGCAACTAGTCTGTAATTAGAAGAGACATTGCCAGAGCTGCCTTTGTATTACTTATGAGTCACGCTACTAAAATATTCTTTATTCATTATCCAAGACCTTTTCATTTCAGTGCCCGCCATTACCATGTTGCAGGCTACATAGGACTCTGCTAGACTTCTCAAAGCCAAGTGCATTCTGATAGGGATCTTCATATTTAATGACGAAGAGTTACTTTACAAAAGAGTGAGATCAAAAAGGTTCAAGTCTGCACAAAAAAAAAAAAAGAGAGAGAAAAACATATGTCTTGAAGTAGAAGATTTTCTCCTTGTTGCTTCTCCAGGCACACATCTACAGTTAGAAGAACCACTTAAAACTTGTCTTATATTGTTCTGTCAGTTAATTAAATATTTGTATTTTAATGTCTTTCTAGTCAACCAGAGAGGAAAAAGGCTCATGAAGAACTCAGACTGAATAGAAAACTTTTTTTTCTTCTTTAATATAGTGTATGGAATAGAAAGGGGGAAATATAGCTGAAATGTATTATGACAAGCAAATAAACGTAATATCAGAAAATTCCTTTGGGCAGATTCTGTTCTAGGCCACTAGTACTTACCAAGATTCATTTTTTTATTCACTGTGTTATTAAATCACGGGGTTGGAAAGTCCTTGGGTCATTTCAAACCACTGTCTCATTGATTTCTTACTCCTAAAGCATCCTTAATATAGGACCATTTTTAGAGCTGATGACAGTGATCCCCCCATTTCCCTAAGCAGTGGGCAAATTGTCTAAATGTTCTTGCTGCTGAAGAAGAATACTGACAGATTAATTCAGGCCCCAAGATCAGGTTTGTAAATAAATGGTTAGGTTAAAAAAAATATTAATTTGACATCAGAAAAGTTTCTATAAAAGACCACAGCAGGAAATTAGTGCCTTGGCTTGCTGTTTCCCAGCTTTCATGCAGCCAGACAGATGCAGGTAGCAACCAGGGATGCAGCATGGCAGGAGAACATCCTGCTGCATAGCTGGAGCCTTGGGTGCGCAACTACTGCTGCTTTAAAGACTCTATTTTTGGTCCTTTAGTTTGCACCTGTTATCCCTTACTGCTGGAACGCAAGCTGCAGACAGAGGTGCCTCCCCTGAGTCTAACATCTTAAGGGAATGGTGTTTCTCTATTCAGTTAATTTCACAATGTTGTGTTCTGCATTTCTGAAGTCTTCTAAAGTTTTTTTGAATTCTTTTCAGATTTAGCTTTGTAGTTTAAAGACTTAGTATTACCAAGAAGTGGAATTCATTGGTTTATATTTTAGAAAGCACACTTTCAAATATTTCTCCTTCTGAAGTTGAAAGAGTGGCTTGAATTTATTTCTAAAGTTTCTTGAATCGTGTTTCAGTGAGCATTCAACCTTTGCCCTGAATACAGAAGTCTCTGCACTTCCCTGCTTGGTATTTCTTGGTTAATGCATTCTAACTTTTTTCTTCTGCTTCTGTTTTCTACTCCTGATTTACTTAGAATTTCTCTTTAGCCTTTGGAAAACTGCTGTATCTATGTTTCAAAGAGCAACTACTCTCCCTCCCAGATCTGCACCCGAGCTGGAGCATTTTGCCTGAGCCATGCAAGCATGAGGGAAAGGAAAAGGCCAACCCTGGTATCTGGTAGTGCGATGCTGCACTGGTGTAACAGATGACTGATGCTAGTGGTGCCTGAGATGGACCTGTCAAGTGTTATGTGTCAGAGGAAATCAAACTGGAGTCAAGCATTATCACTGAACTATTCAGTTTAGCCATCTAATTATTTCCCAATTAGGAAGGACATGACAGAAGTACAGTACCTACTGTTATCAAGAAGATACCAAGAAAAAAAACTTCCAAAGCATTAACTAGAAATAAAACTAAATTTCTATTTTTAAACTGAAACAATTTTTTTTCCGCATGATATCCATATTCTTCCTTTCAATAAAATCACTGGGTGCATCCATTTCTGAAAGCACCAAAAAATGTACTTACTGCCTTTGAGGAGAAACCATGCTCTGTGACATCATTTCTTCCAAGAATTACAGACCTAGAAAAACACATCCACATCTGTATGGGGAATGGCACCAGCTCCTTCTCCCAGACAAAACCCAGCAGCATTTCTCACCTCGTGCCATGCTGGGACCAGCCTGCACACAGAGAGGGATTCTTCACCTCTCTGAATGTCGTGCATTGGCACAACAGGGAGGGACAGGACCAAAACCACTGGGATGAACCACTGGACAGGCAGATGAAGAAATCCTGGGTTTACTCAGCCTTTTTCCTCTCCCTTTTCCTAGTGCTTTTGACCAGTACTAAAAGCACATAGCTAAAGACCCAGTGGTCAGTTTAGGGCTTGAGCAGAGAAAGGCAGGTAACTAAAAAGTACATCTATAGGAATGATCACAGCTACTGTTTCCAAATCTTGGCTGAAAGAATTTAAAATAATGGAAACTAACACAAAACTGCTTCTGAGAGCCAGAATGAGCACTAACAGGCACTAAATTGAAAATTTCTTCATTAACTCACCTTTCTACAGAAGAAATGGGGTTTGAGAGGGAATTCAGAAATCATTTCTTCCACATGAAAAATTTGTGCACTTAATTTGTTGCCATAAACTGCTGCTCTGAATGCTGAGGAGCTCTGTGTTAGGCAGATGATGAAACAGCATCTGCCTTAACTGCTTTTTTTCTCCCATTTAACTAGTAAAATATTTCCATTTCAGTGATGAGATGAAAAGCACAGTAGAGAAAATCAGAGGACAAAAGAAATTCCCAGTTTTCTAAGCAGGGCTTTGGAGGGAAATAGCTGATATCTCCATATTCAGCATAAAAGAAAATATTGGAGAATTCTTTTACAAAACGTTTAAATGAACGAAGACAGTAAAAGCATTTTGGAGGAGCATGCAGCACACAAGTGAGATTTCAAAACAACACAAGGGACTTACAGATAGAGAGATACATCTCTTTCATTAAAAACTCTTAGAGGTGTCTTGGATCTAAGAACAAACAATGGCAAGGGAAGGATTTACAGACTCAGGAGTCTGAGATCTGAGTCTGGTTTCCATAGATTTCCAGTTATTCAGAAGAAGGTAACTGGAAACTACAGCGTCATAGTTGTGCCTAACATTGGCTCTGTATCATCTGTAGATAATCTGGATATCTGTATCATGTGTAGATGATAGCATTTACCCCATTGAAACTCGCTCCAGTGACACACAAGCAGGATGCAGCATAGATGTGACAGTGTCACAGGACAGTGGGAGCTCAATCATTTCACTCCTGGTTCAGCACCAGAAGCACTAAGGACCCTGACCTTTTCTTCTTTAAACAGTGTCCCGGATACTGGGTTTTAACACAGCTCACTTCATGTAAAATATGCCCTATTTTTTAACAAATTCTGACTAAAATATTATTAAACATTTCTTCCAAATGCTCCTTCTTTTTCACTCCCTCCAAATATTCAGTTCTCATGTATTACAGCCAACACTTTACTGCATATAAAAATCCGTCATTGAATTTGAAGTGAAATCAGAAAAGCTTAAATTGCTCAGAGTCTTGGGAGGCCCCAGCCCCATCTGCAGCAGGAATGCATTCAAGGATTCAGCCTCTGATTAATCCCATGACTCAGTGGATGGATCCAAGCTTCAAATTGAAGAGGTTTGGAATACCCAGGTCACTGAGCCCAGAAATCCTTATGGTCAGCAGTGGGATCTCCTCACGGATTTTTTGCTGCAAGGTTTTTGCTGCAGTCCCCTTCCCTGCAGTAGGTATAGCGTCCAGTGTGTAGTTGCCCCACTGCTGCACTGTGTGTAAGGAACCTGCAGACCAAAATTACCAGGAATAAGTGAATTACTGTGCCAACACTTTCAGAGCTGAGAAAATGGATGACTGCAAAGCATATTTCTTTTTCTTGCAACATTTTGGCAGAGTTTTTAGCACAGAAAAGGCATGATTCCCAAAAGTGATCAGAAGGGGCAACCTACTATCCATCATTTATCCTTCATGGTTAGCACAATATTTCGGGCTTCGTCACAGAGTGGCAAGCTCTCTTGGCATTGCAGATGTTGTTTAGATCTTCTCCCTAGTGCACGTAACACATGGAACTGGAGAAACACCAATTCCAAATGTTCACATATTAGAGATGCAATATAGAAGAACAGCAAATATTAATGTGAGGGAGCCTTGGCTCTATCCCCTGCTCCTTTGGGGGAGTTTCCAAAGCCTTTCTCTACCCTTCAACATTTTATTTTGCTGGGTGATGGTGTCTCAGTGAGGTGCTTTGTACCATTCTCTAGAGGAAGGAACTTGGCCCCAGAAGAAAGCAGCCGTTGATATCAAAGTAGGGGACAGGTTTGTAGCTTCATCTGCTTTAGTAGCTACAAATATCACAAGGAGAAAACATGAAGGGAGATATATGTATGCCTATAAATGGTGAAACAAAGCAGAAAGCTGCATTTGTAAGAATTTTTTGCTGTAAGTAGAAAAATGTTGTTAATAACTGGTTACTGAACATACCCATCTGATCACTATTTATAATTTCAAAACATCATCCTGGTTATACCCTGCACAATCTGCTCAGCAGCCATCTCAAAGCAACTAGGACTTTCTCAGTCAGGACAAATTGGAACATGCCAATTCATTTACCAGTAAGCTAAAACCTTTGCTGTGTACAAATTGCATCTACCCATCAGAGTTGCTGGAGTTACAGGAAGCACAAGATAGTGTCAGGAAAGAAATTATGTCCCTAGGAAAAAGTTACAGAAGTGATCTTGCTGAAAATAGCTGAGCAGCATGGATAATACAAGTCGTCCTGAAATGTCAGCGGGTTGAGGGGGGGCTCTTGGACCAATGCTGGGACAGTTCAGCCCCCTCTTGCCATTTAAATGTTATCACAATTCCTGTAAGTTTCTATACTGAAAAAATAATGAGCAGTACATAGAAATTAATCATAGGCTTGTAGTGGGAAAGCAGCTAGCCAAAATGAAAAGGACCTTTAAGGTGTCACATTTTTGACATAGTACTGACTAGTAGGAAGTATTTATGTTTGTCTGCTCTGTCTCCAGCCTAATCAGACCAGCACCACTTATAAAGCATATTTACTGTAGCTGGCTTCAAGCTGGCAAATGTCTGTGCAGCTCAAGTCACAGCAAAAAAGAAGAAAACAATTGCTCTCACTCTGGTCTTCACAGGTTTCAGGAGAGGGATGGTTCCAAGTTTTAGGAGATCTCAGTTCAAATCCTAAGATGCACAGAGACCTGGGTGAGTGGGGTGAGCCCATGTGGAGCCCTGTTTCCCCCACCTTTGCTAAGCTGTGCCTATCCAGAGAGCAACTGCTCTAGGGCCCTACCCAGCTGGGCTTGTGCAGAGGAGCTCTAACCTTGGCATGGTCTTGGAGGAGTGGGGTGTCAGTGTGACCCACCCCACCTTCCTCATCTGTGCATGAAATTCCCAGCAGAGCTGATGTTTCTATTTTATTTTATTTTATTTCCCATAACCGCTGCTAAGGCAGGTTTTATGAAGTACCTTTTAGTCTAATAAAATACTGTTGTCATTAATGAAGGAAAGCCAGATGCACAGCAGATGAAGCTGTCCAGGAGAGCTCTGGTGAGAGCACTGTGGATGCACTTAGATGCGATCAATTCATGACAACAGTGCTGAGCAAGGCAGCAGATGTGCCAGTCTCCCAGCTCAGGTTTGGATACTGTATCTCCTGAGACCTTTAATCCTTATTTTCTCTGCCAGTTTTACCTCTGAGTTTAGCCTGTCACCAGGCTGAGGGTTATCCGGCACAGACAGCAGCCTCAGCTTCCCCACCAAGGAAAGAGAGTGAAGAGCAGACAGGCTCCTGCCGTGCTCTGACAGTGAAACTATTCCTGTTTTCCTGTTGGCAGCTCTGAGACAGTTTACTTTTGCCTCTGTGTTGGGCTGGAAGTCAGTTTGTATGACTACAAGGACCAGCTTACTGCAGAAAAACCGTTATTGTGATGATTTTATTTAAGTGTTCCTAAGTGGTATTTCATACAAAATATAAATTACCTTGCTCACCACTTCCCTAATACCTTTTCTAGCTTTTTTATTGAACAGCTGTAAATACCTCACTTGGTATTGTACATGTTAAGTGTGCCTAGAGATCTTCCTTCCAGCAATATTTCATCTTGCAAAAAGTGGAATATTGACCAACTATGTAGTCTATGTAGGTAAGATGGGTTGAACCCATCACTTATAGGAGCAGCAGTCCCATAGAAATGTAGGTGTTTCAGAATGATCATGCTGCCTTGGCTCAGTTTTTGAGAATACCTGGCTGCCCATGGTTTTTATTGTGCCTAAAGTTTGCAGCATGATGGACACCAAGGTTATTTGATAGATTGTTTTATGGCAAAGTGTCATGGTGCAACCCCACACGGCCTCTTGTTCACTCCCTCCAGTGGGATGGGGGAGAGAATAGGAAGGGTAAATCTGAGAAAACTTGTGGGTCGAGATAAAGACAGTTGAATAGGTAAAGCGGAAGTTGCACATGCAGCAAAAGCAAAACAAAGAATTCATCTTTCCGCAGAGCAGGCTGGTGTTCAGCCATCTCCAGGACAGCAGGGCTCCATCACACATAACAGTGACTTGGGAAGACAAACACCATCACTCTGAACATCCCCACTTCCTCCTTCTTCCCCAGCTTTATGCCAGGAACACGATGCTACATAGTCTGGGAATCCCTTGGGTCAGTTGGGGTCAGCTGTCCTGGCTCTGTCCTCTCCCAACTCCTTGTGCACTCCCAGCCTTCTCACTGGTGGGGTGGAGTGAGGAACAGAAAAGGCCTTGACTCTGCCTAGCAGTAACAAAAACATCTCTGAGTTATAAACGCTGTTTCCAGCACAAATCCAAACCAGAGCCCCATACCAGCTACTGTGGAGAAAATTAACTCTACACCAGCCAAAACCAGCACACAGTGGTGAAATTAAACATAATAAATACTGTGCTGGTGAGTTATGACATTTAGACTCACTTGAGTCAAATTTGAAAAAGGATCTCAACAGTCACATCATGCCTTTGGAGTTTCACCTAGTGAGGATTTCTAGCCCCAAGAGCTGCCCCTTGCAGCCTCCCTGACAGGGCCATATTCGCCCACTTCTCAGCAGTCAGATAGATGACTGTGCTGCATATTTCCTTCCCCTAAACACCTGGAGAAGGATTTTCTCACAGAGAAACTTAAACAAAGAACCTCCAATTTAACCTGTGCTCAAAGGGGTCCCAGGATGCATGACACTTGCTGGGATCAAAGCACCAGCAGGATACTGACTCGATGTCCCTTCAGATTTGGCTACTGCTCTGTCACTTTGGATTTCCCAAACACAGCACTGTGATGTGGTTCCTTTGCATGCTCCATCTCTTTATATACTTGCTGGCCTGGAAAAGCCCTCTAATACAGATTCATTGAACTAAACCACCAGACACCGACTTCAGCAGACTCCTGAATACAGGGAATTGCAAATGCCATGAGGGGATTTCATGTTCTTCATCATCGCTTCTGAAGATGAAGGTGAGTTGCCTATTTAGATGGATAATATTATGGGGTGACACATAGTATATAACGTCATGGTAGCCACCCTCTGACAATGTCACATTCATGAAGTCAAAGATTATTTTGCCTTTTGTGTTATCTTACACTAGTCTTAAGCATAGGAAGAAGAAGAATGCCTGTTTTGCACATCACTTGCTATTAGGCTGTGTCTGGTTACATCACATCAGCTGACATAATGTTAAACAATGCAAGCAGATAAAATGTGACACAAATGTCACGTTGAATCAGATTTTAACAGAGTTGGCAGCTTTTACACTACAGATGAAAAATACCAAGTTCAACCATCATACCTGTAGGTACTCAGGATAAAGCAATGCTAGTCGCTAACTGCAAGCCACATTTTCATATTCTAATGGTGCATCTCTAACTTATAAAATGGCCATTTTTACTCGCTGTTATGTTCCAATTCCTTTCCAAAAGTCATAAAAAAACATGATGAGGACTAACCAGGACAAAGCATTCATCAGCAGGGAATTCATCTACTGAAAAATGGATAAAACTTAGAGCCTGTCTCAAAAAACCCACCAAAATCAGTAACAACTTTTCTATTGGTTCAAACAGGAAATGGATCAAGGTGTCCATGCCTCAGTAAATATTTTTACTGTACAACTAATTTCCCATTAGAAGGAAAAGTACAGGGGTTTTTTGTAGGCCGGTGGGAAAAAAGCAGAGCAAGTATTATGTAACAGAGCAGACAGATCACAAAGGGGAGGCAGCACTTGGGTGATGTATCAAGTGATAATACCATGTTAGATTTTTCAATGTTTTCTTCGTTTTCCACTCATACAGAAATTTTACACTGAGGAAAGAGCAAGGCTGAAGTTTGCAAAGTAACTCACGTCCATGCCTCTCCAAGCTACATCTCGCAGAGAAAACATGGCATTGGGGCATCAGAGAGCCCACTGGGCCCTTGCCCCCTCCTTACCCAGCTTCTGGAGCAGAAAACAGCCCCAGGACCTTGGAGCTCCTGAACCTGTGGCTTCTAAACCAGTCTTCCCTGGGCCACGTCATACAGGAGATACAGAGAATCCTGACAGTCCTCTGCAGAGATCCTCCTTAGCCACAGCTGCAGCTGCTATCAATTACTTCTGGCAACCTGAGGGTGTTTATCATGCAATGTCTTGGTGGGATTCTGCCTTTACAGCAGATCATTGTCAGGAGACTGGAAACTCTTGTGTCACACCAGTAAGGTAATGCTCTGATAACACAGTTGGTTAATAACTTTTATTGCAAACAGAAGACAAATCAAAACTACAGAATTTCAGCCTGAAAAAGGAAAGAGGAGAGAAAATGGCCAGCATCGTCACTGCCTGCAGTCCTCACACATCACCTGCTCACCAGCACACCACCTGCACACTGCAGCAATGAGCTGCAGCAGGGTGGGGAGGGCATGACCTGGCAGAGGGATTCTGCTCCCCAAAGTACATCACCTAGATAGTTTTCTCACAGGCTGATTTTCCTTCTCTCACCATATCATTTATACATCAGAAAAATTTCCCTTCCCTAGTCTGCATGTCTTATGGTGAAAGGAAAAGGACAGGTATCCCTGCAGGGACTGGGACGCTGAGCAGTGAGCTAAAAGTGTCTGTCAGGGGTAGCAGGAATTAAAAGGACACTGTCCAGATCATGTGGTATAAACTTTCATAACCTCCTCCTTGGCTTTGTATCCATCACATAACAATGCTTCAGAAGAGGAGTTGTGTTTAGCATCCTTTGGATACCAGATCTTGCTGTGCCCTGCTGCTCATTTTGCTATGAATCTTCCCTTTCTACTTGATGAGAGCAGAGGCTCATGTCTTGCTGGTTCTTTTTCTAAAAGCTCTCATAGCTCCACTCCTCAGCCCAGTTCCGGGGCAAGAGAGCACATGCAGGGAGATGCTGGGGGCAGGGGTGCCAGTTGATAATTGTTGATTGTTAACTAAGATTTTCAGTATGTTAGACAAGGTACCTGTGCTCTTTTCCAGGCTCCCCACAGTAGCTGCTGTCAAGGACAGGTGGCACTGAACAGAGACCCCACTGTCAAGGCCAGAACTGCCCACTGAGAGTTTGCCTTAGATATGGAAATTCTGATAAAGGGCACTTGAACAAATCAGACATTTTCTCTGAAGTGAAAACATTTCCAGCTTATCCTCTTGATCCTCCAGATTGTTATTCATCGTGTGCACTAGAGGAGTGCCTGCAGATGGACCCAAGTAAGGTATTACTTCAATAATGAATCCAGCAGTTTACCAGTAGACTAAGACTCAAACTGCAAAACAGTTAATCTTCAACGCTGTTCATAAGTGAGACACAGGTATCTCAAGGCTGGTAACCTTTTAGAAACACCACGGTGACAGATTCTTCCTGACAGGTTTGATACGAATTTTGCCCACTGCATAAATATTGATGAGTTAAATGCTCAGCATTGTAGACTTAATCTTCTTAGCAGGTACGTTTCCAGATTTGGACCTGTGCTGACTGCAGGGTCCACCCTCCTTCCCCAGCGTGGCAGTGATGAGCTCAAGATGCTATTTAGAGTAATTAGCCTTTGAATGGAAAAAGTTAATTGACAAGTGTTCACGAATGTTGCGTACTTGACCGTCTCAGAGTAATGGTTCAATTTATATTCTCTCAGCCAAATGGATTCAGGATTGTTAAGAGCCTCTGACACATTGAAGAAGGGATAGGGAAGGCACACAAGGGAACAAGGACCCTGTGATAGAACTGCTCTCATCGTGGTGGGGGAAACAAGCCAGCCTGGCACTGCCACTGCACTTCCACATTCCCTGCAGGTCCCCAGGAAATCTCTGTGATAGGGATGAGAAGGAAGCAAAGATAAACAGGATTTCGATGTGAATGTTCTCCGAGAAGGTCTGTGTCCGTGGGGGCTGTTAAGATCCAGTTAATATTAGGGTTCTTTTGAAATTCCTCTGCCCAAATTAAGGTGCAAACGACACCATATGCCAGAGACAATAATATGGGTTTTATGTTTTTATTTTTTAGTGAATATGAGAGAAAGAAAGAAAGAAGTAGAGAGAAAGGAGTGGAGAACAAGCAGGTGGGACAGGGAGTGCCAGAGACTGAGTAAAGGAAGTATCACCACTCCGTGGGTCCCACTGGCGTCCTCATGATCCTCTTCAGCGGGTCTCCCTGGTGGTGAAGGTCCCCTCGTCTG
>VZTE01005930.1:12171-25374 GCA_013397775.1 Eulacestoma nigropectus
TCCACAGCCGGGCCAGTTTGTGTAATGGAGGATGGGCGTTTATTGCCTCTGACCAGAGGTTACACCACACACCCGATACCTCCTCTTCCCCCCCTTCCCCCCAGCTGGGGGGGCAGTCTGTGTAAACCTGGCTTCTGTGAGCTGTGCTCTACCCCCCACCCCAAACTCAGCAGCTGGTGGCTTTGGCCTTTGTGGATGCATACCTTCCCCTCCGCCTGAGATGTCTGAACAATAGGTTTCCCTTTATCTAATCAGCAGTTTGATTTTCAGTCCAAAGTACCAGTCTTCAGGGAGGCTTCTTCGGTTGCAGCTTCTTTATCATGAACAAAACTTCTATCAGTGTTTGAGGCATGAACTTTTTCAGTCTCTGACAGGGGCTCAGAACCCGTCTGCAGCAGCCAGATGCGTAATTTATAACTCCCTTTCTTCAATGTCAAAGCTAATGACATAAAGGACATACAATATTGAGAAAGACCTAACTTTACTGACACTATGAAATATTAAGGAAGCAAGATAGGAAAAAAAAAGTGCATCAGTTTGCTGGTTTTTGTCTTCTGCACGGCTCCCATTTATTTATTCCTCAAATTTAGGTAACTTGGCAGCTGAAAGTTTATTCTCAGTTTTAAAATAAAGTTTTAACCTGATTAAATGTTTAAATTAATGAGCTGCTCTGCAAATTTTCTATTTTGAACTGGACCCACTCTCAGTCGGCCCTGCCAAACCGAATTTTTTGACCCAAGTTCTAAGAATAAATTTCCTCCTGAAAGCTGAAAACAGCCACACCAATCTATATTGTCCAGCCTGCTGAAACTGGGTTTTTATAATGGAAATATGCAGAGCCCTCAGTGACAGTGATGCAAATTACTGTATTTATTTTTTTTGCCAAGGCTATTCTGAGATTCTGAGGTGAGTACTTACATGGCTTGATGACAAGGGAATTAACTGCACGAAGATCAGGTGATATTAGAATTAGAAAAAACCACACTGGGAAAAAATAGAAACATTCAATAATGTATGAAGCATAGATGTGCCATTGGTTAAAGAGCTGGAATGATATTTTTTACTTTTACACTGACAAATGGATACAAGGGGAAGGAAAGGATTTTGTGCTGTCTATTAACTAATATTCTTTTAAAAATTATAATCAAATTTCTATGATCAAACCTTTAAAGGTGTATTCTATAGAATGAAATATCTGGATATCATATATTAACTGCCATTTACCTGCAATCATGCAGATCATTTCCCCTTGCCTCTCCTTTCTCTTTAGGCTGCACACTCACATCAGGGAGTATATCTCACTGTCACCTCTTGCCTGCACCATAAATCAGAGGTAGTTCTGCTGCTGAGCTGCTGTGCTTAAATCAAGCCCTGTGTGTATTAATAAATA
Organism: Eulacestoma nigropectus; assembly: GCA_013397775.1. Lineage (NCBI taxonomy): Eukaryota > Metazoa > Chordata > Aves > Passeriformes > Eulacestoma > Eulacestoma nigropectus. Next base: position 13,562 of record VZTE01005930.1, read on the forward strand.
TAAACTCCATAGCAGCTGGGTGCTGTAATCCTGATAGGGCTCTGAGGAGGCTGCCATCAGTAACCTGGCAGCAATTCCACCTTGGGACCCAGGATTTGTATTTCTGCTCTTGCACTGGCTAGAGCAAGACTTCTGCTTCCTTCAGCTATGTAGATTATGCCCCTTTAATCTCTCCTGGTGGTATTATCACACACTGTTTTTCAGGGGGTTCATGACAGAGGGAGAATACACAGCCTTTCTACAAGGGCCTAATCTTGCAAACTCTTCACTCAGTGAGACCCTGGAGCACCAGTGCATAGCAAGGCCTGGCTGCACTAAGCCAGCAGTAACAGGAGCATCTCAGGGAAGAGCTGTTTGGTGCCATGTCCCCAAATCTCTCTGAGCAGAGTGGGAGGAGGCAGCACCAGCCCAGGCTGTCAAAGAGCAGCAATCTCTGCTCTCCCAGCACAGCACTTGGTTTAGACACAGCAATAAATACAGTGCCCAAGTCTGGAAGGATGCTGGAGTAATGAGGAATTTGACATCTGGGAATTTGAGCCAAGGAGAGAAGAATGGCAGCAGGCCCTCAAACACTTGTTGCAGACATCAGGTTTTCCTGAGAGCCATTTGCCTCTTTCTGAAGTTGTAAACACACAAAGCAAATTTTGTTAATGTGAGCATCTCATGAACACGGATGAAAGTACCCTCTGCGGCACATCTTCTCACCCACACATGCTGGAATACGGCAAGATGAGGTGCATGCTGTGCTCCAGCTACCCTAAGAACTGCCAAGGAGCCCAGCACAGTCACCCAAAAATACCACGCAGAATAATTCATGGTATACTTGTGTTCTGCCTTGTTTCTTAGAGCTATTTTTTTCTGCTGGAAGCATATAAATATATTTCATAAAACTGATGTATCTTAAGACTAGAAATTTTGCCACTCCATAATTTGTTTGTTTCAGAGAGAGGACCTATCTCTGAATCAAGGCAAAGCAGGGATTTTATTCCCTTTGATTCAGAAACTGAGATCTGTACATTTCAAAGACAAGTATTTAACCATACTCAGATGGGCTAAAACGATGCTAGGAGATCCTGTCTCGATTTAACATTATAAGCAAAAATAGTTAAAAGCTCTTCCTTAATACAGCCAACAAAGTAAGACAAATTTGAAGGAAAAATAGAGCTATGATTCTATACAGACAGCAGCAAGGATATACTCATAATTTGAAATAAAGAAAACACCCAATTTATTTGCAGTCTATCTTTTAAGGGGAAAAAAAATGTTTTTACCTCCAGCTGTAGAGAACAGAACTATTTCCAATCCAAGAGAAAAACACAGAACAGACGTCATCAGCCATACCATCAATAGCAGCATCAGTGCTTCATGGAAGACCCCAGCAGCAGTCCTTCATCCTTACATTTCCTTCAACCACCATTTACCAGTCAGAGAAAAGCTCTTCTGGGGTATGTGGGACTGGCATGATATTACAATAGGGCACAGGTCAGGTGATCCATTGAATTTTCTCTGCATTTCCTCAAAAGCCTCTGGGAAGCCTCAGGAAACTTAAATAATGTAAGGGCACCAAGTACTGAACCCAGTCCCTTCATGTTTTGAGTTCAACCACTTCACTTTTAGCCTCATCACCCAGTGAAGAGGAGGGAAGTGGTGTTGGCAAAGTTTGCCTTGAAGTAGGGTGAGAGCACGGAGAGGCAGGGGAAGGGTGCAGGGAAACGCTTCAAAGCCTAAACACACTCCTCAGCAACATCCTTGTTGTTCTTCTGGCTCCTCAGGAGCATGAAGTCCTCCAGGTCTGGGAGTGAAACGAGACTTGTACAGAAACCTGCAGAGAGCAAGAGCACTGTCAGGGCAAACCACATGAGAGAGCCAGGAGAGGAGAGGATTTGGGGCGTCCAGGTGATCTGGGCTGTGGCTTTGCTTCTCTACTCTTGCTGGAGTAAAGATACAGTAAAGACAGTAACTGCGAGTATCAGTGGAGAAGAAAACCATGGCAACAGAAACTTCGTTTGTACGTTATTTTATTGCCATCAAGGTATTTGTCAAGTGCCAACTCCCTGGGAAAAATGCATTTTTCATCAGTACTACATAGAAATTAGCATCAGAAGAATTAATGCACTTAATAACTGTCAAAGAACACTGAGAAATGTGCATGAGACATGAAGACAATTGTGTTTCTGTGTCCCTTCAACCTATAGCAAACACCAGCTAACTGGATAAATGTCACTGCAAGTTTGAATCATGATTTGGTGTCATTTTAAATTTAAGTGAAGCAAGGATTTTCTTTATTTAGCTAACGCTGGAAGTAACATAATGAATAAAGGGCACAAGCTCCTTGTTTGTGTTGCAAATCTTTCAGTCTTTAACCTAGAAGGTGAAGGCATTTCCAAAACAGGTCGGGTCATAGGCTAATCTGGCTGGTTTGTACCCAGGGGAGAAGAGGAATGGGACCTGTCAGATCCTTTAGGGCCTTGGGACTTAGGCCATGTTCTCCTTCTCATTTTTCCTTCTCTATCTAAGCAAGGAGACTCTGCAACCCGCTGGCATTGCTGTGCAAGTGCCTCCCAGCCAGGAGAGCACTCATGGATCACATTCAGCCAGACCTCTGCTGTTTCACAAAACAGCAGCACAGAAAATCTGTGGGTGGCTATAGGAGATCCACGGGTTTGTGTGCTGGGCTGAGCACCTCCAAACACACTTTAATACTCTGTTCCTTGGCTTATCTCCAAAGTTGTCTCCTGCTGCCCCACACTCCAAACTTCTCCAAATGGCTTTGGTATCTCCCCTCCTTCCATATCACAGCCTGCTAATTTGAAGTGCTAGAGAACAAGCAATCAGCTTACCAGAGCATCTCTGGGCTTTTCATCCTTCTTTCAACAGTCTACTTCTTGGCTTTGGCCCACAGAAAAAGAGAAGTACCTTTTTTCCCCAGCTCTAATTCATTAAATACACAACACACAGGCTACAATTAGGATGACTACAGGTAGCATCGTTACATTTCTGTGAATATTTTTGAAGAAATATCAATCTCTGCCTTTTTTTTTTTTTTAATATACTGCTTCACCAACAGACAGGACTGCCTACTGTCAAATATGCACTGCAGAACTAAGTCCTGGGTTTGCTTTCAGGACCTACAGAGACTTTAGGAAACTTGGGTTGTGATGGGCTTGTTTTTCTATCTGAAGCAACTGCTCGTTCATATGTTTCTAGAAGATGGTTTTTCAGACCTGGCCCCAGACTCCCCCCTCTAAATGATTAAACACTGTTTTTTCACACTGAAGGCAGTACAGCTGATACTTGTTCTGTGTCTTAGCCTGTAAGCTAGTAACAAACTGACCACTTTATTCAGCCTCATGATTTTAAGAGGGAACATTATTTAGTACCACATGCAAACTGGCATCTTAACTATGAGAAAAATAGCAACTGATTCATTATTCAGCTGATGGGAGGAATTACCTTCATCACTGTGTGATTCATCTTGATTCATCCCACACCTGGAATCATGAAGGAATAATTTAAAACCAACACAATATATTGTAAGCTCTAAGTAGGAAAGCATGTGCTTAGTACATATTGCTGATGGACAAAAGCAAAGTGTGGGGCTATCTCATTGCAGAGGAGCAATACTGCAAAGATGGAAGCATAGTTACAGAAACAGATGATTATCCCTCACCCATGGTTCACTGTGGAAAGCTGACTCTCAGAGAACAAGGTAGAAAAAGAAACAAGTTAGAGAAAATGCATAAAACATTTATTGTAGGCAAAGCAAGATCTGTGCAGAAAGAGTGACAAAAATTGAACTGCTACATATACTGATGAGACAAATAGGACAGGATGTGCCAGAGCATCCTAAAACAGTGCAAACCCTGCTGCGTGCCTGCTTTCACATGAGACAAGCAGAGGACAGGTGACAAAAAGGGAAAGCACACAAGTCAGAAGAAAATATGGGGGGAAAGGAGTTAGGAAAGCAGCAACACAAAGCAGATACTCCAGGACTCAGTAACACTGAAAGATAGGGATATTGAGAAACACAGGCAGGAAAATAACGCAAAGACCAGAAGGATTCAGGTTCCCTGATGGGGTGGGGTAGTAGGGGTGACCTTGTAGACGTTTATCTGCCACAAAACACAGTTTCTTTCAGGATCCTGCTATAGCCTAGACAAAGGGCTGCATGAGACAGTAAGACAGTGGATATTGTTCCCATGGCACAGCTTTAGCATGTCCAGAAACAGGGGGGTTTCTAACACTGGCCTAGAACAGACTAGAAAGCCCTGCTGTGGTGTCAGAGGAATACAGGCAGGGCAGCCCTGCAGACCAGGACCAGGTTATGGATTCACCAAGTGAACACTCTGAAACACAGTAACTGCCATCTGGGCTGTGTTATTGGAATATGAGGGTTTTAATGGAGAGTTAAGAGCAATGCTGACCTTTAAATACCCTACGTATTTTAAGGCTGTACTAGAAAATTTTACACCAATTATTAGCATTATAAGTAAATTAGTTATTATCATTCACGAATTCTGAGACAGTCAATTTGTTTCTCTGCCCAGAGCCTTGAAGTGCCTGTTTCACAATTTCTTAGAGATGTAACCATAGGAACTAAGTGATTGCCAACATAAACCCTCATAATTAATGACAATAAGCTTTCACCCTATTGAGTGATAGTGAAATGTATGCAGAGCTGATGAAATGCACCTCAAGGGCCATGGGACCCTGAAGGCACAGGCACATCGACTGGCTGTGCAACACTCATGTGCTGCCTGAGTGAGTGCATTAGCTCAGCTGTGCATTTCTGAAACTCTCACAGAGAAGCATACTGTGAGATGAAAGATGAAGAAGGCAGAGTTTCTGCCCTGGAAAGCAGAGATCCCTCTGAGCTGTAATAGAGAGCAAAGACAGTGCCCCTGACCTGACCTGAGAAGGGCCACAATTCCCCAGAACACCAGGAAACCTGCAGCACTGGAGGGCCATGCTCATGCGATTTGGAGCAGCCCCCAGAGCTCCCTCCCTGCAGTGGAGCACCCACCTTGGTTGAGGTGTTCAGCTGTAGATGCCTCCTGCACTTAAATATCTTCTGTGGAGGTCCTTCCTGTCCCTTTCACACTGGGATGAATATTTTGCCTCTGTTCCCCTCTGAAGAGGTGGGTTTGTTTTTTTCCCTAAGCATTAATTGCTGGAGGATAGAGAGCTCCACTGCAGATGGTCATCCTCACGTGGGTGTCTGATTTCCAAGGAATAACATGGCTTTCCCTAAGAAAGGTTCACAAATACTCCATCCCTTGAGGTGGTAATTTTATATGCTTAAATACCAGGCTGACCCCGCTCGCCCCGACCCGGATTCCGGGGGCGGCGCCAGTTACCCAGAGGGCTGTCCTGAGTTGCTGGACCTGTTTGCAGCGGGGTGGGGCCTCAGGGGCTCACAAAGGGCTCGGCGGCTCCCAGGTGCCAACAGCACGGGAAGAAGCAAAGAAGCGGACGGGCTCCGACACAGCTCCACGGGAACAGGGTTTATTACGGGGTGAGGGTACACTGGACGGAGTGATAAGCACCTGGAAGCGAGGGTGCCGAGAGAGCCCCGAACAAAGGCTGACAAAGGGTTAAGAACCAGGGATGAGAAGGGGCGTGGAAACCCTAGGGAACCAATCACTGAGGGCCAAAGGGGTGTTACAGAGGCGGGGAAATACACCGAGGCCCAATGGGGAACAAGGAAGGCGGGCAGAGGGAGCAAAGAGCCAATGGGCTACTGAGGATGGTAGAAGGTTCTGGAAGATAACCAAGTATAGGGAAGAAGGGAGGGGGAACAAGGATCCAATGCCCAGGGAGACATCTACATAGGGGTGCAAGGGCTTCTGGGAGGGTTCTGTGTTGTCACCGTAATCTGGGGAGCTTGTCCATTAACCAGGTCCCACTACCGAAAAAGCATAATTGGTAGTCTTTGGTTGGTGTTACATAGCAGAAAACCAGATTATCATATCGCAGCCTGGGCCTATGCATGAGTGGTTTTGGTTTTGGTTGTAATCAGGAAAACACACCATGTTCAATAACGCCTAAAAACAAACCAAGCAGGGTATATTCATCAGGAGTTTTTGACATGTACAATAACAGGACGTTTTAAAAAGCGTATTTATTATGGTAATTAGAGGCATCCTTGCAAATGGTTTGGGGCTTCATGAGGTGGTTGTATCATAAAAAAATAAGAGACTTCCCTGTTTCTGAGAGTCTTTGCAGAGTGATGCTGTGGAAGAAGATCATGAGTGTGCTCCAGATTCAGAGAAGGAAACAGTTATTTGCCCACAAGGTAGTGGAGAACACAAGAACAGTCGCCTGGGGCCTTACCAAAAGGGAACAAAGCCCTTATGCTGCCAGGGAGATGTTTAGGGAGAGGGTGCAGGGAAATGTAAGCAGCAGGTGAGGGGCTACAGGTACATCTCCAATCTGTCAGCGTACAGGGAGTGCGAGGCTGCCAGAGCCAACGGGATCAACCCTGGAATGGAACAGAACTGAGTTTGTCATTTAAATCTTTGTGAATGAAAACATCTGAAAAGGGGCCCAGTAATAGCTTCCTTTTTTCCTTGGGGAGTGCTCCTACAGAAAAGTGAAGTGCTTCACAAGGGATAGTATAGGCATGGTACACTTCTACACATACATCCATTTCTATCTGAGCTCTCTGTATACAAATCCTTGCATTAAGTGATTCCTTGCTGATTTTTGCCTTTTCTTCTTTTATATATTCTCTGTATTCTTTACACAAGTATTTGTACCTGTGTAGCCTATTATTGCATTCATAGCTAGTTTTCCCAGTACTTTTCCCTGCCCTGATACACAGAAAGACAAAACATATCCCAAAGCCCCTATCCTATCTTGGTTCTCCCTGGGAACCAAGGCTGAAAACCAGCTCTTTGAGACACATTTTCATCAATAGGTTCAGTTTCCATGTGAGGGGGGAGGATTTAGAAGGGGCTTGAACTGGGGGGAAGTTGCATCACCATTTGTGCTCCTAATTGGTGATTTTTGTCAATTATGCTAATTTACTAAACTTATAAAACTGTATGCACCCCCTTGGGGGGCGGGCTTTTGTGGACATTTTCCATATTTGCCCCTGGAGGCCTCCAATAAAGACCAGGCTTTATATTACCTCCTATACTAATATTATCTCGAAAGTGTGTGTTGTTTCATTTCTAGGTTTCTGAAGGCATCATAAGAAGCCCCATTTTGTTTCTGCAGTGCAATAATCCTACCAATAAAGAAGCACATTTGAATATTTGATGTCATTAAGTAAACTGTACTGAACCCTTAAATGGGTTTTCAGTTATCTCAGTCATCAGAAACACTCAGAATCCTCTGTGTTTAAATGTATCTGTCTTGAGCTTGGTACAGATACACAGTTCCTGGCAGATAACTGTCACACCAGATAATAAGGTCATGCTTATGTGCATCTTCCTCCAAGTGGTTAGGTAAACCACTTGGAGGAAGATGCACATTTGAATTTCTATTCTCTTGGCTTTAGTGAGACGCCATCAGCTCAAGTTTGGCCCCATATTTAAATGTCATTAAGAGAAGTTCTATGCAATCATAACAACAATAAAAACAATAAAAATATTTTTTAGTATGATTCCTACTGGAAATAGGCTTTTCTTGCAAACACACATTTATTTGCAGACTTCATGCAGCATTGTGTTGGCAGATAAGAAGTCACACCCAGCGAGGATGGGACTGAGAGATCTCACGCGGTGACCCAGGACTTGGTCACCTTGGAGAGGCCAGGTGTGCATGGCACGATGCTATGCAGTTATATTTGACATTGACACAGTCATTGTGGCCACCAAGCCACACAGGCAGAAGAGGTTTGGAGACTGAGAAATCCCATTTACAGAGGTTTGAGCTCCTTCATGCCCCAGCACACACATCACCATCCATTGCTCCCCAAGAGCAGCTTCTCCCCACAGAGGCAAAAAGGCTCAGACCAGTCAGATTTGGTGTTTTCCCTCTCTTTCTCTGCTTCATATGCTGCTGAATTCCAGTGTGTCCAGTGCCACATCCCAATCATGGTGAAAATCTTGGTGACTTCTGAGGATTTTAAGATCTCAAAAACTAATTTTCTCCTTCATATTCCAGCAGGAATAACTTGGAAAATAATCATTTGGCCATATATATATATATATATATATATAATATCCCATCATATTATATTCTAAACAACTGCCTTGGGGTAGAGGAAACCACATTAAAATGCATGCAAACTGAGTTAACAAATGTCAGCCAGAGGTCCCAAATACAAACTGTGCTTCTCAGCCCCCAAGCTAGAAGTCTGAATAAACAGATGTTCTTTGCACTGTGCCCTGAAAGTCAAACTTAACCTTTGTTAGACAAACAAGGGACACTGATATTCTTTTCTAAATAAGAAAGGTTGATGGCATATATAATCAAGGCTTAGACCATTTAACGTATTTTAGGTTAAGGGTTTTAGCAGAGGAAGAGAAGTTACAACGTTTCTAGGAGAGGAGAAGCAGACAGACTATGCACAATAAATCAATAGATTAAGATTTCGGAGGCACCCACTGAGAGGCAGCAGCTCCCTCTTTCCATACTTACTTTGTTTGCAGCCAGGGGTCCAGCCCAGCTGGAGGGATGGTCTCCAAGTGGCCTCCAAGGAATGGCTCCTCTCTGGCACCCTGTTCCTGGCAGGTTTTCAGGTCCACTCAGAGCAAGACCCAGGTTTTACTCTTTCTTACCAGTGAGTTAGGACTTGAGATCTGGATGTAATTCCACCAGAGATAAATTTTGTCAGAAGTACTCATCCATAAGAAGGAAAGGCTTACAGTCTAATACTCACAAAGAGACTTAAACAAAAAGTCCAGAAAGACCTATAAGAAAAACTGCAAAACAATTTCCCATGAACATAAAAAAGGGAAGAGACAGCTGGGGAGAACCCTAGTCACCATGTTGTTTTTTCCCTGGAAACAGGAAAACTAAATATACCGAAAGACCATTTGTTTCCGCACAGGTTGGTCAGCAGGGTTTCTACTTTTTCTTGTGCTCTTTTTGGGCTTTGCAATATGAAATCAAGGCACATGTTCCTCTTTGCTTTTTTGCAATCTCCATTGATTCATATTCCTCTAGGCTGTGCTGCCTTTTCCTGCCTGTGCTTCTATTCTGCTCTAACCTACCTGGCATGCCATCTGTGGAATTTTTTATCATCTTCTAACTCACGTAGATATCCATCTTTCTAGCTCAGCAAAAACTAATGTGAATATGAAGAGTCCATGTTCCAGCTATACAGTGCTGTGTGTGGCAGGAGCTGCCTCCCACATCTGATTGCTTTAATTTACCCATTTGATTTCACATAAATAATTGAATCCTTTCTCTACCCAAGCCATGCTTGCTGACCATGGAGATTATTTTTAATGTGGTTCCCATCCAACAGGAGCAAGGATTGCCAGAGTTATGTTCCTTCCTGCTTTGCTGAGTTACACATCACTAATGAATCTAGAATGACTCTCAAGGACCCCTGTTACTCAACAGAGCACAATCAACAGAATTGCTTAATGTTTTGCCATGTTGTTTCAAGAATAATGGGTTCAGGTGAGGAGGCAATGCCTTGTAAACTGTCTGCAATGAGATATGTTTTATTAGGAAAGTATAGAACTATGATTGTTGATCATCTAATTAAATTTCAGGCTAAGTTTGCTGCAATTTGATTTAGTGATGTGTTCCGAGTGACTCGTGAACATTTTGAAATAAGAGGCTTGTCTGACAACTGTGCACAATGATACAGAAAATAAAGGCCTTTTCCATGCCAATTGGAAATAAACCCACATTTATTTAAATAAAGATATTAATTATTTATGGCACTTCTGTAACACAAAGATGCTGATGCAATTATTATCATAACAGAGAATATAAAAGCAGAAACTAAACATGTCTCTTACCTGCCAATAATCCTGCAAGATGCCTAAAGAAATAGTACCTTGTTTACTATAGCAGGCTGTTCCTCCCAATACACAGTGGATGTGAGTTTTTCTATATTTCTTCTCAAACGCAACTAGAATACCTTAATATCCTCATACCAAATATTTTCACTCTAAAGCTGGATCTTTATTAATGTTATTATACAGAGAAAATATCTGTTGATTACATCCAGCCAGCTATGCCCATTGTCATCATAAGCTTTACAACAGTTTTGTTCCTCCCAATGAAAAGTCAGCATTTCGCAAGATTTAAAGAAAAAAAAAAGAGAAAAAAGAAGGAATTGAAAACAATTAAACAATACAAATTTCATAGCCATTTTCCATGGGAACAAAGTCTTCTATAGTCAGGGCAATTATTCCTTATAAAGCATAGCTTCCACTGTTCTGTTGTGAGTTGCACTTAAATAGAGAGTGAACTCATCATCTCACCATTTAACCATCTTGTAAACAGTCTAAATACAGGACATTAGATCTGGATAAGAAATTTCTGCAAAAATGTTCATTGGTATTTAGTGCAAATTAGAGCAAACTCCACTTTGTAGAAAACAACATCAGAACTCTTTGTTCCTCACAAATTATCTGGAACAGTAGATACTTCTGCCAAATGGTGGCTTTTGGCTGCCTTTAGTGAAAGTTGAGGGAGCATGGCTGAGGTAAAGTGTACTTAAATACTGGTTAAAGTCAGTAGCTGGGCCTTGGCAGATTCAAACCAGAGTCCATGGGAAAGGGTGTGAACCTCACAGCCTTGCTTCAGAGACCTACTGCTAGGGTTGTACCATTTCAATTATAAGCTGCCCTGCAGCCATGAATAAAAGAAATAAAATTATATCCTAGAGATGTAGCACTTGCTGCATCTGTAGCATTAATGAAGGTTTCATCTCATCCCATCTGCAGCAGGGCATAATTTCACTAATATCCTTTTAAAACACAATTAGACTCTCTACTTTCAAGGGAGGGAATCAGTCCACTGCTGCCCACACAAAGACAGAGCTGTCGTTCAGGAGCATAGCAGCCAGACATCATTTCCAGAGGAGCTCTTAATTGACTGCACTTGTGAAAGATGCATCAAAATGTCCCAAAATGTAGCTGTACTGTAGCTGTACTGTAGCTTTTTAAATTTCCTGACTGTTTGCCCCCAGGTAAACCTCCAGAACACTAATAGTTTTTCTTGGCCAGAACAACCAATATGGACTTCGTATCTTTCTTTTCTGAATAAGAGGAACATTTACAGTAGCTGCTGGGTAGAAAATTAACCAAGTGAACTCTCCAATTTGTTTTTCCCTGTCTGTCTCCCTCATTAATTTTTTATGGAAATCAAAGACTAATTCTGTCTTTCTGCTTGTAATCACATTCAAAACATGCTCATGACTCAGTAATCTGCTTATGAGCATTACCATTCTCTGCAGTAACTCTGCAGACATCCACATTTGGAGTGGTCTGAATGTTCACACAGCTTGCAGTTGCCAACACAATTTTTATTCCTTGCTGTTTTTGTCATTTTATACTCTCCCTTCCATTTTGAAAGCTATCAGGGTGAACAGGAAACTCATCAAGCCAAAGTCAGAAGTCATAAGAAGCTATTCACCACACTGCAAAACCCTGGTAAGCAATTTCTGATGGCTTTAGTAAAAAAAGTAAATTTACTTGAGAGAGACCAATATATATGCCTCAACAAATGTCACAAATGAGGTGAAGAAAATTCCTATAAAAAAGCTGTGTTTCCCTGTCCCCAGAGAGGCTTCACCTGGCAGCCAATCAGGGCAGAGAAAGCTTCCATGATTAGACTGTGAGCAGCTCCCCTCCCCCCCATTCACGCTGGCTGGTGAAGGCAAGTACCCAGATGCCCGC
>VZTE01005932.1:9209-29657 GCA_013397775.1 Eulacestoma nigropectus
CGCCAGCCCCCCGCCCAAGCCCCGCCGCTCGCCCACCCCCCAGCAGTCCAACCGCGCCCGGAAGAGCCGCGGCTCCGTCTCGCCCAGCAGGGCTTCAGGTGAGCGAAGCCATCGGTGCTCGCGTCCCGTTTTGGACTTTGGCTCCCTCAAAGATGGTGTGTACGGTTTGTAGGGGCAGAAAAGAGTGAAGAATGGCATGAATTGCAGCTGAGCTATTTCGTTTTGTCTTGTAGCACCCAAGCATAAGAGTACTGAGAAAAGAGAATCTCCTTCGCCAGCACCCAAGCCCAGGAAAGCGGAACTGTCGGAATCAGGTACGGCTCTGGCTTTCCAGCTCTGCTCCTGGGAGGGGTTTTTAGTCAAAAATACTTGATAGTAAAGGGCAATGAAGTGCTGAGTCCTCCTGGAAGTCCGGTGTTGACAGCAAGAGTTTTCAGAACTCAAAAGATGATCACTCCTACTGCCTCATTCTATCCAAGGTTGCTCGGAATAAAAGCTCAGCCAAAGTGTATTCCAGGCTTACGTTATCCTAAGATTTGAGGGGGAAAACAAGGGGAAAACCCCATACTTGATGGTCTGCTGTCCATAACTTCGCTTCTGCCTGAATAAGGCAAATCTGTATCCTTGGTTTAAGTGCCCTGTCTTTGTGTGTCCTTTCAGAAGAAGACAAAGGAGGCAAAATGGCTGCAGCAGATTCTGTCCAACAGAGGCGCCAGTACAGGAGGCAAAATCAACAGTCTTCATCTGGTATGGAGCACAGAAATTCTCCAAAACTGGCTTGTAGTTTACTTTTGCAGGAAGCAGTTAAGTTCAAATACAGATAAAAACTATTTGCTGTGTGCTCTGCAGTGCTATTGTAAATTTAATTATAGATTTGCCACTCATAATGAGGTCACTTTTATTATTGCTCAGGAAGAATAAAATTATGACTTCTAAAGGTTGTTACATCTTTTGTTAATGGGTTTGCATCTTTAAAAGTTGCACTTGTAAACTCTTAACAACACGCACAAATATTTTGTGCTGTGGATTACTTCATGTGTCCTTAATTTGGACTCCCTTATGCTTGAGATCAGAAAATTCAGCTGAGCATTTTTGTCCACATAGTTTCAAGAAGCAATTGCAGTTCACCTTTTAAATTACCTGTCTAGCCAAATGTTATGGGGACAGTTAGATCGCTGCAAGTATTTTTACCCATGGATTTATTTTTCACTTGGCTTCAGCCAACACTTTTAGTTGATCTGCTTTTAAATTTCGGGTTCTCGTTTTGAGGGAGAGGAGGTTGGTTTGAACTGCAGCATTACCCTGTTGGTGACTGATCAATGTCACGAGGAGCATTTTCCAGAGAGTAATTCTTCTACATTTGCAGATTCTGGTTCTTCATCTTCCTCAGAAGAGGAGAGGCCCAAGAGGTCGAACGTGAAGAACGGGGAGGTGGGCAGGCGCCGCCGCCACTCGCACTCGCGCAGCCCCTCGCCATCGCCCCGCAAGCGGCAGAAGGAATCCTCCCCTCGGTAACTCTGCTCGAACTTAACTCATCCTTTCCTCTTATTTAATGTTTATCTCTCTGCAACTCTCACCAAATACACATCAAGGCACGTCCACTTTGCCCAGTCTTGTTTCAAGATTTCCTTCCCGTTACGCTCATTTGGTAAAAATTGCTCTGACCTTTCTTTGAACGTGTTCATTTTTGCCTCAGATCGTGGCAGATAGATCTGTTTTGTTTTGTTTTGTTTTGTTTCCCCTCCACTGCTCTCAGGATGCAGATGGAAAAGAGGTGGCAATCGCCAGTGATGAAAAGGTTGGTTAGAAATTCATCTCTTAAACAGGCTGTCATTTATTTTGGCATGGATAAGCATTTGCCATCCTTTGTCCTTTAGACTTGCACACTCATGATGAGGGAAATGCAGACTGATGTGCTCCTCAGTGTGTTGGATCTGGAACCATTTCACTTGCCAAAAAAAAAGAGAAGGAACACCACCTGCTCAGTGTCCTTCACTGCTCACTCCTTGTTAATTCACATCAGCCTGTGACATCAATAACTGATGTTATTACATCTCACTGATGCCTGAAAACAGCTGAACGCTTGTGTTCCTCAGGGGCTCCTCGCTCCAGACACCCAGCTTTGGGTGAGCAGTGTTGGATTCCTGCTGCTGCTGACTCAAACCCTCCTGCACACTTGCAACAAGCAATTAAGATCTTGATCTGGGTCACAGATGATTGGAGTTTTCAAAACTCTCATTCCTCAGTTCATGAGATACTCGGAACTCCTGGAAGCAGACCATAAGTAAAACAGTAGTGCCTTTTTTATTTGTGACACTGTTTGCTCTGTGTTGATCTGGGAATACAGAAAGGTGCAGGAAGCTGGGTGCTTGATGGGTTTATTAATTGGATGTAATGACCCTTGAGCAGGCTGTAATTAAGCCCTAGCTAGCAGATACTCACAGCACACCTCACGATGTAGGAGATAAGGATGACTCCCTCACAAATGCAGACCTTCCTAATTATGGATCCTGTCAAACAATTCTATGGAAAACAGGTTGGGATTCAAAGGCTTTGATCTTGTTTTGCAACACACTGAATTCGCCTAGTGCCTGTTGCATAAATACATGTTTAATTAGGACAATTGGTACATTTGAAGGCTGGGGGTTTTTTGGATCATAAAAGAACATTTTATTTTGGAGCAAACTCTTATCTATAAAAGTGTGTCTCATTGCCTTGGAGAACAATACCCAGCATGTTTGAAATCAAATCTCGGTTTATGTAAATGAGCTGCTTTGCTTTTTAATTGCTCTCATTTTTCCCTTATGCAGTCATTTTATCTTAATTGCTTTTTTTAAAAAAAGGAATATTTCACTTTACCAATATTCCTCTCCTTTAAAATTCTAGGCAAGTACGTGTTGGATTAGAGTTCCCCCTTCCAGAAGTCTGTTGTAAACCCTGCAAAGCAGAAAATGGCTCATTTGGTGAACAGTTTTAATCCAGAGAGCTGCAGTTTAGCAACCACTGTTTTTTTCACTGCATTTCAAGAAATAAATAATTTTGGATTTCAGATCCATAGATAAAAGCTGTTTTCAGGAGCACAGTTTCACACTGTGAAGAAAATTAACTCCACCCCAGGCAAAATCAGCACATGATCCATCCATTACTCCAACCATTTGGCCTTTCTGGCTACAAGGTGGTGATGGATCAGGTTGTGCAGATGTGGAATTGTGTCCTGGCCACTGTGGTGGGCTCAGGGTCACAGTCAGACACTTCTGATGGGCTCAGGGTCACAGTCAGACACTTCTGATGGGCTCAGGGTCACAGTCAGGCACTTCTGATGGGCTCAGGGTCACAGTCAGACACTTCTGATGGGCTCAGGGTCGCAGTCAGGCACTTCTGATGGGCTCAGGGTCACAGTCAGACACTTCTGATGGGCTCAGGGTCACAGTCAGACACTTCTGATGGGCTCAGGGTCACAGTCAGGCACTTCTGATGGGCTCAGGGTCACAGTCAGACACTTCTGATGGGCTCAGGGTCACAGTCAGGCACTTCTGATGGGCTCAGGGTCACAGTCAGACTCTTGTGATGGGCTCAGGGTCAGTCAGACACTCGTTGTCTCACACTCTTCAGAAAGATTTAAGTACATTTTATTCCATCAGTGCTCCCAGTAGAATTTCATTTTACACTGCACGAAGGAGTTGATTTTGTGTAGTGAAAGCAGAACACAAAGCACCTCGTGGCTCAGCTGGCGGTTTCTGATCAATCCCTGTTTTTCCGCAGCAGGAGGAGGAGGAGCCCCTCGCCGCCCCCCGCGCGCCGGCGCCGCTCCCCTTCCCCGGCGCCCCCGCCCCGGCGCCGCCGCTCCCCGTCCCCGCCTCGCCGAAGGTACCACACTGTGGGCACCAACTGCCTGCTCTGGGCTTGGGGACTTCCCACTGGGCATGGGGATAGGGCCCTGATCCCAGTTCCTTGGCTGGGAAGCTGACGGGACTGTGGTTGTGCTGCTGAGGTTGGGTGTGGTGGGTGCATGGCCTGGATGTCCTTGGGTTGCTGCTGCAAATTTGGGATCAGAATCACAGAAACCCAGAATGGTCTGAGTTGGGAGGGACCTTAAAGTTCATCCCATTCCACCCCCTGGCATGGGCAAGGACACCTTCCACTATCCCAGGTTGCTTCAAGCCCCGTCCAGCCTGGCCTTGGACACTTCCAGGGATGGGGCAACCACCACCTTTCTGGTCAAGAACCGTTAAAGAGTTTTACTTTATATTAGAACTTCTGAAGAATTCTGGTTTAAATTTAAAGAATCCTAAAGAACTCTAGAGTCCTTTTCCCCCTCTTTGGGTGGACTGCAGGGCACTGCTGACTGACTGCCATGCCGGGGTGGCCCCTGAACCTTTGTTCTCTTTGCAGGTCTCCATCACCACCCCCTCGCAGACGCTCTCCCTCTCCACGGAGATACTCCCCCCCGATCCAGAGGCGATATTCCCCATCTCCCCCTCCCAAGAGGAGAACAGCTTCTCCTCCTCCCCCTCCCAAAAGAAGGGCCTCCCCTTCCCCCCAGTCCAAGCGCAGAGTCTCCCACTCCCCGCCGCCAAAACAGAGGAGCTCCCCTAGTGCTAAACGGCGCTCCCCTTCCATATCTTCCAAGCACAGGAAGGGGTCTCCTCCCAGCAGATCCAACAGGGAAACACGTTCTCCACCACAAAACAAAAGGCATTCACCTTCACCACGGCCTCGAGCTTCCCACCCTTCCTCCAGCCCTCCACCGCCGCGCCGGGGAGCGTCGGCGTCGCCGCAGAGGAGACAGTCACCCTCGCCCAGCACCAGGCCCATCAGGAGGGTGTCCAGAACGCCAGAACCCAAGAAAACAAAGTAAAAAAACCCCTTCTAGTCTGGGCTTGGGTTTTATAAGGGGTTTTTGTTTAGCTGTAATGCAGTGAAAGTAGCTTAATAGAATGGTTTGGACTGGTAGGGACTTAAAGCTCATCCAGTGCCATCCCCTGCCATGGGCAGGGACTCCTTTCCTCCTTTCACTGTCCTGGGTTGCTCCAAGCCCTGTCCAGCCTGGCCTTGGACACTTCCAGGGATCCAGAGGCAGCCACAGCTTCTCTGGGCACCCTGTGCCAAGGCATCACCACCCTCACAGGGAAGGATTTTTTCCCAGTATCTCATCTATCCCTGCCCTCTGGCAGTGGGAAGCCATTCCTCCCTGTCCTGCCTGCATAAAAAGTCCCTCTCCCTCCTTTTTATAAGACCCTGGAATGCTGCCATGAGGTCTCCCCAGATTTGTCTCTTTAATTGGTGGCTTTAAAGAAAAACTTTGTCTTAAACCCAACTGTGGAAGGGAACCAACACTTCATTAGCTCAGAAATAATTCCATAAGTGGTCATTCAAGATAAACTGCTAAAATTATAAATATTTTCATCTTTAGTGTGATGCTGCTTTTCTGAGCAGACAGTGAAAAGTGTGGTGCTGGCTTACGAATTTTTTCAGAAGGAAAATGGAGCTGAGTGGAAAGCCTTGCACAATAAAAGAGCATTGCTGTTCTCCTGGCTGTTACTGTGGTTATAACTTAGTGAAACCAGAAAGGCAGCAATCAGTTCTGAGCAGCAGCAGGGTTGTTTAACAGCTTTCAGGCTGCATTATCCCTCTGCATTACAGATCCACTCTGCTATTGGGTTGTTTTGCCTTTTTTAACAAATCAGCAAAGCGATCTATTTAATTTTTTTAATCAATTTAAATCTTGTAAGTGCAGCTTGACCAAGTTAAAGCACATGTGTTCATTTGGCTCTTGTGTTAATATTCCCTTGTTTTGTGTCTCACCTCTGACTGTGACTCTTGTGTTCCTCAGGGCTTCCACCCCCAGCCCCCGGCGCGTGTCCTCGTCCCGATCTGCGTCAGGGTCACCTGAGACAGCTCCCAAAAAACACCAAGGACCTGCATCTCCTGCTCGGTCTCGCTCTCCTTCTGCAAACTGGTCACCTGCAAAAAAGGCCAAGAGCCCAACTCAGAGCCCATCACCTGCCAGGGTATTTGTCTGCCCATAAAGCAGCCCTGCTTTGGGTTCTAGGGCAAGTTGCTGTCAGGAGCAGCCCCAGGGTTATTCACAGGGGGGGAAACTGCTTGGGGTCATTCTTCATAGTTAAAAACTTGTAAAAACAATTTGCAACATAAATTTTTCAAACGTAACACCTCCAAGTCTGGAAGAAAATGCTGTTCTATAGTAAATCAGACTTCTGGGAAAAAAAGTCTGTCCCATTTCATGAGTGTACCCGAGTTTCACAATCTACAAAGTGAGGTGGGCTTATTTATGCTCAGTATCCTCTGTGCAAACTCAGATTATTCCCAGTGGGAAGAGAACAGGTTGTTTATCTTCACCTCTTCTTCTGAGGTGTTTCCCAGGGACAATTCCATTCTTTGCCAGAGAATTTTGAAGCCTTAAGAGATGAGTTGTAATTTACATCTATTGAATTATTTATTACAGAATTCAGATCAAGAAGGTGGTGGCAAGAAGAAGAAGAAAAAGAAGGATAAGAAGCATAAAAAGGATAAAAAGCACAAGAAACACAAAAAGCATAAGAAGGAGAAGGCGGTGGCAGCTGCAGCAGCTGCTGCTGTGGCTGCAGCAGACACCACCTCAGCACAGGAAGACCAGGAAGCAGAGACAGAACCCAAAAAGGTAAGAATTTGGGACTTTGTAAAGGCCCAGTGGGAGCAAACAGGGCGGGTGTGCACTGCTGGTGTTCTGACAGCCCTAATTCCAAAATGGGACATGGGGTGCGTGATCCCGTGTGGGGATTTCAGTGCTGGGAGGGCTCAGCCTGGCTGGGCCTGCCGTGTTTGAAGCAACTCTTTGTGTTTGTTTGAAGGAGACAGAAAGTGAACCTGAGGACAACCTGGATGACCTAGAAAAGCACCTGCGGGAGAAGGCCCTGAGGTCCATGAGGAAGGCGCAGGTGTCCCCCCCCTCCTAGGCCAACCCTTTGATATAATGTACATTTTATTTGGTTTGTACTCAGAATTCAATTTCAAATTGCTAAATGTGTTTGAGCTTTAGAATATAACATTTGTTGTAATAATTGCTAGGTTGAGGTTCACCATGTACAAAGGGCATGGATTTACATTACAAAAGGTGTCCACAGTGTACTAGTGACATTCTTTCATTGACAGCATAATTTCATTTAGAGTGAGACTTTTTAGAAGCAGTAGGAATTTGTTTTGGAGGTTTGAAACATGACCGTCAGTTCCCTCGTTTCTTTGAAATCCAACGGAGCCTTGAGCAGAATTTGTGAGGGTCTCATTTGACTTCTTTTGTATCACTTACATGATGCTACTAACCTTTGTGGTTTGTAGGCTTGCCCAGGAGTAAAACCACTGCAGAATTCCAAGGAAGTACATCTCTATTTTAATGCTTTCTACTGTTGCCTGTATAGTCTCCATTAAAGCCAATCAAGAATAGCAATTTAGAGTGGTACATAAATGAAAGCATGTTGTTTACCAGGACACTGTGGGTTTATATTGATGTAACATGTTGATTTGGAACACTGGAATTTCATTTGTATTTTTATGTTCTTTTTTTAAAGGGCAGTTTTCATGATCAGCAGTCCCAGAAAAAAAAAAATAATTCCTTCAGTTCCATAAATTTTGTTTGTGAGCTGTCGTTGCCCCATTCATAAATCTTGTCTCGTTACGGTTCTTCGGAATGGTCTGAGCAACTTTCAGAGCTGTGTTCTTTGAAAGTTTAGAGGAACCTGAACTTTGGATATTGTCATGTTTTCACTGTTCTTTGTTTTTGTTTTTTTAACTAAAGCTATATAAAGCTTGTGGATTAAACAAAATAAATTTCTAAATTTAAACAGATGTTGGCTGTTTTTATCTGGACATTTACATTTGCTACGCAGCTTTGTTTTGTGCAGGGTTAATGACTGCTCAGAGATGAGAAAGTGTTTGATCCACCGTGCTGGCTCTGGAAAAATTGGGGCTTTTAACTGGCCTGGGGGAGCAGGAAAAGCCCTTTAATCAGTGATGCTCCTGTTGAGTTCTTGCAAAGCAGGAGTCAAACAGCCTTACCTGGGCAGTGCTCTGAGAGGATGGAGAAGCTCAAACTGAATATTTGCTGTGAAAATTGCTGGTCAGAGCAAGTAAAGTGTTTCAAGGCCCTGCAGGAAATGAACAGCAGGTTTGATTGTCTTAGAGAAGGAGCTGTAGTGGTGTGAGAGCTCATCTGAGGAATCCCGGGGGCTCCCTGCCTTTCCGTAATCACGGAATGGTTTGGGTTGGAAGGGACCTTTCAAGTCATCCAATTCCATCCAACCCCCTTTTAATCACACTGGAAGCTTGCTGGGTTGCTGCTGTGGAATTCTTGTAAAAACTCAAGCTGTGTTTCTGAAATCAGCTCAGTTCTGAAGTTCTCTGGAAGGTGCTTGTGAATTCTTTTTGTGCTGCAGCTGCAGGAGCTGTGATGTGCACGATGAAATGGGAGATTGGATGAGTCTTTCCTTGCCCTTGTGCAGGGTTTAAACTGAGGCAGGGCTGCTCTAGGTCTTGGCTGGAAGGGGAGATTTCAGAGCAGCTCCTTCTGCACTTCCCTTTGTGCTGAATCTTTTGTTTCTTCACAAAGTCCGTCTGGGTGAATTTGGTGCTTGTGCAGCCACAGACCCGAACTGGGGACGTGCTGATCCTCATTCACTTGGATTTTCCCTGGATGTCCTGGGCAGAGCCCGCAGGGGTGCAGCTCCCGAGGGTTTAATGCCTCCTCCTTTATCATCCCTGTCTTGCTTCCACCCGGGTTTGGTGACCTCTGAATGCCTTTTAATCTTAGCACTAATAGAAGTTCTTTAAATACATTCAGGACCTGAGTCACTGCTTATCTTCCCTCACACCTATTTCCATCTCCTGCCTCCAGGACTGATAAAGGACCTCTGCTGGTTTTGGATGGGCCAGGCCTTCCTCCACCTTTCCATCTCCCTTGGAGTTTCTATTTGTTGGTGCTCCCTGTCTTTTTTTTCATCTACTCATTAAGAACGGTGTAGGCTTAAAAAGAGCAGTTAAATTCAGTGTTTAAAAGGGATATAACTTCTAACTTGTGTTTAGGTTAATATTTTAATTCCTTCCTACTTACCCAGTGAAGTACTAACCTTTCATTTAAATACCAGTTGGGATAATCAGCCCTCTCCTGAGCTGTCCCTGTCCCTGCTGTTGCACAGACCCTTTTTAGCACAGAATCTCTGCTGGGCTGGGTTCCATCTGTGTCTCTGCTTTTTATGACACCACTGAATTCACTCCTGATCCTCTAATTGAGCTCCCGTCATCCAAACCCAAACTTGTCTGATCCCTTCCCCACTCCAGCTTCTCGGTTAACCTCTTCTGTTTTCAAATCCTTTTATTTGTAGTTCAGAAATGACCCTGCAGGTGCCTGGTGTGATGGAGCAGGAGCTGCCTGGATCTCACTTGCTCTTTTTATCCTGGATCTGCTCATGTTGAATTTTGGCTTCTTGACCCAGGCCACCTCCCTGAAGGGACAGACACAGGGTCTAGGTAAGGGACTTGCTGCAATAATTGTATCTAACTCCACAAAAAGTTTAATTGGACTGTGTAATTTAGATGGAACTGAGTCCCCAGGAGTGAGTGTGAGGCTGAGGTGAGTCACAGGTCAGTCTCTGTAGCTGCTTCTGAAGAAAGATGTGTTTGTTGTGTCAACAGGTGGGACAGTGGCAGGCGTGTGTGCAACAGTTCCAAGTTTATAGAAACTCAGGGCTGGATTGTTCAATTTTTCCCCTTGTGTGACTTTGGCAATTTGCCTGGGAGTGCTGCGTGGAGCTTCCTGAGCTGAGGGATTTACCCTGAATTACCTCAGGACACAGAACTGCTCTGCTGCTGCTTGGGCAGGGCCTGGTGCTCCCTGGGAGCTGCTGGGAGCCCAGGGATAAATCCCAGCACCAGGGCAGAGCTCTGTGCTCAGAGCCATCCCAAAACCCCCCTCACCTGACACAAATCCATCTCCTGAGCAGTGAGGGCTGCAAGGAGGGACCTGGGCTCAGAGGAGCAGTTCTGCACTCTGACTTCGTTCCTCGAGCACCAAACTCCAAATCTCTGTGTGTTGGTGTGAAAAGCAGCTCTGGGAGGAGCAGCTCAGCAGGGCACAGAGCTGTATTTGGTGGAGTTCCATTCCAGCTGTTGTGTGTCATAACTTATGATTTAGTACAGGATCATCTCATAAACCCTTGATTTGTCTGCTTGAAGTCCACTGTGGATGTCACCAGTGCCTCAAAGCAGTCACAGCACTGACAGTTCCAATGGAATTGTGTTTCTCTTAAATCAGGTCTTACTCATTTCAATAAATTACTGTTGGAACTAATTATATCTCTTCAAGGATAATAAAAAGATCATAAATCTCAGCACAGTGAGGTAGGGAGTTGTGTATTTCCAGACTCTAATCGCCAGTTTGACTTTGGAACTTTATGCAGCAATCCTGGATGAGTTCAAAGAGGCTGGAACTGCTCGAGTCCCTTCAGCTGGGGTGTGAAACAACAGCTGGGGATGGTTCCCCCCGCTGGCTGGAGGCAGAGGATGTCCTGTACCGGCCACTCTTGTCTGAGCTCCCTCTGGCGCAGGGATCAGATAGTCCCTGCTTAAAGTCCAGCAGGAGCTGGACTCCTTCCTGCAGTGTGGCACTCGAGGGGGTGACAGCTCAGCTGTTCTGCAGCCCTGGGTTTGTTCTGAGCCAGGTTCTGGGGGAAAGAAGTGCTTTGCTTTGTTATCACTTGTTCAGTTTAGTTCTGACTTGAGCCAGAGCGTTTCCTTCTGCTGTGAGTGGAGCTTAGGGAACATCCAACATGGTTAAAGATCTTCTGGTCCACTGGTGATGGTTTGTGTTTGCTTCCTTGGCTGGCTGGAGGCAATCAGGCAGATATGTGGTGAATTTTTCATATGTTCCATCCTGAGTGTAGATTAAGCCTTGGGAAGATGGCTGGGAAGAGTGGGATTGATTTTAATTGCTCTTAAAGTATTAGAACAACCAATACACAGAGGGAGATGATGTTCAGGGGGGTCCCCAGTTCTCACTGCAGGTTTGTACTTAAACATCTCCAAGTGGCTTTGGCTCTGTCTCACCAGGCTGGGGATGGACTGGAAGCTGTTCCTGAAGGGATGAGGATCACAGTTTGTCATGGAGCTGGAAATGAGTGTTTGGGTTTTTCTTCCCTTTTTTCCCAGTCTTTTATTTAAAATCAAGAGCCCGAAGTGCCTCCTCTGGGGTTTGCTGGCGTCTTGTGTGAGGGCTGTGCCCAAGCAGCGAACGGGAGTTGTGCGGCTCCAGCCCGTCTCCCAGGGAGGGAAAACGCTGCGAAATTCTTCCTTAGCTGGGAGTGTCGGATTCTGCAATGGGAGCCGGCCAGCTCCCGGGGCAGGGGAGTCAGGTCTGACGCCCAAACCCGGCCGAGCGGGGGTGACTCACGGTGACGCAGCCGCGCGGGGCCACCCGCGCCCGTTTGTGCCGTGCTTTGGGGTTGTGCCGAGCCTGTTTTGGGGTTTGGGTAATCCTAAAAACCAGCGCTGCAGGAGGGAACGTGCTGGCTCCCAAACCGGGGCTGGGGTCAGTGCCAGGAGTCGGGATTTGCTGCAGGGGAGAAGACTCTGAGCCTCCAGTGCAAGGTGTTTTAATCACCAAGTCATTAATTATCTTTAGCGTTCGTGTTGTGGCAGATTCTCTAAGAATCGTGGTTTTTCTTATTCGGGATCAATCCTTCGGGAATTGTGTGGTGAACACCTCCCAGGGCCAGGTGTGGGACTTGACCTGCGGGCCGGGCCCGGGGGAGGCCGCCCAGCCTGGGATGGGGTCAGGAATCGTTCTCAACTCCCACATCTGCTTCCCCGGGCCGAGGAGTTGAAGGCAGGAGGGATGTGGGGTCCGGAGCGTCCTTCCTCCCACACAAAGGCAGGATGCGGCCGCCCCGGCAGCTCCCGGCGCCAGTGCGGGCTTTGTGCGCCGAGCCTCGGGCAGGGGCAGGGCCGGGGGCAGCGGGGCCGCGGCTCCCACAGCGACCCCGCTGCAGCCGGGGCTGCTCTTGCAGCGAGGTGTGAAATGCCGGGGGCAGCGGCCGTGCGGGGAAATGGAGAAGGACCTCGGCCGGCAGATCCTGGAGAGCTCAGGATGCTCGTGGCGGCTGCGGCAGGAGTGGGGCTGGGCCTTGGGCTGATCCGGGCGTGGGGGGCGACGCTCCGAATCCCTGGGAAGTTCGGAATGCTTCTGTTTCACTTGAAAGAAAACACGGAAAACAGCTGTCCTGGGAAAGCAGCGCTGGGGGGAAGGGAAGTGTAGGGAATTGTTCGGTTCCCCCACAGAGGCTTTGTGTTCAGTCCAGGGGCAGAGCTGCAGCTCGCGTAAATTGTTGTGGCTATGAAATAAATTGAATTCTGCCGCCGACGTCAGCTGGGGAATGGCCCCTGGAGAGGAGGGTCAGCGTGAGGGGCCGGACTCTCCAGAGCACGTGCAGTCCTTATCTGCTCAGCCAGACCTTCCTCTGGCTTCTGTCCCCACCCCTGACCTGTGCCGGTGCCGTGTCCTGCTCCGGGCTGGCCCCAAGTGCACGAAGCTCGGCTGCCTCCGTGGGGTCCATCCCCTGACCCACACGTGGGGTGGGAGAAGGGAATGTCCGTGGGGGCACAGCCTGGGAAGCTCTCAGGAGGTTTTTTTTTACCTGGGGGGGGGCTTTTTGTAATCGTCCATTCAGGCTTTAAAACTCGAGCTTCAGATGAAACCAAAGCTGGCGGAACGGTTGCGAGAAATGTGGATCCCTTTTAAGAATAACCCCCCCAGGCTTCCCCTCTCCAGGAGGGAGGAAGCTCCCATTAAAAATTGATAGTCTCCCTGTCAGCTGGATTTTAATTCAGCAAGTGGATTTGACTACTGATGTGAAAAAAATTACCTTTGTCACCCGTGCTGATATTTTTTTAATGAGACAGAAATGGTTTGGCACCTTTCCAGCTTATTAAAACCTTTGTGAGTCCACAGGCACCGGCACAAGGGGACGAGAAGGGAAAATTACATTAAGTGCATGATTGGCAAAACAAAATTGAGCTCTTTTTTATTTATTTATTTTTAATCTATTACAAGCCTGTGAATGAATCCTTCTATTATTTATGGGGGAGGATAAAGGGAGCCATCCCTGTGGCTGCGGGCAGACTCCGCTTTCAGTTCAACTCTTCTTTCCAGACAGGGAAAGTGGACACCTGCGGTTATCCAGGACAGAGATAAGTGAAGGGAGCTGCGTGAAAAGGGAGAAATCTGCATGGTCTGTGGGAGAACAGGGCTCTGGGGATGTGTCAGTGGTCTGTGGGTTCCCAGCTCGCCACAGGGTGAATTTCTGCACTGGAAAAAAGCCTTCCCTCCTCCCAAGGGGATCAGACCGTTTCAGCCAGTGCATCCCATGAGCTGAGCCACCCCAGGGTCTCCATCCCATGCTGGATCAGCTGCCGGGGCTGCTCCAGCTGCAGGAGCTGCTCTGCAGCCCCGAGGCTTTGCTGCACAGAGCCCGTCCCAAGGTCGGCCGCGTTGCCAGTGGGGATCTGGCCCCTCTCCAGCTCCGCTTCCTTCCTCCTGCCCTCAGCCCAGGGCCTTCCCCCCTGCACAGCAGCACGGACACGCTGCAGCCAATGCTCATCCAACTCCCTGCCCTTCTCGGGGGGATTTTTGCAGGGAGGGGGCGAGGTCGATGCTGAGCTGGGAATGCTAACACGCTGTGGGAATCCTTGTGAGATCTCCCTCCTGCCTTCAGTGTCCCCTCAGCACCACGGGTTCAGCATTCCCTGTGACGTACGGAAGATTCCTGTTGATAAGAGCTCGATGAAGCTCATGTGATGAACAGCGTGTGCTGATAACCGAGCCTCTTCCGGCAGCTCAGAGGCCACTTTGCTGCAGAGAGGCCGAGGAGGGGCTGGCCCTGCTGGTACCATCCCCGGGGAGAAGGGGGCTATGGGGAGAGGGGGCTCTCCCTGCTGCCAGCAGAGGATTTGGGTTTATCCTCTCCAACTGCACATCCCACTATTAATGAGCAGCCAGGGTATCGTTTGAATTTTAATGACATCACAGATGCAGCGCTGCTAATTGCTCATTTGCTTATCTGGAATGAGTTTTAAATCTGTGAAAGAAACCTGAATCACGGAAACCTCTTGTGTAGCTGATCAGGGCAGGGTTAGAAAAGCAGCTGCCCGTGGTTGAACCCCCTCAGTGGCAGTTCCTCCCCTTTCCATCCTATTGCCCACCTTGCTGCAGGGATCAGCTGGGATTCCTGGCTGGGATAAAAGCAAAGGATTTAAAAGGGGAAAATCTCCACAGCCTTGGTACTCAGAGAGATGCTCTGAGAGCCTGGGTGGGTTCGGACATCCCTGGCTGGGCTGGGGGGCAGAGGGGTGACTCCAGTCCTCAATTATCTATCCTGGGTTTGTGCCTAAACTTTTGGCTCTAACAGGTTCTTATGGTTACTCAGTAGGAGCCCGAAGAGCCTTACAGCAATCGTTACACAGACAAACCACCGGGGTAAAGAGGTGATAATTAAAATTGCAAAAGCTCTGAAATACCAGAATTTCAGCCTAAGCAGGTCGAGCGTGTGCTGCAGATAAGGAGCGGGGAGATGGGAAGATTTGGGAACTCTCTGGTCCTGCCCCGCAGGATTGATGTTGTTCTCCCCATCTGCAGGGCACAAGTGGCTCTGCTGGGGACCGCAGCTGCTTTTTGAGTCGGTGACTCAGGAGGTTTGGGTTCAGTTCCCCGTCCTGCTGTGGGTATCTCAGGGATTTGGGATGTCATTCCCTTGGCACTGCCTCAGGCTGCGAGATTTGGAGAAGGGGGAGGAGTTTCTGTCCCTGTGTTTGGAGAGCTGGAGCACTCTACGTGCTGCTGCAATGCAAATAACTTTATCTGAAAGATTATTTCTAAATCCTGGTAGAACTGCGAGATCTTGGCCTCTTGTCCTGCCCACAATTCCTTTTCTTTCCTGAGTACTTGGAAAAAAATCTGGCTCCTTCCAGTGTGACTCAGATAGGAGGAAATAAACCCCACATTCATCATGTCACTGCTTGAGTCAGATCAGCATTTACGCCATCGGTCCCGAGCAGGGTGGCTCTGGGAGAGGTGTTCACTTTGTTCCTTGGGACGAATGTCATTAATCCCCTATGTGGACTTTGCCCAAAGAACCTCCTGGAAAGCCTGGGGGGTTTGGGATGCACAGCTTCACCCCACAGGCAGAGCAGAGATGTAAAACTTCAGATGGAGCCCAGCTGTACAGGAGTGGTTTGAGTTTTTGAAGGTGACAGTCCTGCCCTAAACTGGGAGGGATTATCAGGTGCCTGCACTGATGGAATCAGAGAATCATGGAATGGTTTGGGGCGGAAAGGACCTTAAATATGATCCAGTCCCACCCCTGCCATGGGCAGGGACACCTTCCACTATCCCAGGCTGCTCATCCTTGGACACTTCCAGGGATGGGGCAGCCACAGCTTCTCCGGACAACTTTCCCCACCCTCACAGGGAAGGATTTTTTCCCAATACTCACGGCTTTGGGTCAAGCCAGCCTGGAGATAAAGAGGTTTTGTGTTGGCCTTGGTTTTTTGTGGATTTTTTTTTCTCTGATGTTGGGCTGCACCCCAGAGGGAAAATACAGCATCTTGGTGTCATTGCTGTGATTGGATTGATCCCTGCAGAGCCATGGGAGGGCGGCTGGAAGCTGGGAAGGAGCTGGAGCTGCTGCTTCCCCTTTCCCCACACACAAAGGCACAGGCAGCACGCGGAGGCTGCGCTGCCTTTCCACAGCTCCCCTTCCCCGGCTCCCTCAGACCCTGCAGCCCATTAAAAACCCACATCAAACACAAGTTTCTGTCATTTCAGCTCCGTGACAGAAGCCAGTCCGCGGTGCTGAAGCCCAGCTGGGATATAATGGACAGGGTTCATTAGGGGAGTCCCCAGCTACCGGCAACTTCCAGGCTTTTCAGATGATGGAAATGCAGCAGGAAACCTCGGTGGTGGCATTTGATTGCTGCTTTGGGGGATCGTGGCTGATTTAACCACTCAATCAACCCCAGCCAGGCAGAGCTGGGGTTGTTATTTGGGGAGAAGCAGGTTGTGTAGTGCTTTTTTCTTCACCAAATCTCCCTATCAGCCCAGGTGTTTGAATCACCTGGGGACTAACCTTAAAAGAAAACAGCCAATACCTGAATTTATTTACTTTCAGGCAACTTCTATACATAAAGGTGGGGAAATACAGATTTTAATCAGGCTCACAAAACTATCTTTTTTTTTTCCCTTTCCCAAATAACTTTTCAAACCGGGAATGCAGTGGGTTTTGGGTTTTTCTTGAAGGAACTCCTTGTCCATGTGCCTCTGCACGGTGCTGCCGTGGGGAGGTTTCCCAGCACTCAGACTCAGCTCCATCTCTGCCTCTTGATCCTTTCCAGCTCTCTTCCTGCAGAAGGGAGAAGCCCAAATCGTTGTTTCCTGATGCTCACAGCAGAGGACAGGCTGATAACTGAATTTGGAAAGTAGGGCAGCGAGAAACCCTGGGCAGAGCACGGCAACAGCCTCCTGCTGAAAGGGGAGAGTCAGGCATTTAATTACTCCTGTTGTGCGTGTGGTCCTGGGAGCCAACTTTCCTTTTGCCCTCCTTGGATATCACCTCCAAAGGCAGGGAGGTGACAAGCACTTCAGCTTCCCCCGAGTTCCAACGGCACCGAGGTGAAAACTCTGCCTGTGTCAGCATTCCCAAAAAGCTGTCCCCGGTGCCTCCGTGGAGGGGACTCGCGGCAGAGGAAAACCTGCAGACAATGCCTGCTTTGTCCCCTCCCTGCCCCTCGGGCGCCCTGAGATGCTGAGTCCAAACATTTAACCACAAAATGCATTAATTACCATCCAGCTCCCCGGGGGAAGGACCATATGCCAGTAACCAAGGGGGGAAAAAAAAAGGAAGAAGCATTGAAAGTCCACTGATTGTTAAATGACTCCAAGAGCAATTACTGCCACCGAAAGTTCTCGATGAACATTTCCTAGAAGCATTGAGTGGTGCTAACTTGGACCGTGGAGCAGAGGAGTGACCCAGAAATTGTGGGATGAAGTCACCTTCCCACATCATGCCATGGGATGTGTCCTGTGCTGCTGTAATTCTGCCTCGGCCCACAGCAGAGAGCTGTTTTCCATGGATTTCTCCCCAGTGGCAGCTGTGAGCTCTGGGGCTGGCTCCACACGTGTCCTCAGCTGCTCACTGCAGCTAATCCTAAAGTTTGGCAGCCACGCGGGATGAAAATGAGCTATCCAGGGACAGCTGGTTGGGAATGACAGCAAACTGTGAACAGTCTGACACCGGCAGAAGTTGATTTCCCCCGCACTCCTTGGAAATCTGTCGGACTCTTGCCCTCCCAGCAGCTCCAAACCAAACCCTGCTCAGCGCAGGGGCAATAAAAGAGGAATGAGCCATAACAAAATCATCCCTCCCAGGAGGCAGGTGATGGATGGAGCCCAAAATCCGTCTCAGTGCCAGGATGGGAGGGAGGAACTTGGAGCTCCTGGGGTTACTCCGCTAAGGGGGCAGCAGCTCAGCAGAGCATCTGTGACACGAGAGCTGGGCCTGCGGTGGCTGCGCTTCCGCTGCTGCATCCCAGCCCAGGATCCCGAATTAGCTCTGGAATGGGAATGCTGGTATTTATAACCAGGGTGTGTCAGTCCTGCCTTTCCTTTAATAGGTGTCCCTGGGCAGGTTCTTCTCCAGCTGCGTCCAGCATGGCTTTAAAGGAGCTCTAATGAACCCGACAGTCAGGACAGGCTCCTGCTTCCGGCCACAGCCAGCTCTGGACGCTCGCCTTCCCAAACCTCCTCAGCACCTTTCTTCTCACAGCACTTTCATTTTAATTAAAAAAATGGGATGTTCACACATGTGTCCCACTGAGTGACAACATGACCTGTGTGCCGAGCTCCTCCCGTGCCTGAAAAATTCCCCGTGGAAATAAAAACCCATTTTTGAGCCCTGGGGTCAGCGTGGCAGCGAATTCCACCGGAGGAACACGCACAGCCAGGGCAGGAGAGGGCCTGCTTTGATATCTTTAACATCTGATGCCTCCGTTTTCAAAAGCACTTGGAAAGTTTGAGACGGAAAAATGGCTGCAGAAAGGCCAGAAGTGCTGGAGAAGTGAAACAATCCCACGTTGTTTTGCTGCTCTGCCAAATGGGAACGAAGCTCCTGAATGCAGCATAAAATAATATCGAGGGAGTGACCCACTGAGCACACGTTGGGGGCCAGAACTGCTTTGTTCCCACTCCCTGGCTCGGTGCAAATTTGGCTTTGAGTAAGTCACGGAACTTTCCTGACTCATTCCTCACCGCTGTTAAAGGTGGGTGATGCTCATTTCCCTATGGATTGTTAGGAGCACTGGTGATTTATTATGTAAAGCGTGGACAAATTAATTCTAAGTGTTATTAAAAAAAAAATATCCAGAATAATACAAGCAGCAATTACTGAAGGAGGAAAGAATCGAGAGCTTTCAGACCGTTCTGAGCATCGTTAGAGGTTTCATTTGAATGGGGAGCATGAGGGGTTTGGTAAGTGACAGCTGGAAACCAGCAAAATGTCATCTGAAAGTGAAATAATTGAAAAGATATTAAAGCAGAGCCAGGGCTGGTGCAGCTGGGTATAAATGAAACAAGCTATTAGCTGCTCTGCGAGATACCAGCAGGGGAGAGCTTTTGTTAGAGCAGAAATGCAGCAGTGGTGAGGGAAAAACAGCCCTGGCAGCTCCTTTGTGGGGCTGGGGAAACATAAAAAGGCCCCGAGTGCCTCGCAGACCTCAAATTTGTTGCTCTACACCCACCTTTGTGGGCGCCGTGGGAGAGCTGTTTCTTTGTGCTAAACCACTGCCTGTTCTCAAGCAGGTGGGTCCGTGCTGTGGGGAGCCCTGGAAAGTACTGCAAGTTTGACAAAACCCTGTGATTTCAAACTTTTCGGCGAAGCAGAGAGGAAGGCTTGGTCCCTGGCTGAGGGGGAGTACCTGGCTCGGTGTCCCTCGTCCTGGAATAAGGAGTCAGCTCCTGCCTTTCCCAGCAGACAGAGGAGCCAACTTTCCTTTGCCCCTCGTTAAACCAGTCCCTGAATCCACATTTGGTCCCAACTGGTGCAAATTCCCTACTCTGCCATGCAGAAAAGTGAATGTAAAGCCCAAGACAGATGCTTGTGGAGTCTCTGGGACAACCCCATTTAAGGGAAATTTCTTTCCTTCCCTTCTGTCCCACCCACGTTCCAACAACAACAACGGTGGGATGGTGCCCTTCGTGGTACAGGCTGCAGTTAATTAATGGGTAATTACCGAGGGAGGTTCCTGGCCAGGGCTGGACTGCACGGCCCCACATCGGTTTGGTTCCAGTGACACACCGATTTCCAGCTCAGACCGTCCCACCCCATGAATCAGCGAGATTCCTTGGACTCTAAACCAAACAGAGGCAAATATTCCACCGGCTCCCGGGGAGCTGGGGCTGTCCAGAAGCTGCAGGAATGGGAATGAAAAGGACTTTGTCATATCGGTGGCCCGGCCCTATCAGCTCCGGAGAGGGGCTCGCAGCAGTTTTTCCTGCTCCAGATGAATTCAAGGGCATTCAAAGCTGATATTTGCGTAAAGACATCCGGTTATGCAGAACCGAGGGCAGCAAATGCCTGGAGAGAGAGGAGGTTTTGTTATTAGCAGCGAGCGCTCCGTTGGCAACCATTCCATGTGGAGCCATCCCGGGCTGCATTTGGGTACAAATTACAGGGAGGCTCATCCCGGGTCACAGACGGCATTGAAGTCACTCCGTGCCACCTCGGGGGATCCCACAGCCCCGGCCTGCCCTGGGAACAGCTCTGCCGAGACGCTCAGGTGCAGCTCCACTCAGACTATTAAAAACAGAGTCTGGGCTTCCAAAAGGAAAAGCAAGGACTGGGAGCAAGGGCGGGAGACGCCGAGGCATGAAAGCCGCTCTGTTCCTGAGGGCTGGGCTCCGCAGGCGTGAAGCCGCATGGGGAAAATGTGGTCGCGGGCTCTGCTATTTTGGTGGAAAGGCTGGAAAGAAGCGTGGTTTCCTTTCTTTCCGACGTTTCACCCAGTTCTCCCGCACATTGTTCTGTCCGGCTCCTCAGTCCCTGACCTTAACAGTGAGGGGGAAACTAGGCTGGAGACTCTTGGGATGGATTTTTCCCCCCCCCGCCAAGAAAGGAGCTGTTTGTGCTGCTCTGGTGTGGCGGGGCCGTGAGGGGGAAGTTTCTAATTTTGAAGTTTTTCTCTGAGGGTGAGGCGGGCTGAGCCGATAATGGAGAGAACACATACCCCGGCCCCCTCCCCGGGGCTGGCAGTGCCCACAGGGGCTGCGGCCCTGCCAAGGCCGCTCCCAGACGTTGTCACCGAGCGCGGCACCAGCCGCGGGCCGTGTCTCACGCCGGGGGCGCCCCTGCGTGACAC
>VZTE01005932.1:30495-67420 GCA_013397775.1 Eulacestoma nigropectus
CTCACCCTTCCTCCCTCCGCTTTCCCGCCCGGGGGGCTCCGAGTCCCCTCACGGCTCCCTCGGGCCGCTCCCCGCGGACCCCGATCCCCGCCGGCAGGGCGCGGGGAGCCCCTCTGAGCACCCCCCGAACACCCCGCGGGCGCGGGGGGCTCCCGTCCGGGCGGCTCCCGGCGCGGTGCGGGCAGAAAAGCGGAGCCGAGGGCGTGTGCCCGGCGCCGGGAGGGAGTGCGGGAGCCGCGGTGAGTCAGAGCGCGCAGATGGAGCGGGCGATAGCGCCGGCGGACCGCAAGCAAAGTCGCTTTTTTGGGAAAAAGTGCGGCCCGGGTGCGTTTTGCTGGAAGATTCTCTGCCCGGAGCAAAGGGTGCCGCGGCTGCGGGGCAGGACCGCGGGCAGCGCTGGCACAAGGGAAGAACCGAGCGCCACAATGGATCGCCCTCGCTCGGCATTGTGTGCCCAGCAGAGCGCAGGAAGGCGGCAAAAAGGCAGCAAAACCACGAGTTACTCCTCGCTCCCCGCCCCAGAAGTCTACTTTTTATGTCGGGAAGCGAATATGTAAAGTAACACTAGGTTTTTATCCAAACTAGAAGAATGAGCATGTGTTGTTGTACTGCCCTTATCTGGCAAAGATACCATATGGTATCTCCACATGTTTTGCATTCATTTATTGCTGTATGATGCAATATTTTGCATCCTCCGGGGCCCCGGTGATGCAGCATCTTACTTTTACTTCATATCAAAAGTAACACCAATTACTCCATGTGATCTTCTCTTTCTGTGCTTAACCATCCTTTAATGAAAGCCTCTGCAGAAAAGTGTTTAAATTCTTCAGATGAAGTTTCTTCCAATTGCAGTGAGAAAATCAGAGATGTCTTCATCTGGGAACTTGGGAATTGCTTTGTATAAAAGCCACGATGACAAACATGAAAATTTCCAGCTAGAGCTTTGAAAATAAGTTATTAAATATAGGTTTTATTTCTTAAATGATATTCTAAAAGTGTTGAATTTTTCTTCTTTTCATACTTCTTAATAATAGCATCAAGAGGCAGTAACGGGACCCAGGGAGAGCATTGCAGTGGAGGATTCCAGACCTGATTTTGGTTAGAATATTTAGGCTCTTAGTGTAGAGGTTAGAACTTACAACTGCAGCAATTAAGTTACAGATTACTTTGAATTATTTATAGCAGTGGATCTTTAATATAACATGCCGATTTATCTTCATCTGTCCTAAAGTTCGTCAGCTGATTTTTCTTATTTTTAAACAAATTCGAGCAGTGATTGATGGCAGAATGATTTGGGGGCAGCAGGAAATAAGCTTTGTGGGTGTGTTTAAAGAGAATATTTCATGCATAAGGAGTGGCATGGAAGAAGCTGTAAAAATAGTTTTGAGAGAGATGTGTTCATTCTGATTAAGTCAGAATTGGACCAATAAAGCTGTGAGATTATATGAAAGGGGGAAATCAGGGAATTTTTCTGTCATTTTCAGTTGAAATTTCTTATTGGCATGGGTTTAAGAAGGCTAAACTTGGGGTTATCAGTGAGGATTTTTTCCCTCAAGGAAACCTTTTCCCAGAGTTAGGGGTGATTGCTGCACCCTGAGCACTGTCTGCCCTAAGGATAAAGTTCAGGTTAAAGTAAGAAGTTATTCTTGTCTGCCTTCACGATCTTCAGGTAAAGGTTATTTCCCTGTTAAATCCTTCAGATAAACGACAACCCCCAGCCCCAGCAGACAGACCAGAATAGTTTTTTTACCTGGGTGTTGCTCCTGTCCCACACTTAATTGAAGCTGCTGAGGATTATCAGGACACCGTTTTTGTAAAGCCAATAAAATCTTGTTTTCTGACTCATTTAGGTGGCCACTTCAGAAAACGCAAGCAGAATATGTTTATTGAAGAAAACCATCAGTGTCTGTCTAGAGGAGCACTGAATTTGGATTTTAGTAGGGTTTTTTTTTTTCAACGAGAAGCTCAGTTGCAGTTTTTCACATGGTTGAATCTAGAAAAATTCTGAAGTTACCGAGTGTTTCTCCACACAGATAATCAATTTTCAAGCCGTGTCTGGGATCTACGTGTGCACTGTTAGCCAGGGAAGCTCTTCAGGCAGAGGTAGTGGAAAGAGTTCTGGACCAAACTCGAGCTCTCAGCCCAGTGCCCGCGGCCCAGGGGCGGTGACTGCATGACCTGAGCACAAAGGATTGTAGCAGCCAGACTGAGATGAAACAAAGGTAGGGATTAAAGCTTGAGAAACAAACCTGTGAAGCAGGAGAAAGGGTCTGGCTCTGTGCCCAAACTGTGGGGTTTCAGCCTTATTAAATTGTGATCAGTAACAAAATAGGATGGGCACGGTGAGGGGCGGAGCACGCACATGGCTGGGGTTCAGTCAGGAATAACTCTATCAGGGTGTTGTCACCAGCAAATTGATAATGTATCAATCTGCTGTAACTTGTAGTTTCATAGTCTGTGAGAACTCCGTGCAGAATTAGGGTACTTAGGTAAGAAAATCTGTTACAGTGCTGAAACTGAGGTGGCGAATCTGTATCTTGGTGTCACAATGAAAACTTTCAGCACTTTCATTCCAGAGCCGGTGGGCTGCCTGTGGTCTCTTTTAAACCAACTGTAAATATTTCCCAGGTCTTTTCTCCTGAGAGCTGATTAGGAGAAAACCCATGATGTATCTGATTTCATTTAGTTTCCTCGTATGTTTTATTAATGAGGGAGGCTTCCATTGTCTAACAGGAATATTTTTGTGTGCCCTAGTGGCATTTCAGAGCAGTGAAGGCTGCATTGTGGTGAATGTGCTCGGAGAAACTTGAGCTCTGGGATCTCAATGCAGCTCAGATAGGTCACTTGGAATAATAGCTGCGCTTTAGTTGATGGTGTGTGGAATTTTATTGTAAATAAAAAACGTGGTGAGGTGGCTTGGTCAAATAGACCCACTCAGCTGTGGAAATCACAGGACAGAGTTACAGAACTGCCTGTGCAGTTCCTGTAAGGGAGTGTGTGAGGATGGAGCTGCTGAAAGCTCAGCCCTGCGTGTTCTGGAGGGCACTCAGTGATTGCATCCTCTGCTAATACCGAGGTGAAGACACAGAGGGTCAACAAGTTCAGTGTTAAAGGAAACAAACAACAGACTCCAGAAAGGAGAAATTCACAGTCGTGTATCTGCTGGCATGGGATGGGTTGGAGCAGATACGGGGAACCAGTGAGGAAGGTGCTCCCTTCTCCACTGGGTAACCTCTGTGTACTTGCTAATTAATCAGACCTTGGATTTCTGGCAGCTCTCAAATAAGATGTCGTTGCGAAATTAGGCACCTGTGTTGAAAATCAGATAGAGTCTACTATCTGTTTACCTTGGAATTGTACTGTCAGTACAAAAAAAAAGAGCTGTGATTTCACATTTAATAAATACCCCACTCTGAAACACTCCCAGTGATTGTAGCAGAAGCTTGTCTCCGTTTTTGTGTATCTGAAGCAAACAGAGATTTGGCCGGTGAGCTGTTTGTCTTCCGGGCTTGGGGTCTGTTTTGTTCAGTGCAGTGCTGGGGCCGTGGCAGGAAGGGGATGTGAGCATCTCCAGCAGCAGCTCCGTGGGAGCTCAGGGCTGGGCAGAGCAGGGTGATTTGTGTTGGTTCAGGTCTGCCTTTGTCTCACCCTGTGCTCATTCCCTTACGTAAGCTCTGCTGTGGCACTCTGCAGCCCTGTAGCTCTGTACATTGGTTTATAACAAACCACCCCATGAGCTTCTTTGTCATCAGGTTTTTTTTTCACCCACAAAGCAGCTGTGCAATTTCAAGGCACATTGGTACAAGGAAATAACAGGACTGGAGACATGCAGTGCTGCTTCTCAGAGATAGTCTTGGCAGGGTTATTGCTTGATAATCTTATTAGATAAGTCTCCTCCTTATGCACCAGATCATCCTTGGAGGGTTTGATGTAACCTCAGCAGCTGAGAAACTCCTCAGCCTGTCTTTGATATGTGTTTGGTGTAGACAGCAAAATGTCATGTGAGGGTTTATTTCTTGGGAGTGTTGTGAAGGAGCCCTTTATAAACTGAGGTGTAACCATTTTGTTATATCCTGTGCTCAGCGGGTATAAATCAGGCTTTTTCCTTCTCTGGCCAGCAAACTGTAATTCCTTTAAATTCGGCCTGGGAAAGTTCTTACAGCCAGAAGCATGCTTGGCTTTTTGATTTGAGTCTGGTTGATGATACAGGAGCTGATGCTCTTGGTACAGAGTTGTTTAAAAGTACAGAGATGGTCTCAAGTGTAAATGTTAATTTTTTTTGCAAATCATTGGTAAGTAAGCTTAAAACTTTCTGGCAATAATTTCCAGAGGGATTACACAGATGAGTTAGCTTTCCTTCAGTCAGGAATTGCTTATGAGTAATGGTTGTATTCCCTGGCATCCCTTCTCCCCTTCCCAGTGATTAACATCCAGACAGCTCTGATTGTCAGGAGAACTTGTGTTTGACTTTGCAGCTGAAATGTGTCTTAACACTCAGACACTTCTCCTCCTTTCCCTTTAGAGGGATCTAAAAACTCTGTGAGTTCCCAAATTTCAGCTCGTGGCCCTTCACAGGCTGTGGGTTGGGTTGTATGGGCATGGGCAGTGGTGCTTGTGAGTCACTCCCTCCGTGGGTCAGATGCCAGGGATGCATTCCTGGAACACAGATCCTGCTACAGAATACAAATCTGTCCTCATTTTTCCCAGCTGGGATTTCTCAGGGTGTGCATTGAGGGCTTGAAGTGGAAGGAAAAGCCTGTGTGTCAGAGCACATGTTGTGGGGCAAACTTAGGGCCTGGATGCTGTCAAAAGTCAGGGATAAACGAACACTGAGGATCCAAGCCTTGCCCAAGCTTTTGTGTGTCAGTCTGT
The DNA here is from genome assembly GCA_013397775.1 of Eulacestoma nigropectus. NCBI lineage: Eukaryota > Metazoa > Chordata > Aves > Passeriformes > Eulacestoma > Eulacestoma nigropectus. The sequence continues at coordinate 35,368 of VZTE01005932.1, forward strand.
GACAGGGTGAGTGTGCAGTGATGAGTTCACAAAGCAGGGAAGGACATCATGAACACCAGCATTCTTGTGAAAATGTATAAAGAGAGTGAGATCTTCTTTAAAGCGAGTTTTGTGTGGACATAAAGATACTTGATTGTTGAGAAGTAACAAGATCTGAGGAATCCTTACATCAACTTAGGGAGTGGGTGGGAGGGCCTGCTAATCTGGCAGTGGGCAGCACTGGGACACGATTAGCATGCTAAGAAGTTAGTAATCATTCCCCTCCCAGCCTGGAGTGACTCATGGCACTGTCTAGTCCTTCCATGGTTATCCTGACCTCATCTTGGGGATGGAAAGAGTTCTTTATTCGAGGAGCAAGACTGACTGTCTTTTCGTTGGGACGGGGAGGGCAGAGAAGTTGTTGGTTCTTTGGACGTGGATTTTTGAAGGCTGAGTTGTCCCTTCCAGAAATCTGTGTTTGGAAGGATCTAATTGGGAAGTTCCTTGAACTCCAGGCTAAACAGTAAGCTGTGTACTCTGGGAAGCGACTGTTGGACTCTAAAGTTAGATTTTTAAAAGTGTTCATTAGCTCAAAGGGACAAAAAAAGCCCTGAGCTGTTACTTTCTCACCAGTGTGTGTTCAGATTGTCTTTAAGTGAAACATTTGTTGTGATGTGACAAACACAAGGCCTGCAAGCTTTTGTAGCAGTGCCTGCATCAATCCCAGCTTCTGGCTGGGCTGGACATACCACTTAAAAATCCACAAGAGCAACTTTTAAGACTGGATAACTGTACTTGGCAGTAATTGGGTTTGTTGCCTTGTTTTGGTAGATGTTCTCTTTTCCCAGTGAACTGAGCAGTGCAGTTCTGTAAAGCTTTAACTGGACAGCGTGGGAGAAAACAAGGTGGTTTTTGTCTGCCAGGGTAGGCACTCAGTTTGTCTAAGACAACAAAATTTAATTATGGTGGTGGTTGGTTGCAAATTGATGGTTCATGGAAAAATAATTTACATCTGTATTTGTTATCCATCTAATTTGATTTTTATCTTCAAAGTATCTTGGTAAGTAACCTGTAACAAGCAGCTTATTGTCCTAATCAGGTTTGGTTTTTTTTATTCCTGCGTATTTTTCAGTGTGGAATAATATAGTTTTAGTCTTAAAATAGATGCTAGGTGCTCCCTTTTGGTGTTAAGAACTTGTGTATATTTTAATAGTAAAAACACTCAAACCCCAAATTGTTATGTTGTCTTCATAGGAGTTTAAATAGAAATTTGACTTCAGGAGCTTTAAATCCTTTATTTAGAATATTTTTTCCCTAAAAAAAAAATAGTTAATTTTTTTAAACTTGCTTTGAGTAGTTTGGAGTTTTTAATTCAGGTCAAATGCATTTGTGGCACAATCTGGATTTTTATGGTGTTTGCTTCTGCTGAAGTGAAAAACATAAGCTAAACTGCTGTTAATTACAAACATCTTTGTGTGGGAATTCTCTGAGAGTTCAGACTTATTCCTTGTATTGTTGGCCAGACAAAGGGCAAGGAACTTACCCGAGGAAAGGAAATGACTGAGTTCTGCACACTGAATCTCCATATTAGGTATAAACTAAATATAGGAGTGTAATCCAGGAGTGAAGTCATATCTTGTGTATTTTCCTGGGAAGAGCTAATGGGATCAGTCATTGCTACTGGACCAGCTTCAGAGTTTTTTGGCTCTCCTGAAGTTTTACTATTTTGGCTGGATTTTGCTGCTGTGTCGTTTGGAGAGCTGCTTTTCTGAAATAAAGGAAATAGCTTTTTTATGTGGTTTTATCTAAAAATAAAATCAAAGCAAGCCTAAGTAGATTGCTGTGGCCTTTCAGAGTGCTGCATTAGGTGCCCTGGTGAGACACCCTGTTCTGGAGCTCAGGGAGATAAGGACACGTGTCCCAGAGGAGGAAACTCGGATCCCATCCCCCAGGGGAGGGGGAATTCAGTCAGGGAGGTGCCTTTTAGTTGTGCATTGCTAATGTTGGAGACAGCAGGCCTTCCTCAGACCCTTCATTCTAAAATAAAAATTCCAACCCCATCTTGGTCTCAGATAATGTTTTTCCCCCTCAGAGCTTCTGAATGTGCTGTTAGCAGAGGAACACGTTCAGGACTGCACTGCTTTTTGAGAGGCTGCTGAGAATTTGGGCAGTTTGTTTTCATTGACACCTTCTGTGGGCACTGCTGCTCACAGCCCAGGCTGGAGGCAGCTGTGGTTTTAGCCGTACATCCTGTGTTTTACCAGCACTTGGAGGCTCCCAGCTGGTGCCTTTTGGGCTGGGATTTTGACTTGAACCTCCTCTGGGCTCTCCTGCTCCTGGGAGGGTCCAGTCCGAGTCAGCTGGGCTGGAGTGACCTGGAGGAGAAGGAGCAGCCCAGGGTGAAGCTGGAGCAGCTCTTGGTTGTTCTCTCTGCTCATCTGCCCAGCCCCTGGCTCATCTCTCTCTAAATGAGGTTATAAAACACCACAAACACAGCTCTGTGTTTTCCTGTCCCACGGAAGTGATGCACAGTCAGAGGTTTATTTGAAGAACTCTGAAATGCCACAGATAAGAATTCGACTCGGTTCTTCTGAGCCCCAGTGACAGAGTTTGCAGTTCTTTCCTCTCGTTTCACTGCTTCGTTGTTTGGTGGGGGAGGTTTGGAAATGGGTCTCTTGGGCTGTAGCCAAGGCACACACTGTACTTCAACAAATTTAATAAGTGCAGGGAGAGAGAATCACTGTCATGAGCAATTCCTGCTCTAGGTTTATGTGCTAGAGACCCAAAGGCAACTTTCAGGCAGTGTAAAAGAAACCCTCAGTGCTGCAGAGTTAATTGTCTGTGTACGGTTTCCTACCAGAATATTACAAGATTGTGTCAAGATGTTACCCAGCACATTTTAGTCAGCGTGGCCCTGCTGATCATAGGGGGGTTTGTTCAACACGAGCTCTCTGTTCAAGGTACTGCCACAGCAGAGATGCCAGGCTTGTGCCATTAGTGAATGATTGAATTTTCCTCTGCCAGGGCAGGAAGTGTCCTGGGTCTGTCTGTCCACAATAAACCCAGGGTTTCTATCATTAAGCTCATTTCTTCAATGAAGAAAATGGTGATTTGTATTTAAAGCAGGTTTGGGACTCTCCATTTGAATCTCTCAAAGGATGACCATGGAATAATTCCTGTTCTCCAAAGGGCTAGAAGCGCTTAATTAAATTCTGCTGAATTGTGAACTTCCTTCCATACATCATCAGTAACTTTCTCCAAATGCTTTTCAGTTAGAATTGGGTAGCAGTGAGTAAGAGTTGCAGGAAAGTGGGCAAGACAAGTCTGCTAATTATTTTCTTGGGAACAGCATCACAGGGCTAAAAATAACATCATCCTAAAATGGCCAGTGGCTGTTTCAGTCCAGTGTGTGACACAGTGGTGACTTATCAGAAAGGTAATAACACAAGAGGCAGCTTGAATGGGCTGACAAACATTCCTTTCCCTGCTGCAAGAGCCAGATCTCAAGTAAACACAGGGACTTCAGTTAATTATTTGGAAGTATTTTTTGTGTTTAAAGGAATTTCAGCTGATGTAAAACTTGGGCTGATTACAAATGGTCATAGAGCTCACAAGAGGCAGTGGTAACTCAGGTTGGTTTTGCCCTGGCTGTGTTAATGTCAGTCAGCATATAGCAAATGTACACTAATTATCTTAGGCTAATTATCTTTGAGAATTCCAGGTGTGAGCACTGACCTGATGCTTTTTGTTTTCCATTTTTCCTGTTTTCCTCAAAGGAATGGCTATTTAAGGTGGCAGTGATGGCCTAAATTGTTCAGTAGAGCTAAACTTGAGTGGGGTGTGGTGGTTGTGACTTGAGAGTTTAACTTCACAGGGTGTTACCAAATTAAAAATTCACTTTCAAAAGGCACTAAGGGGCTTACACTGATCGTGTGAAGATCAGGCTGAGATACAGGTGCTGGGAGCTTCATTTGGAGCTGGCTGAGGTCAGTCTGCAGTTTGAAAATGAATGTGCACTCTTTTCCTGAAAGACATTTTCTTGCTTGTGTGTGCCATGTAATAAGGGACTTGTTTATTTTGTCACTTCCTTTATGAAGAATGTTACCTTCTGAGTTCAGAAGCATCTGAAAGGTATCAGGGAAGATTATGTTGGAGTTGAGTTACCAGTGGCAGTAGGAACAAAGGTGAATTTGGAATAAGTAATATAAAGTGCCAAACTGCTGCCCTGTGAGTGAGGAGAGTAGTGCTGGATGTTTTATTTAGAATCTTCGTAACATTGTGGAAGAATTACAGGAGGTAGCTTGCTTGTCAGAGACATTAATAGTGTGAATAAATCTTCTTAACGGTTCCTACAAGCTTATTTTGTTCTCAGGCTGAGTCTTTAGTGACTTTTTAACTCAGTTTAGCAGTAAATGTGCAGGATAGGTTTCAAAGTACTTCAAAAAGCTGTGCTGTGGTGTCAGCTGGAGTACACAGGACATGTGTCCTGACACCTGAAGTGTTCTGAGACTTGCCTTTGCTCCTGTGTGAGGTATCTGTAGATGATCTTCCCATATGAAGGCTGGAGAAAGCTTTGCTTGCTCACTGTCAGCGCTTTAAGACAGTGACAGTGAGTGGTTTAAGTTCTTGTCTGTCCCCACAGTAGCTGCTCTGCCTGTCCCTGTAGGCTCCCAGTGACAGGAATGAAATATTTGATGTGCACTGAAACATGGTGTGAAGGTCCTTCTGATATCCTGCATCCTCTGCAGGATGTGCTGTTGGGTTTTTCTCCCTAATTCCCGCCTCTCCTGGTTTTGTTCGTTGTGGCAGGGAACTTCTTTGGGCTGTCAGCAGTATCAGCCCCATTTTTGTGCCCCTCCGTGTTGAAACGTCCTGTTCATTTTTGCTCTGCCTGGTGGCACAAGGAAAAGCTTTGCCCTGGAGGTTGTGGCCCCAGCTGTGCCCTGTCCTGAGAGGCAGAGGTGACAGCAGGAAGTGTCCCTGTCACTCAGCCCTCGGATTAAATCTGGTTGAACCGGATTTAGTCAGGGCCTGACTCTCTCTGCCTTGCTCCCTGACCTGTTCCTCCCCTAAAAACACAAACCAACTCCCTTCTCAAACTGCAGATCTGGAAGGATGACAAGGAGTGGAACATTTTTGCAGATAAGCTTTTCCAGCCCTGGCCTCTGCACTTTGTTACCTTGTCACTTGTTTTCCTCTTTGAATAAGAGGAAAACATCAATATTCATCAATATTTGAGCCATTGGGAGCCTTTAAGGTCTGCTTTGGTTTGCAGGGTGAGTGTTTGCACAGAGCATCCCTGAGGCTCATCCATCCACTGCCTGAGCACGCAGGGAACAGTTGGAATAATGGCACTGTGGGGAGTATTTGTTGCATCAATTACTGTCACACTCCTTCCATGGGTGTAATTCTTTACATCTTATCTGAAAACACCCTCAGTCAGCACCACAGAATTCTGTCTGTTCAGCTTGGCAAGATAAAGGCCCAAGGATTTGGGCTGATACACCCAGACCCTTTTCATGTGTGGAACATCAAACCACTCCTTTCTGTATTCTCTGTTCCTTTATCTCAGACCTTGGAATTGCTGCAGGTTTTTCACTTGAATCTCTTTGTTAGTTCACCTTAAACCATTTCCTCTCAAAACAGTAATCCTTAAAGGATTATTATTAATTACTCAGTTTTGGAATGAGCTTACTGCTCATTAAACATGCAAAATTGATTGTTATCTGCTGGTTTGAGGGAATGGCTTTGCATCATGCTGAGTTGCTCATGCAGTTTTCTCAGCAGGTTTGGTTTTCATTGTTAAAACTCGAGACATATTTCAAGATTGCTGAGTTCAAGATTTGAACATATCCTCTCATTTATTTTCATTTTCCCCCATCTGTTTGTTGGGTGGAACATTATTCTTCTAGACTTTGCAGAGTGCAGATTTCTTACTTGGGGGAGTGGGGATTTCCTTGGTGGTGCAGTCAGATGGCTCCAGTAGTTGTCTTTGGTGAAAAGTATTCTGAGAGATGCTTCTAAAATGTCTTTATCCTGCTTCATCCAAACTTTTTCTACCACTTCTTGTATGTCAGATCTGGGAGAAATTCCCTTGAGAGTTTTGGGTAAATTAAGAAATGGTTTTCTGGTGTTCTGCCCTTTCCTTTTGTTTTATTTTTGTAGGCAGAGACTGAGCTGTATTACATTGCTCATCAGATGCACTTTGACTTTATTATTATTCTGCGGTTATTTGATCCAGTTTGGGAAACTCGTAGTGGCCTCCTTTTAACTGGGTAATATTTGAAACAGTTTTGCAGGAGTCTTTGGGACCAAAGATTTCTGGAATTCTCAGATCTGTGCTGTATAAGAAGGGCTTTGTGTCCTTTCAGTGTTTCTTTGCTTGTCTGGTTTTCTGTTAGTCTTGCAATAAACTTTAGCACTCCCTTGCTAAAGTAAATCCACACAGGTTCTCGTGTCAGGACTCAGGTTAATTTTTATGCAGCTGTAAAGACAAACATTTCACAATTTAAATGGACTTTTTGTCTTCCCTTAGCTTGTTCAGCCACTCAAACAGATGTTTGATTACTTGTACTCTCTGGGGTTTGGGTTTTTTTGGAAAAACAATCTCATTTGAATGAAATCACTGCTCAAGGGAAGAGAAAGGGAGGAGGTGGCTTCCGCCTTGACTGGATCTGCTAAGCTCAGACTTCCAGACACCGGGATAAGTAGGTTTTTTAGGGTTTTTTTTCCCTTTCCAAAGGGCTGGCATTCCTGCATGGGCTGAGCTGCTGGGCACTGGGAGTTGCCAGGAGTTTCACTGTGGCTGTGATAAACCAGGTTGACTTCTCAATGAGCAGCTGATTTGTGCTACTGCCTTGTAACTCTCCCATTCTTGTTTGAACTTCCTTTCTTCTTTAATGTTTCTTTAAAAATAGCTTTATTTGTTTTCACAGAACACTGTAGGGCAGTGCTCTGGTGTGTGTGCTCTGCTCTCCCTGTGCCACGTCTTACAATTAGCAAGGTTCTTTTTGTCACCTTTTTAGAAGTTTTTTAAATTCAATTCAGTTTGTAGAGGGTAACACACAAGTGAAAAATTCCATGTTTCCTCGCTCTGTGAGGTGTGGCACTTTTTCTGTCTGGTCCTAATCCCTACAACTCAAAACCTGAAATTCAGTGACATTAGATATATGGTGAGGTTTTTGAATACATATCCTTCAGTGGGCAATGGTAGAGTTGGAAATTAGCCATACTTGAAGTCAGGTTGGCATTAGTAATATTACTGGTAATAAAGATTTTTAGACTGATTTTAAAAAGAATTTGAAATAAACCCCCAAAGCTTCTTGGTATAGAATGACTATAATCTTGTTAAATTAACAAATAACCTATGCTGAGGTTAGTGTAAAGAAGTCAACATTTAATATTTGCTTTACTCTGATGGTGATGAGGATTAGACACTGACGATATCCTGGAATTTTATGGCCTGAATTCAAAGACAAGGCAATGACAAGCAACAATCATTCCATGATTAACCCCCTGCGTGACAAATCGTGTCAGATTGCAGAATATTCTTGTAATACATAAAGTTTAGAGTTTACCACCAGCACAGCTCTGTTCTAGGGGAGAAAATCAGAGCCAGGAGTGACTCTTGCAGGAACATCCACCAAACTGGTGACCCTCAGAAGAGAATCCTCATGGATTGAGGGAGAATCCAGTGCTGGCTGCTCCTGAGGAGGGGCTGCAGCAGGCGGTGCATCAAACACAGAGACACAAAATGGGCCTCTCGGGCAAACAGTTACAGAGCAGAATTCCTTGGCTCAAGAGCACCGGAGCCAAAGTTTCTTGGCATTCAGAGTGCATTCCTTTTCCAGTATGTGCTCAGAATAACTTGGGACTTTTTGGAGCAGAAGTGGGACAAACGTTTGCAGACAGAAAAGTCTGGGCTCCGCTTAGGCTGTTGGGCTTTGAAAGTGCATCAGGGTTTGTTCATAGCATTGGCTGTCGTTGGGCTCTAATCCTTTCTTCTGACTCAAATAATCCCCAAAGCCTGTCTTGCTTAGACTAAAGCAGATGCTATTGGCTGGTTGTTCACTTCGAATGTTGCACTTGTGTTGGGAGAGAAGGAAAGTTTTGGGATAAGTAAATGCATTTGACCTTCTTTGGTCACTTTGATTTTGGCTTAGGAGGATGGATCTTAGTGAAAGCCACAGGTCAGTGCTATGCCTGAAATTTTAAACAACTTTTAGTGCAGTTCTGTGCTTTTAAAGTAGCTTTGCCTTGGATTCCAGTGGGCCAAGAGTTTAATGGGATGGGGATTTCAGCCTGTGCTGTTACTGAAGTATAGCTTAGGCTTTGCTTTAAGTTTGAAGACTGAGATCAGTTCTGAGTTAAAGAATTATTTCTGCTTCAAAATATGAATTAGCCTGGGCAGTACAAATTATGTATTTTCCTTAGATGGGATGCAGTGTTGTGTTTTTCAATGTGTTTTTCTAAAGGTAGATCAGATCTGACACATGGCAGCAGAAAAAGTAGATGGATATAAATCCATAATTCACCTGTAGGAAATGTTAGTTCCAGTGTAAACACAGGGATGGAACTCTGGTGGGAATTGCTGAAATCCACCCTGCTGTGTGGAGGGACAGTGATGTGTTAAATATGAACATCCATAAAAGCACAGCTGCTGGATGGAGAGTGCAGAGTGAAGTCATTGCTCACGAGAGTGCGGGGATGAGGCAGGAGCACAGGGATCCCCGGAGCTGGATCCTCACACAGGTACCTGCCCCTGGGGTGGGCCTGTGCAGGGCAGAGTGCCCAAACTGGCTCTGTTTTACCCTTCTTCTGGATGCTTCTAGAATGCAGTCTCCTGGGCAGACACGTTAAAGACAATCCAGTAACAATAATCTGCTGCAAGTTTGACTTTGCTTTCCAAAGATAAAGGAGGCAATTTGTAGTTTATGGCAGGAAGACAACTTCCTTTTTCTTTCAAGTCTTCATTAATGACAGTTGATAAAGGTTTGAAGAAAACTGACTCTGTATCTACAAGCAGGTCTTTGGAAGCTCTGACAGGAGGGACACTTGCAGAAATGAGTCCATAAGCTGTAGGAACATTAATTAATTTATAAATCCTCAACAGCTGTTAAAGGAGACTCAGCTTTATCTGTAAAGGCCCCATGACTTTACAAAAACCAAAACAGCTTTCTGAATTTAAGACAGTTTCACTGAAAAACTTTCTATTTTCCTGGCCTTTGGAAATCCTGCTGTTACTGTTCTTAACTTGCAAAATCTTTTGTAATTCTCGCTGCGATGATGAAAGAATTGGCCAGGCTTTGAGAATTGCACTGATGAAAATCACTCTTGGAAGGACTCTAATAATAATAATAATAAGCAAAATCCATTGAAACTCATCTAATATAAAGTACATGTCAGGATAATCTGACATATATGGCTGCTTTAAGCACTGAACCAGTTCTCAGAGAATTGGATTTTATAACAAAGGTTTCCAGTGCCTCATTCTAGCCCTGTTAAAAACTAAAATTTTCCAACTCAGCAATGCATCCTTCATTGTCAGAGGGATGATGAGATGTGTGCTATCGCTGGGGAGCTCACTGCTGCTTTCTAATGGACCTTTGTTGTGGTAGGACAAAGACTGGTTGATAAATTGCCTATAAAAAGTGGCTTTGGGATATTATTTAATTGTCAGTGAAGTCTCTATGTACTCACAGTTATGTCTTTCCTCACAACACCTGCAGTACAATCAATTCTCAGTTCCTGGCTGCACTTGGCTCCCTGTAGCACTGCACAGGGAGAGATAGAAGCACTGAACTGGAAGATGACTACAATTAATTAGCTATGCCTTGGAGAAGGAAGAAAAAAGAATAATAAAGAGCAAAGAACAACGTTGACGTTGGAAAATTGCCGTCAGAAGGTGTGGCTGCTCAGAGGAGGATGTTCTGCTGCCAAGGGCAGCTGCATCATCTTCAGTGTCTAAGATAACTTTTGTTGGCTGAAATATTGTTCTGTACATTTTTTTTTGAGCAGCTAGAGGACACGACAAGTGAAAACTTGATAAATGTGGCAATTTCAGTTGTACTGAGTGTGTGTTTAACTAAAGCTGTTTCAGTGTTTGTGAGGTTTGTAGGTGGCACGGTCCTACCCAGATTAATGCTCTGTTCTGTCCTGCAGGCTGGCAGTGATGGTGAGAGCATAGGAAACTGTCCCTTTTCCCAGAGGCTCTTCATGATTCTGTGGCTGAAGGGAGTGGTGTTCAGTGTCACAACAGTGGACCTGAAGAGGTAAGAAATACTGGATTTGTTGGACCAGCAAGAGTTCAGCACCCTTGGTGTAACAAAGCTTTGGCCGGAGTTTTTATGGCTTACAGGCTGATTGTTTGAATTTAAAATCTTTCCTAATAAAAGAGGCAACCTGGATGTAATGGTGCATTCATTGGTGGTTATTGATAAGGGTAACCAAAAATAATGGGTCTGGTAAGTTCTCTTGGGTTTGTTCAGTGATGCTCTTCTGTGAAACTCACACAAAGTCTTTTATAACTGGATATTGAATCTTCCTCACATCAAGATCCCCTAAGTGGGGGCAGATGGATACTTTTGGTCAGCCACCCTCTGGTCAAATCTCCAGTGATTGTTGGATAATTGTCACAAACAATGTGCAGCCTACTCCTTTTCTTAATGTTTTTAATAATAATTTTGGTTATTATGCAATAATAATGAAAATACCTGTCCATGAGGTAAATCCAAGTGAAATGGGTAGGAATAAAATGTAGAATATTCTGCTTTTGTACGGTGTCAGCCAGATAAATCATGATGCTGTCACCTAAATTGCAACTTCTCCTCTATGAAATGAGTACCTTGGTGGCTAAAAATGGTGAGAAGTGAATGCAGGAGTCTTGATTTCCTAAGGCTGGGCATTCTTTTTTATGAAAATGCTAAATTCAGCAGGGGCCTTGTGTTTGCTTTGGGTGTGAAGTCATGTTTTCCCAGCACTGATGTAAAACTCTGTTGGTCACAGCTCTGCAGAGAGGGGAGGCTGCCAGTGCCTCCAAACCTGAATTTCAGGAATAAAGCCAACAGAAACACAGGGTTCTCCACTGAATCCAACATATAAGGGAGAAATCACCCTGCTGGACTTAACCTCTTGTGATTTTTTTGAGGGAGGTGACTTGTTTGGGTTTTAAAAATCACTAAAGTTGCTGCTTCAGTGCTGGCAAGGAGTGTTAAAGACTTCCATGTGTGGTGAGGGGGAAAAAGCAGCTTTTGTCAGCTCTGAGTGCATTTGTAGCTGCTCAAAGAGCTTTTCTGGCCAGTGTGGGATTTCCCTGCAAATATTGGTGCTGCCAGCCCCATAAACCAAATGTGTCACAGCTTCCACTGAGCCCTGCCTGTGGTTTGTGGAAATTCAGGAGCAGAACTTGTGCTTGTGGACTGTTGGTGGTTTGGGATTTCCTTTACCTTTAATGATGGTGTTGTTTAACCTATTGCAGTTACTGGGGTGGGGAGGAGGAGGAGAAGGTGGACAGAGATATTTTGGGCTTGGAAGGCTTTTTAATGCTGCAGTTTAGATATCATTAAAATGCCAAATATTCCTGATGAATTGGCTTTATTTTTTGTCCCCTTGGCGACTTGGAGTTAATTGGATGGGGGAATGGGATGTAAGACTAACTTTTAGCATATAAATTGGTTGCAGATGTTTAAAGTTGACCTTCCTTACACAAGGAAAGCTTTCTTTCAGGTTTTTTTTTTTTCTGTTGAGGAGGGGAAATCACAAAATAAGTGCAAAATTAAAGTTCTGCAGGGGAATAGGTCAAATAAACCACCTTTGTGTTGTGCACTGAAGGGGTTCTCTGGGAAGGGAAATAAAGGACAGCTGAAGCTAATTGAGGTTGGAATAGACATTGATACAAACTTAATTCCTTTCAGACTTTATTTAAATGTTCATGAATACAGCTTTAACATTGTGGCTCGATCAATAGCCAGAGCAGTGGGTACACTGTGGCAGAGCAGTGTAGCTTGCAGAATGTCACATCCAGCTAAGTGCTTAATAGGAAATGTTTGATATCAGATGGGGCTGTTTTTCCTTGTTATCACTACCAGAATGATAATACATGTTAGGTGGTGCCTTAATACTGTCACAAGAAACTGCTTTTAAAGCACATTATTCAAGGCAATTATCTCCTCTGCTCTTTGTTCCTGTTAGACACGAACTTGAAGAGCAGAGCAGGAATTGTTTTAAACAACTGAATTAATTTTGTTGGCCAAAGAGAGAAAAAAGGCTTTGCTTGCCTCTGCCTCATAATGCCATTGCTGCACAACAGCAAGGCCAGCTCTGTCTGTTTGTGAGGCTGAAAAGGTCATGGTTGGGTACAAAAGTTTGCAAGTGAGGGACTTGGGACGCAGGAAAAACTGAGCCTGCATTGCCTGACTGCCGTGTGTTTTCCCCTCCGTAACTGCCCTGTGCTAACAAAGGCACATTCTGCAGTTCTCAGCTCTGCTCTCAACACACAAAATATGCACATAGGCAAACGAGGAGGGCTGTCCCACCCTCTGCGAGGAGTCAGGCATTTCTTCCCTCTCTTTGGGCCCACAGAGGCTTCATTCTTCCCCTTCTGGGCAGCAGCATTTCAGTGCTCAGAGCTCTGGCTTGTTCTGGAGGCCAGAGCAGAGCTGCAGTGCATAAACCATTTGTTGGGCTTGGAACAACATTCAGGGCCAGCTTGCCTTCAGCTGAGTGCTGAAATCCTGTTTGAAACATCTTCATTTTGAGTTTTTGCAGTTCCTTTGACAGACGAAGCTTAAATAACGATATTAAATATTAAAATTAAATATTAAAGGCTGCCCAGAGGTGAATCTGACTTCAGCAGTGTGAAATACTGCTGAGGGACTGGGGTCTTAGTGCTGGCTTTTCCCCATGTTACTGGTCAGATCCTCATTGCAGTACTTGTGTAATTTATAAATGTATTACATTTGGGGGCTGGATTTTTTCTGCTCTACGAGAAATAATTTGCATGCTAATTGCTATTCTGGTTTGTGGCAAAGCCATGAAGTGTTTACACCTTAACTCTGGGGGTAGTGATGGCCAGATAATTAATGTGGCCCTGCCTCCAAAACCCCTGGTAAACTTTGGGGTAGGCACAAACCATCTTGGAATTATTTAGAGTGGTTATAGAAGGGTTTTTTGTTTGGGTTTGGTTTGTTTTTTAAGCTCTCCAGGTTTATCTCTGAAGTAAAACTTCACTGTTACATTAATTGCCTTCATGTTTGGCTGTTAAGGGAATTTGTACTCTGAGCCTTTTAAGGCTGTTCCTGTGTACTTGTGCTCCGAAGGCTGTGGTGAAGCAGGGCTTGTTTATGAACTCCTGGCACGAGCAGCAAACTGGAAGTCAAACCCTGAGTTATGTTTGGGCCTGGGCTGTGGGATCTTAATCTCTGCTTTCTTTCTCCTGAAAGATCCAGGTGGTCTGACTGGATGAATAAAGTGCTCTGAGATGCACTTTGGTTCTTTGGAGAAGTTTTTTGGTTAGTTCTTTGGAATAATCTGTGTCTGAACTAAAGCTTGCCTTTGATAGTTATTCCTGCAGATCCGGTGGTCTTGCCCCTGTTTGTTTTTAAAATAACATTCCTTTTGAGGAATTTTATCTGGCCAACATGGGGAATTGGAAGGGAGCCACAGTGACTTCCTGTAATTGTTGGGAGTTACAAAGCTGTATTTAAATGAAGTGTTAAGCTCCTTAAAGCATTACCCGATGACAGACTTTAAATCCTAAAAGTGAGAGAGTGGTGGCAACTCTTAGTGAAAAATAACTTCTCGGAAGCTTAAAAATGGAAAGGAGTTAAATTCTTATATTCGTAAGATTTCCATCCCCTGGTTAAAGCAGGGCGTGGAATATTCTAAAGTATGAAAATCACTTTTCTCATTCAGCCTTACAAGTAAGCACACTTTGGCACTACCAAAGGGGCAGCAGTGGGCAGGACATAAAATTCTGGCAGGGGTTCTTAATTTTGTAAGAAACAGAAAAACAAGATAAACTTGTGAACTGTGCTCAGTTTAGAGTCCAAGTGCTCTCCCTGAACACGCTGCTTTCTCATGCTGCCCTCCAGGACTGTGTTTGTGGATGTTACCAGTTTAGTTTCCCCGTCTGGTATTGTCAGGAGGATTTCTTGAACTGCAGTTCCAGTTTCCTGTAAATCCAGTTCCTGGATGCCTGGAGCTGCCTCAGGAACGTGGTCATGCTGGACAAGGCTCAGTCCCAGTTCAGGGGTTATGGTCCAGTCTGGATTTGTTCAAACAGCAGCAAAGGGGCAGCTTTACCTTGGCAGAGTTTTCAGCTGGGCCAGTGTTGGTTGTTGCTGGGCCAGCAGGAGGTGGTGGCCAGGCTGCTCTGCTCTGCCTGAGGGAGATGTTAGTTAGAACTGTTAAGAGTTAGAAATGGCTGAGTGGTTCAGCTTTTTGCTGGTTCTCTCATGTCTAATACTAACCTGGGGATTCCTCTCCCAGGTGTGCTGCTCTTGTTTGTAAATAGCTTTTTTTCACTGGAGGAAACAGAAGCCTAATTTTAAACATGATGTTTAGGCATCTGTCAGCTTGCCTAGAACCAAACTCCCTGGGCACGTAATAAATGGTTCATACACTGTGCTGTATCAGAGTTGCTTATTTCCAGAGCAGCTCTGTGTGAAGGGGGAGGATTAGCACAGATTATGCTATATATAAACTGTTCTGTAGGACTTGGGAAAGAGGGAGAGTGTTTGTGTGGTGTGTGTATAGATATCCCTCTTCTAGTCAACATTGTATTGGTTTGAGAATAAACACAGCCAGAGGTAGGAGGAAATTGTTTTTAACTGTTTTAAATTAATTGTTAGCAAGTGTATTCAAAATGTTCAATTGTAAACTCACTTTTTGGAAAGAAAACTGGTGGTGTCTATTTAGAACTGAGGAGGTGAAAACCTCAGCAGTGCTTTTGTGGTTGTAGCAATGAAATGATGTCCCCTGCTTACTCTTTACTGGTTTGCATCTCACCCCAGAAAACCAGCAGACCTTCAGAATCTGGCTCCAGGCACTCACCCACCCTTCATCACATACAATGGAGAAGTGAGAACAGATGTGAACAAGATTGAAGAGTTCCTGGAAGATGTTCTGGCCCCACCCAAGTAAGTGTTAGAATGATAATTTGTCACCTCAGATAGGCCCAGTTCCCACAGGGCTTTTCTGCCCTAATTAAGATGTTCTTCAGCATCAATAAACCGAAGACATGGAAAGTAATTCTTGCTTGTCATACCTTCCTCCCCCAGCTCCCTCATCTTTATATCAAAAACTGTTTTCTCTTAAAGATTATTTTAAAGTTACCCTTTGTATAGCCCTGTCATCCTTCCTTCACTTTCAAACTCTTCCTTTTGGTGACAGGCACAGGCTGTTCTGGTGATGTGTCCAAGTAATGCAAATGAAGACGAGTCTGCTGTACAAAACTTAGTCCTGACCTGTAATAAACTACAGTGAGAATCTGTTTTAATGTGTTGAAACTTTCTCCAGACTCTTGGCTTTCTGCTCTTCAGCTGGCAGGCAGATCCAGACACTGCCTTTCACAGACTGAACTGTTTTGTCTTTTTAGCATGGCAAGACTTCAGGGTTTTTGTTAAAAGTTGTGGAGTCCATAATTCTCTGGAACAGCTGATATGAATTGAAATGGAAAAACCCAGCGTTGTTGTTTACAGATCTGTGATGTGCCCCCTTGGCAGCACTGGATTAGGGGAGCTTTGGTGACCCTGGGCTGCCTCAGACACTCTGCTTGTAACAAATGTGTGATTCAGAAAGCTGGAATGTGCTCTGGTGTTCCTCTGGGAAGTGTTGGGTTTAAAAACCTCAGTGTGTGATACTACACTTCAGAAGCAAGTCTGAAAAAGGATAAATTAGTAAATCTACCTGATGTAAAATACTTTTAAAAGTGCCATTTTGTGCCAGTTAATAGATAATGAGCACCATTCTGCTAAATGTGCTGTAGATCTGCTCCTTGCTGCTTTTCAGGTACCTGAAACTCTCACCAAAGCATCCAGAATCCAACACTGCTGGAATGGATATATTTGCCAAATTTTCTGCATTTATCAAGAACTCTAGACCAGAAGCTAATGAAGGTGGGTCACTGGGGGCACAGTGCACTCCTTTTTTCACTGTCTTGTGTTTTTCAGAGCAGCTTTGTGGGAATTGTCTCCCTGACAGGTTTAGCTGCGTGTTGATGGACACTTGAGAGCCTCATGAATTAAATCTTGTTTAAATTTAATGTCAAAGATTTCAACATTTAAAAGAGAACTTCAGTTCTGTCAGAATTTCAGTGGGGTGTGCATGGTTTGTAAATATCCCTGGTATTGGATCTTCTCTGTGCAACAGCCACTCAAAACCCTTGAATGAAGGATAAATATTTTAACATCCAGAAGCAAATTTCAGGCAGAGTTTGTGTCATGTCCCAGTGGATGAATTTCTGTGCATCTGCTGCACTTATTTCACCTCTCTAGGACTGAGGGCTCCCATCCAGAGTTCTGAGCTAAGCTTAGTTTGTGTCACTTGAAAGGATTAAAACCTTTCTGTGTGGAGGGAAGACAGGAGATTTAACATGGAGATGAATAAGTGGTAAAGAACTCACAGTTTGGCCTTTAAGTAGTTTCATACAAATCAATTTTGTCCTCAGGCAACTTAAAAGGAAGACCAAACTCAGGGAATCAGGAGTCCTTTCTGCTGCATTTCAAAAGGAGAGATGCAAAATATTTGTAAACAGTTGGGAAATAAATGGGGATTTTATGGGGTGTGCTGCCCTCTGCTGCTGCATTCCATAAACTTGCTCCTGCATTCCATATCCTGCTGTATTCCAGCACCAGCCTGGGTGCTCTGTTTGGTCAGGGCTGTTTGCTGAGCATGTGACATTAAACAGATTATGTTTAAATGTATATAAACCCCAGCATAGCTTAATTCTAATCAGTTTAAGCCAGTTAGGCACAGTCTTAAGAAACTGACATAAGCCACTTTTTAAACCAAAAATAAACCCTTGTGGACAGTCTTACAGTATTTTAAATTAGTGCAAACTCCTGCATTAGTCAGCTTTTAAATAACCTGCATATGTGGGATATTTAAAGGGATTCTGGTCCAGTTTCAGTGTTCTGGTGACCACAGAGGCAGCTCCAGCAGAGCTGTGGCCACAAAAACTGAGCGAGGCTTACAAATCCTTCAGTGTTTCTGGGTAGCACAGGGATGAGGGGTTTGTATTTCAGATCTGGCACCAGTCTCAGTTTATAATTTGTTTTGAAATCGTCCCTTCCTGTGCAGCCTTAGAACGTGGCCTCTTGAAAACCCTGCAGAAGCTGGACGAGTACCTGAACTCCCCTCTCCCCGATGAGATCGATGAGAACAGCCTGGAGGATGTCACAGTCTCCACCCGCAAGTTCCTGGATGGCAACGAGATGACCTTGGCCGACTGCAACCTGCTGCCCAAACTGCACATTGTCAAGGTAAAACCCGGGGGGGTTTAAGGGAAAACGCAGGAGAAAAATGCTTGTGGTTTGTGACATTCCTGAGCCCAGCTAATTTCAGCTGTCTGTAAGCTTAACTGCACTGTTAACACCTGGAATTGTGCAAGATTTGAGTCATGCACAAGGGCTTTGAGCAGTGGAATTCAGTGCAGGTGTGAAGGACAGGTTGGGCAGCAGAGGATTTGAATGGCAGGAGCCAAACCCCATTTCCCTGCACTGACCCCGTGGTCACAGGGAGCTGCAGAGCTCACAAGCAGGAGGAAGGTGAAGATCAGGTGAGAAGGTAATGGCTGAAGTGGTGTCTGCTCAGTTCTGTAGAGAAAACGGCTCCAGAACAGAGTAAATGGCACAGTGGGAAATAAAGGGATTGCATAACAAAACCTGAGTTAGAATCTTGGAAGAGGCGGCCTGGGATAACCACGGGAGTGCAGCTGTGCCCACAGGAGTGTGATTTGATTCTTCTCCCTGCCTGCAGCGATCTGTGCCAGCTCTGTACTGCAGATGGAGCCACAGGCTCGGTTTCTGCCTGGCTGCAGAAGAGTTTCCCTGGGTGAGGAAACCCCAAAGGGAGCAGGGCAGGAGCATCCCTCAGGAACAGCTTCTGGAAACTTCAGGAGTAACCCCAAGTGTCCAAGTTGGAAGGATAACTTCACAAGAGAGCGACCAGGGCTGGAAAAGTGTTTTAAGCTGAAGGATGTAAATTCATAACGTAATTCTTTTGTTCCAGGTGGTGGCCAAAAAATACCGCAACTTCGAGATTCCCAAGGAGATGACAGGGATCTGGAGATACCTGACAAATGCTTACAGCAGGGATGAGTTCACCAACACCTGTCCTGGAGACAAGGAGATTGAAATAGCTTACAGTGATGTAGCCAAGAGACTCACCAAGTAATCAGCACTTGCAAAGGATGACTTCCTGCATATCCCATAACAACGCTTCTAACAGACTGCTCTTTTCATATCAAATAGCAATTGTTTTTTGCATGAACTCGCAGTTACTCCAAGTCACGGTGGATAGACCAGGTACAGTAATTACCTAAAGTTTGCAGACTTAATTACAGGCTTGTTTTTCCTGACCTCCTCTCACAGCCTTTGAATATTATCGATGCAGTCGTGTTGCTGTTGCACTGGGGTGACTCTGGATTCTTCACTGTGAAGGGTTGTCTTGCCCCTGCTGCTTTTCTCTGTAAACATTTGGTCCATGATTTGTCCAGGAATTGGTTTAGGATCCTGTCTCACTGTATGGTACAAGGAATATTTATGTATTTTGGGATTTATTGCTTTTCCAGAAGATCTGTACACAACTGTCATACCTGTGACACATTGAACTGTACCTGCTTGTCTATCCTATTTACATAGAGAAGGGAACTTAGTATCCAAAAGAGCCATTTGCAAAATATTTGGCAACGTTTTGTTGGTTTTGTTGTATTTTTTTAAAATCTCTTGGATTTGAAGCCACGGTGATGGTTGAGAGTGGACTCAATGTAGAACTTGGATTTGAATGACCTCAGCATCAGGGAAGTTTGAATCCAGGCTTGAGAGCTGGGGCAGGAAGCTCAAAGCTCAGAGTTCATGTTTATTGTGTCTTCAAGAGCTTGAGGAGATTTAAACACCTGCATTGTCTGAACTTTGAGTTGCAGCAAACAAATAATTGTCAGGATTTACCATCAGCAAACAGCAGAGTTGGAAGCTGCCCTCTGTTCACCTTAAGAATTGCAAGTGGCTTTCTTTTTGGTAGTTAAGAGCCTTTGTTTTGTATAGGTCTTTTTGGTGATTTTTACTTAAAAATCTGTTCTGTCATACCCCAAGTCCATGGAAACTGTAGTGTCCTAACTCTGGGTGGGGAATAGCAGTGCAATGATTAGTGATGCAAAATGGACTGAGAGCCATCAGATGGGAACTTTTTAATGCCCTTTCTTCCCTGAAGAAAGCTAAAGTGACCTTTAAAGAGAACATTTGCCTTAAATGACAGTAGGGTTTTTTTTTCCTGAAAGGAAATCTGGGAATTTTGTAAAGAAATGGTGGTGGAATCCAGTCCTTTCCATTGAATTTATCCCAGCTGTTTGTCTGTGCATCTGGACTGCAGTTTTGCATACTCATAATCATTGCACTACTATACTTAAATCTTTTTACAGCAACACTGAGGAATAGCACTACAATTTTTTTAAAAGCAATTTTCAAATGTTTCTAAACCAGGGAATAGTTTTCTTGTTTAAAATTAATGATTTTGATGCACGAAATAAACTGCTAGGTTATTTTTAAAAGACCATCATAAACAACTCCAAAGAATGCTAGACTTATATGCCTATTTTTTTGTAAAGATACTTTTATATTTAACTGATTTTAGAAGCTGGAAAGTGCTATTCCTGCTAGGTTGTTCTTGGAATATTTAACATTCTGCAATAACGTGGAAATGCTCACATAAACACTTTTATACACTAATTTTTTTTTTTTTTTTTTTTTTTTTTTTTTTTTTTTTTTTTTTGGTAAGCACTGGCGTTCTGAAAACCAGCCTGACTTTTCTAAACATCCTGCTTTTGCTACTTTATATACCCATGGAGTTAGTCTGACATAGAAGAGGTAGAGAACCAGATCCATATTTGCAAACCTGGCTTTGTGGTGCCTTGCCTTGCCTTCCTAGAGATAGAATTCCAATAGAATTCCAATCTAAAGGCACTTAGCAATCCTGTCACATCTCTTTCAAAGGCAACTCTCTTAGATACACTTAATCTCTGTTCTGATTTGTTACAGGAATGTTTAGGCACAGAGGGAAAATCCTGGGGAGTGACCTGGTTAGGAAACCCTTAACTGTAGCCCTTTAATAATTACTGTATTCTCATGTCACGTTCCCCTCCTGAATAAAGTTCCTCAGCCCCAAGAATCCTCTGTAGGGCTTCAGTCTGTGCTACAATGTGACATCTAGGAAAAGGAATGACTTTTTTATTTAGGTAACAGCATTTTTAACGACACGTAGGGTGAGAAAAAACCCAAGCCCAGCCCTCCTTGGTTTGGTGCTCTTCGCCGTCGTAGAGTTCACAAAACTGTAGGAAGCACGTGGCTGTGGGCATATCTTTGCTAAGTTTTTAGCTCTCCTTTCAAAAACGGATCAGGATGGCCCTTGGAAGTTGTGTTGATGGGGTTGTAGGAGTCAGGCCATGCTCCCTTCCCAAGGGAATTATCCCTGGAGTGCAGAGTGCAGGGCACAGCATTGAGCATCACCCACGGCCAGGAGTTCCTGGGGTGCAGCTGCTGCAAGCAAACCCCCGCCTCCTTAAACACCAGCTCCGGCTCCTTCTGGAGAGAATCCATTCCCTCTGCTGGTCAGGCAGCCTTCAAACCATTCTCTCTCTCAGTGTTTTAATTGTGTCTGAGAGCTTGTAAACAAAGTTCAAGCTCTGTCTGTGACCAGTGGATTTCTTATCTCGGCACAGTGGAGCCTTTCTCTTGGAGGTGGAATTCCAATGAGCACCAGCTTGGCGCTGGTAACTGTCCTGGGTGTCTTTCAGGCTTCCTGCTGCTCAGTTTTGTTGTGGCAGGAGCTGCCCAGCCCCTCCTGGCTCGGGGAGGGAGCAGGAATCTGGTGGAGAGGAGCAGCTCCCAGCTCCGTAGGTGATCCCTGCAGAGCAGTGGGGAAAGGCAGCGTCTGGTGTGGGCAGAGCACTTTCATCTGGCCCCAATCACCAGCTCCACACTAATTAAAAAAGCCCTTTCATAACTATGTAAATTCTTGACTTCTGTCAACTTGTTTACAATCTGATCTTTAAATGCATTTTTAATTTCATCAAACAGCAATTAATCTACCCTCTGTTTAAATTTAAAATGCTGCTTCTAGCCCCTTCTCCAATTTAAAAACAGCAGTTACCCTTTCAAGTAGGCATTCCAGTTTGCAAGTTGGTTGCATGTATTAGCATGCTGAATAACTTACTTTATTCTCAAGCTGAAATATGCTTAAATTCGCATTAAAACAGGTGACTTGTGTATTTCCTGAACACAAAGGGAAAATCCATCACCTGCACCCTGTTTTTGTGTGGGAGAACAGATTATCCTAGATGCATTATTATTATTATTATTTTTTTTTTTTCCCCCTTAACAAAGCTTTCCTTCTTGAAGAGATCCCTGCTGTGGAAAGGCTGCCTGTTAAACAAGAGCCGTGTGGGCTCGTGGGACAATTCCATCCCCTCCACAGCTTCCCTGTCCCATCTCCTCGCTGGATGTCCCACGCGGGCAGTCCCAGCTTTTAGCTTGGCATTTTCCCATCAAATCGGTGTTTTCTGCGCAGTGGGCATGTCCAGACTGATCGAGAGCTGCGTGCAGCTCCGTGATAAGAAGAGAGATGTAATCAAATTTTTATGCTAAAGCAGCAAATTAGCATTTGGTATCAAAGGAGCACAGACAGGAATAAATGGAAGCTGCTCGAGCCAAACCCACCGATGCCTATCTGGGTGCAGAGCGAAGAGTGGGGAAGTGCAGCCAACTCTGCTGTGCTCCCTTTGCCACTCAGAACTACCCGAGCACATGCAGTGAGTATTTTTCAGGAGAAGGCTGTAACCCAAGTGAGAAATGCTCCATCTGCCTCAGAACCTGTGCTACCAACTCTTGTGTTTAGTTTCTGGAGGGGGTGGGAGCAGGATTAGGGGATGGAGACTCCCAAGACAGGACTTCGAGGATTGGAGCGTGGTTTGCAGAAATACTTGAAGAGTTGATACAATTTGTTGTAGTTTGCTTATGTCTTTCACTTTCTGGAACATCTTTTACAGATATACCAGTATACTGCTGGCAGCTATTGTTAAATAAAATTATATTTTCACTACCAAGCAGATCTTTCTCTTATTTCTGAAGATTTCATGTGTCATCCAGCACTGCAGGGTGATGGGCTGAACTACACAACACAACTTACTAGTACTTATAGTCTCCATTTTTGGCCTTCAGGTTTAGGATTTTTTCAGTGGTGATGTGATTTAAGGCAGAATTGGTGTTATTTCTAACATTATAACCAGCTGCGGTGCCCCTAAAAGTTTAGAACTTTCTTAAAATTAAGAACAAGTTGAGAAATAATGACTCTCCACAATTTCTTTAGGAGAAGTGAGATTTTTTTTTCCAGATTTTAAATGGAAAGAACAAATCTTGGTAGCCCGTTTTTCTGTGGAATACAGGTTTTCAGAGATGTGTGAGATTTGATTAAAAAGACATCAAAAAAATTCCTCAAGTTTGGTTCAACTTTCATCCCCTGAGTGGCCATTTCAGGAGCTGAGATTGAATTGATCCCATTACAGAATTCCTGGATTTCAGTGCTCTTGCTCTGAGTTTCAGATGTGTTTTTTTACTGTCTTTTGCTTTCAAAGAAGTCTCCACCACCCCAGCAAAGCCCTCCCAGCCCTGGGTTTAATCTGAGGGTGCCACCGAGGCCCTGGCTCTGCAGGGCAGGGACCTCCAGCCACCAGTGGAAGTGTTCTCCCAAACTTCCCCAGCCTTATCCCATCCATCTCTCGTCTGTCTGCTGAGTGTTTGGGGTGTAGCTGGGCTCTGATTTTGTTCCTGAAAGGAAATTTGTGGAATCCAGAAGACATTCCTGGAGCCTGTAATCTGGGATGCCATCACCTGAGCCTGAGTTTGGGCAGGAAGGAGCAGCAAATGCAGCAATTCAAAGCTTGGTAGGATTAAATGCTTTATATTTCTGTGTGTAAAACCACGATCCCTTGGTTTTACTGACTGAGCTGTGAGGTCAGAGGTGGTTTTGCAGGGAGATTTGCAGTCTTTGGTCACATAAATCCATGAGAGAGGGATGCAGGAGCCTCTCTGTGTGTGGAGCACTGACAGGGAAGTGTTGAGCTGGGATGATGTTGTCCCACAGGGCAAATGTCTGGGGACATGGGATAAATGTGTATAATCCTGATTTGCTGCTCTTACCTCATTAATGACCTCTTTATTTTTGCCAGATTTTGTTTTTATCACAGCCCAGGTGACTCAGGTTCTTCCTGGACATCCCAGCAAGAAACCAGCTGGATTTTGGCTCCAGAGAAAGCTGTGGAGCCCAGGCACAAACAGTTCTGAGCAACGGGGAGGCTTCGAGAGCTTGAGGGCAGCTGGTGAGGCTGAACATTCCCTGTGCTCTCCCTGTGCCACCTCCCTCCTCCCAAAGGTCCAAGTTTCTCGTTGCAAAGAGGCTAAAACACGCTGTTTGCCCAAAGTTGTGCTAATTGTGCTGTGGGAATCCCAGAAACAGTTTCCTAATTGTTTCCTCAACTCCTTTTCCTTACAAACAGCAGCAAAATACAGAAGCTGAAAGGCTGAGGAGACCCTGGGAGTGTCTCTGAGAGATTCACTTCCTGGTGTAGGAATAAAATCGTTTATTAGAGGGTGGTGGAGATAATTTTATGAAAGGAAGGAACCTGACAAACCTTTGTATTCATTGGGGTGGAAAAGGAACTTGTGCAACGTGGTTGCCTGAGGGCTCTTGGACAGTGAAAGCTGAGGATGAGCTGAATGTTTTTGCTGTTTCTGAAAGTCTCCAGGAGAGGATGGATGTGGAGACTCATTAATCAAGAATGTGTTTAACTGTAGTGGCTCCCAAATTCTTCTCCATGGATCACAGGAGGCCAAGGAGAGCCTTTGATGGGGAATCAGGGGATGGTGTTTAATGGGAATGGTCCCTGAGGAGTCCATTGACCTTTCAATCCCAAAAGTTTAGGAACTGCTCTTGAGGCCTTTGCTTCGCTGAATTCACTCTGCAAAAGCAAAATTCCCTGGATCTGGGGGATGGTTCCCTCCCAAGTGCTTGGGTTTGTAGAGTCTCCTGAGCTCTGTAGGCAGAGGGGTGAGACTGGAAGCAGATGAGCCTCCCAGGAAAGAAAATGCAGCAGCTCTGGCATTACAAAGTGTTTTAACCTGGGTTGGTGTTTTTCTGGGACTGCCAGAAGCTGTGGCTGAGCAGGTTGGGGTCGTGATGGCAACGTTCAAAACCAACCCCAGTGGGGGAGGTGAAATAGTCACGAGGTAATTTCTGAAAAGTCTTAATTTAAGGTGACATCCAGAGCCTGGCCTGTGACTGGGAGAGGGGAGCAGTCGAGGTGAGCAGCCCTTCTCCCTGCAGAGCCTCCTGCACTCAGCCTGGCTGAATTTGGGATGAGCTCTCCGAGCCGATGCTGGATGCTTTCCAGAGCTGGGAAAAGAGAACTCATGATTCTTTGACTCAAGGGAAGAACTGCTCTGTTCTTACCACTGGACAGGGAGATGAAAACAGTTGCTAAACAAAGATCAAACATGTGAACTTTATAAATAAACAAACAAAATTGATGCTAAGGGATGTCTCAGCTCCTTTGCCTACGGCAAAGGGCTTGGCAGGACCTAGGGAATGACTTTGTCAGTTTGCACACGGAATTCTTATTTTCAAGAGGCTGATTAAAGTGATACTGCTCCTCTTAATGAGTCTGAAGGCAGCCTGGTCAGAACATCCCTGTCCACGCGCGGGGGGAATGTGGGGGAGAGGAGAAATCATTTCTGGGGCTGAGCTCTGGCTGCAGAGCACGGCAAGGCTCTGAATGATGTGTGATTAAAAACGCTGATGGGGAGCAGTCAGCCACTGAAGGCAGCAGGTTTGAGAGGCTGCCAGGGAGGGAGCTCGGGCAAGGGGAGCGGCAGCAGGGGCTGCTTTGATCTGCTGTGCATTCCCAGCCTCCCCACGGGGAGATGGGACCCTGCACCACCGAGTGGGATTGCTCAGTATTGTATCCCAAGTTGGTGATTGGAGTGGGAGCAGAAGCAGACAGATTTATTTGTAGTTTTCTTCCTTCTGTCCAGTTTGCGGAGGGACAGGAGCTGGTGTGGGTCCGTCCTGCCCCGCGTGGAGACCGGTCAGCCCTGGCTGCCCATCCCCAGCATCAAGGACCCTCCATCCTCAGCAGCTTCTCCTGTTTCTCCCTTGCTTCCATGACTTTGCTGCTGCCTTTATCCAGATGTTTCCGATGCAGAGCAGCTCCAGCCTCCTGCAGGGAGCCCAGTAGCTCCAAAGAGCTTCTCCCAGCTGCTCTGTGCACGTCCAGCTCTCCCAGAGGAACTCCTGGATGCTCCTGTCCTTGTGGGATGGCAGGAAAAAGATGAAGACCCCCCAGTTGTCTTCCTGAACCATTTCCTGCCTGAGGCTCTGAGCTGCATTAGAGGCTTTGCTGCCTTTAAACACAGAGCAGAAGAGCTGGGCCCTGTGAACAGCCACGTGGAGCTCCTGCACAGTTGTTGGAGGTTGTTTCTGGGGTGAAGTTCTTGTTGGGAAGAGCCTAATGAGGAATAGGATGATCTGGATCCCTGGAGTTGACTTTAGAGGCCGTGAGTTCATTCCTTGTCTGTGTCAGGTTGTTCCCATTTATAGTGGAAATGTAGGGTAGGTAAAATGTAGGGTGAACTATTCCCCTTTCCTTGATTGGGTTTTTTTAAAATTTCAATGAATTTCATTTCAAAAATTCAAAGTGATAATTTCCTTGGGAAGATTTTGGTGGTGCTTCCCATCTGTAGCTACAATCATCTCCCCCTGAGAGCTGAGTGGAGACCCTTTGGAGGGCAGAGCTTGGCTGCTGACCCTGCCCTGGCCCAAACTCTCACGTGGGGCTCCAGAAAAGTCCCAGCACCTGTCAGGAGGCTCCTGAGGCGAAGAGGGGAGCTGAGGTCGCTGTCCTGGAGGCTGCCTGAGGACAAAGGACACGTGCCCTGAGGAAACTGGCTTTTATTAGCAGTGCTGGTCACAGCGACTCCAGTTTATCACTGCTCTGGCTGCTGGGATTGAGGTTCCATCGGGGCCACAGAGCTGTGCGAGCGCTCAGCCCCGCTCTGTGGCTTGGAGCTGAGTTTTTCCACCCCACCTGGGTGGGTTGATCTGGATCCGTGGGCTCCTGCTGGGGATGTGTTTGGAGCACAGCTGGAGAACGGAGCCTGTGCTGTTCTGTCTGTCACCCAGGGCGCCTGGACAACTTCAGCTGCTGCTTGGCTGCCAGGTGGCATCACCTGTGGCACAGGAGCCACCACGTGCAAGGACAGAGGGTAGGAAAGTGCTGGGAGCTTTTACAGCTCCTGCTTTTGGGGATTTAAGGTGTGGGCAGGCATGTGCTGCTTCAGCTACTCCTGAGTTTTAATTTCCTCAGGCAATAGCTCTTTATAGGGACTGGGAGTTCCTGCAGTCTGTGTTTGGTTGTTTTTTAAGGCAGTGGTTGGCTCTTCATCTTGCTGCACCCACTCACCCAGGAATCAGATCCACAACAGCGCAGGAACATTTTCTGCAGGCTCCGTGCTTGGGCTTGGTGGGTTTGAAGTGTTCAGGGTGAGATTTCTTCATGGGCCTTTAATTTCCCAGCTCTTTGTGGCCTTGGAGCCGGAGTCAGCAGCCGGGGAGGAGTGTGAAGTAACGCTGCTCTGACCTTTGGGTGAATTCTTCCCTGTGAGGTTCCTCGAGGAGGGAAATTTTGCACACTTGCAGGCAGCTCACAGGATGGAGATTGTCCCTGGGTCCCTCCAGGCACCAGAGTGTGACAGCCCAGCTCAGGGAGTCTGAGATCCTTTTGTCCCAGCGGGCAGTGAGAGATGCACATGAGCAACGCTTCTCACAGCGTGACCCGCCCGAGGGGGGTGTGATCCAGAGGGATCAGTGTCCAAAATCCCTTCTCAGGCTCCTTCTGGCCTTCCCCTCCAGCCCAGACCCCTTTTGGGCAAAACTTGCTCATCTTTCCCATGAAAGCTCTGGGTCTGTAGTGGCTGCTGCCCTGCCTGAGCCAGCTGGCATTTCGTGGTCTTTGGGGCGCAGGATTTGGGGCAGGCTGGGGTCAGGAGGAAGGTTGGGGGGGTTGAGAAACCTGCTGGGGGCTCCTGAGGGCAGCTCCTGCTCCAGAGCTGAGCCGCAGGTGCTCGACTCTGGCTCCAGATGGTTTTAAGCCCGTGCTTGAGGAGGGAGAGGCTGCTGGAAGTGCTGGGTGGCTGGAAGAGAAGGATCCCGAGTATCCTAACGCGACTCGGTGTCTCGGGAGCCTTTGAAGTGTTCTCCTGACATCCCTCCCGTAGCAGCACCTTTCATCCCTCGCCAGCGCTTCCCCAGCTGGAGCCATGAAAGGGAAACTACAGAAGCCATAAATCCTGGCTGGTAACATCTCCAGTGGGGAGATTTCACAACGAGCCCGAGCTGCCGCAGAAGATAAGAGAAGGCCTTGAATCCCAGGCAAGTCGGGGCTGGTTCCCGGGAAGAGCTGAGCTCCACGGCGTCGTTGGGGGTCCCTCCGGCTTCCCTGGGCGCAGGAGCTGCCTCTGGGTGCCCCGGGGTGAGGCCCCCAGCCTGGGGCAGAGCTCCCCAGCCATGAACCTGGGGCAAAGCTGTGTTTTGGGTGGAACAGCCCCTCTGCAGGGCTGTCCTGCCGTGGTTTTGCTGCTCCCGAGGGTTGATCTCATCGTGCCCCTCTTTCAGCAGAACCCCCTGTGCAGAAAGGCCAGGAGGGAATCCAGCAGTCCTGATCCCCCAGGATCCCTGCTTTGGCCACGCTGTCTGGCTGGGACGAGGGGTGAGAGGGATCTTTGCATCTTCACGCTCAGAGAGCAGCCCGAAGGCTCCCGGCTTTATCAGGAGCGTTGGTTCAACAGAGGGGAAAACCAGCCTGAACTGCCAGGCAGCAAATGGGGGCAATTCCTGGGAATGCTTCCTGGGGTGAATGGGAATGTGGTGGGCAAACTGGAATCAGTGCCGGACCCCTGATTTTATTTCCAGCCTCCCTGTGGTGCCCAGCCCGATTCTGTGCAGAGTTCACGTCGGAGTGAACACTTGGCTCTGCAGGACGTGCCTGCACATCAAACTGTCTGCCAGGGGCCTTCCCCAGCTTCCCATGGGAGCCTTTTCCTCGTGCCCTCACAGCACCAGCCCAGCAAATCTCCTTGTAAACTCAGGCCAGGGAGGACGGGTCGGTGGGGCAGCAAGTCCAGTGAGCCACACGACAGGGCCGGTGGCACAACCGTCCCAGGAGGTCTCGAGGCTCCGTGCCAGGGGCTCTGTTTTCCCACTGGCATCGCTTGTTCCCACATTAGGAGAGGGAAACCCTGGTCCCTGGAATGCTGGATGTGCTGTGGATGCAGCTGCCCCGAAGTTCTCCGAGGGGAGACGGTGGTTCCTGTGTTGGTGGGACAGCCTGGGCTGGGCAGCTCTGGGGGAACCTGGAACTGTGTCCCCAGTGCTGGGACACGGGGCTCGGCGAGACCCCAAGGCCTGGGGAGAGGGTGTGGGGTGAGGGACACGGAGCAGCTCCTGTCACATCTGAGCCGCTGTCCTCAGATACAACTCTCAGACCCGCAAACCACTCTGGTGTCCTTGGCTTTGCTCTGCTCTCCCCCGGGCATCAAAACTGATCCTCCTTCTGATTCCCTTGCTCTGAAGACCCCCCAGCAGCACCAGCTCCAGCTGCCCTTCCGTGGGGACCTTGCCGGGTTTCCCTTCCCGTCACGCGCAGCTCTGGGATCTGGCGCTGACACCCAGACAACCCCCAGGCTCTGGGGAGGCAGAGGCTGTGTCTAGGAATTCACAGCAGCAGCTCTTGGTGCAAACCTCAGCCAGGCAGGAGCTGCCCTTGCCCTCCAGGGCTGCCTCGGCTCTGCCAGGGCTGTGCTCGCTCAGACTTTCTCGGAAAAGGAGCCTCAGAATCAGCTCCACCGATGGGATCTTTCCCTCTTTTTGAGCTGAAAATCCTCAAATTGCTGCCTTAGTGATTCTCGGGATATAGGATAAGCCTCTCCACCTTGCCTGCTGTCATCTCTTGGAGCAGGTGATGTGGATTTGGGGGAATTGGGAATTCTGGATCTGCTCCTGGCCTGGGGGTTCATCTTCTGTGTGCAAAGGGCTTGGACCGACAGCTCCGTGCACTGCAAGCCTTCCCTTCCTGCAGCCTCCCTCTTACATCCTCCTGATTTCCAGCACAGCAGGAAACAGTGGGGGAGATTCCCAGGAAGAGTCCTGGATGTACCAGGGACACGGAGAGCAGAAACAAGCCCAGGATCTCCTGTGTCCTGAGCTGGCAGCTCCCTACGGAGCCGCCCTTCCTGGGACACGAGGCAGGAATTCCCGGACCCCGCAGGCTTTTGTCCCCAGCTTTGGTGACACCGGGCCAGTTTGGGTGGGGACCGGCCCCGTTTCTGCCGGCAGGGTTTGGGAATGTTCTCCCGGCGCTGCCGCTGCCGAGGAGCAGCCGGGGCTGTGATGATGCCGCCGGCCTGTGGAGGTCAGCCTTGGCTCGGGGAATCTCCGGCGGCTCCGGGAGCAGCCGGGGCCCAACCTCTGAGGGTTTCCTTCCACCCAGCCGGGGTTTGCCGGCTCTCGCTGCCCTCCTGCAGCATCCCGCGGCTTTTTCTTATCGATCCGGAGGGGAGAACACGGGGACGTTTGGGCTTGGCTTGGAGGAATGTTTGTCCCCGCATGCCAGGGTCTGCCACATCTCCGATGTGCTGAGCTGTGCTGAGCTCTGAGGATGCAGAGATGGCCACAGACGGACCCTGGGACTCCTTTTGGTGCTTTTCTGTGCTTTGGGGTGGGTTGGTTTTTTTTTAATTCCCTGGATCTGAGCCCTTGGGGCCTTACCAGAGCAGTAACTCTTCTTCCCATTTCCCACCCGATCAAGCCAGGAGAGCCTGAACACCGTGGAGGCTTTGGGGGCACAGCAGCTGCTCCCAGGCTCTGCTGCTCCCTGGTAACTGTCCCCACGGAGCTCCCTGTGCCCCATCACCCCCAGGAGCATGTGGAGAAGGTGGATCCCTGTTTCAGACGAACTCCTGTTCTTTGCCATTCCCAGGTTTCTCGGGATGCCACAGAGAGCGTTATTAAGCAGATGAAAGGCCAGGGAATGAGTTTGCTGTGCTTGTGCTTGCCCAGGGCTGAGCTTTCTGCCTCTCCCCAGGTTTTTAGTGCATCCATCCTGCATCAAAGTCACTCCAAGGAGCTCCCAGAAGGACCTGTGACGGTGGTGACGGAGCAAAACCAGAGAGTGTTTTGCTGCCTGAACGGCGGCCGGGCTGAGCCGAGCGACAATTCCACCTTTTGCTTCCTGCAGCCCGTTCTACCCAAAAAAAGGGCAGCGCCCTCCTTCCAGAGCCTCCCCCACCTGCCCTGCTCTGTGCTGGCTTGTGCATTCCTCCTTCCACGTGTTCCAAAGATGAAGGGCCCCAGCTGGAGCACGGTGGGACTGGGCAGGGTGTGACATTCCTGTGCTCTGGACCGCGGGCTTCGGGGCTCACCCTGGCCAGAACGTGTGGGCAAACTCTTGGAGCTGGGCTGCTCCTTGTCAGGGCACAGAGGGAAAGGAGCCCCTGGCAGGAGGGGATGCTCTGCCCAGGACCCACAGCTGCCTCTTGCTGTTGCAGATCCCGAGGTTTTGCTCCGGAGCACTGAGGGGCTGGGAATCGCTGCTGTGCCGCGGGGATTTCAAGTAGCAGATAAATCAGTGTAGGGTGGGGAGCCTTGGTGGGACCATGGTCAGGGGTCTCTGGTCTCTGCTGTGCCCATGGCTGGTTCTCCCTGCTGGTTCCCATGGGCTCTGGAAGGGCTGGAATCGCTGCCAGAGCTCCTGGGCTCCTCAGATCCTGGAGAGCTCTTGGCTCTGCACCCTCTCTCCAGACCCAGCTCGATCTCAGAACCACCTGGGGATCTTCCTTCAGCTCCATCCCTCAGGATCTCCAGCCCCAGAGACAGGAATGTGGCTCCTGCTCATGAGTGAGGACATGCTGAGCATGGCAAGAGGCAGGAGAGGCTGTGCCAGAGCTGCCGGAGGCTTCCCCAAGGCTTTTCCTGCCCTGCGCTGTCCTGCCCTGAGCGAGGAAGTCGGGGCTGGAGGCTGCGAGGTCAAACCTGAGAGGTTAAAGTGGCTTTTCCTGGAATTCCGTGGAAGAGAGGAGGGACTGGGAGCCTGGAGCAGCATAAATGAAGGGAAAAGGGAACACCACCTGGAGAAACCAGGACTGGGAAGAGGCACCAAGCCCCACGGAGGGCACTGCTGTCCCAGGGAGAGGAACCCAAAGGCGCAGATTAGGTTGGATGCTTGGAAAAACCTCCAGCTGCTGGGGCAGTGCCCCCACGGGGTGAAGGCCGTGCTGGAGCACCCAGACACGTTGGTTTGGGTAAACACTGAGTGCCTGGGGCCGGGGAACAGGTTTGGTGACTCCGGCCCTGCTTCTCTGGGGTTTGTGGGCTCATCCTGGCCGGGGCCGTCCCTGTCCCACCGTAAACACACGCGCTGGATCTGGGACAGGAGTTCACATCCATATTCCTTTGGTTGGCTTCTGTCATCTACTGCCGGTCTTGCTGAGAGCTGCAAAACAGCCCCTGGCCCTGAGAGGGATTATACAAATGAGGCTGTTGTAGGGCTGTAATTTCAGAGAGTTTTTTTCTTTTCTTTCTCCTTCACTAAAAAAAACCTTTTGTGCACTTTGGAGCAAGCTTGTCGTATTTCTTGGAGTCTCCAGTGACTCCTTCATCCTACAGACTTTCTGGAGTCCTCCTTGTTAGGCCGAGGACTGCATGATTCATTGTGTGCTGGGGATTTAATACTGCACGTAAAACAGGCCCAGTTCAA
>VZTE01005932.1:67542-83081 GCA_013397775.1 Eulacestoma nigropectus
TTTTTTTTTTTTTTTTAATTTCTTTTTCACGAGATATAAAATAAATACATCCCCCAAATGTGTCCAGGAGGAAATGATCCCGTCGGATTTTTTCAGCTGCTGTTTCAAGGCCTTTAAAAACAATTTGGAGCTGCTCAGCTTTCTCAAGGGCTGGCTCCGTGTTGGGAAGAGCCTCTCCCATCTCTCCTGGATCTCCACGAGCAGCTCAGCCTCTGCTGCATCTGGAGATGTGTATCCCCAACCAAAGGCTTCTGGGGTTGCTTTTCCAAGGGTGAGACGCAGATTTTTAATGCCAAAAGGGACCTTTTTGGTTATTGTCCATCAGCAGGTGGTTCTCTGGGTCTGATGTCACCCACGTGCTCCCAGCTATGGCTGGGATTGGGATTTTCCCAGGACAAAGTCCTCTGAGGGGCAGTGAAGTGGTGGCCTGACCCTGGGAAGAATTAACTGAAGCCTTTAATTAGAGGTTGCCTGCAGTGAGGTGCCTCTGTCCTGCCCCAGCTCTTCTTCATCTGCATTTTCCAAATCCATGGTAATGAATCCCTGTCCCTCTCGGCCATGACCTGAGAATCGATGCTTCGGAGGAGCCCAAGGCTGGGTTTCCTGGGATTTGGTTCTGGTAATGAGCTCCTAGAGCAGCTCCTGACCTTCCTGCAGCACTCGAGGAGCCCGATTTCCACAAGGGCCTCAGCACTCCCGCAGCAGCAGGGTCAGCCCGGGGCCCATTCCCAGGATTCAGGGTCAGCCCGGGGCCCATTCCCAGGACTCAGGGTCAGCCTGGGGCCCATTCCCAGGATTCAGGATCCCTGCAGGAAGGTGGATGAGCTGCCTGAGCCCGCTGGGTGCTGGCCATGCTCTGCTGTTTCCTGGTTGCCTCCACGCTGCAAAAAGTGGGGTAGGGAAGGTGGGAGTGGGGTCGTGCTTTGTCCCAGCTCAGGGCTGGAGCAGAACCCGCCGGTTCAGCTCCGTTTCTTTTCCCTTTGTGCGGGGTCTCGGATTCTCGGCCGAGGAAAAAACCTTCCCCAGGCCCTGCCCACCCTCGGGACAGACAAGAGGTCCCAGCCAGCTCCTTCCGCAGGTGCATCCAACCCATCCCCGCCGGTGGCTCCGGGGCTGCCGCCGCCTCCTCCTCCCAATCTGCAGCCGCCTCCTCCTCCCAATCTGCAGCCATCGCGGCGGGGCCGCTGCGGGCCCGGGGCCGGCCCGGGCTGCCCCGATCGCCGCTTTCCCTGCCCAGCCCCGAACCTTTCCCTGCCCAGCCCCGAACCGCGGCGGGGCGGGCGCCGCTTCCATGCGGTTCCGCCACCGGGGGCTGCAGCTTCCCGGCCGGGGTGGGGCTGGAATTGCTTCAGCCTCCAGACTTTAATCCAGCTCTGAGGTGACTCAGTGCCCCCGGGGCCCCGAGTTAAGCTCGCCCTCCGCACACCGTACATGGTATTTATATATATTTATGGATATGGGCAGTGGGGCTGCGGGAGCAGCGCAGGGCCCGGCCCTCCCCAGGCACCGCAGGCAGCGAGATGCCCCGAGATGGGGAGTTAAGCGAACCTGTTCTACCCAAAGCCGGGCCCAGACGAGGAGCTCAGCTGGTGCGGCTCAGCCGCGGCTGAGGCAACTCCTCGAACAGCGGGGTTGGCTCCTCAGAGGCTCTGCCGGCGCTGCCCCTGCTCCTCCCACCCCGGGTCACACCCTGGCCCCGATCCGGGGGCTGCCTGCTGCCCCCTCCGCCTGCAGCCTCAGCCGTGCTGCTCTGGGGGTCCAGCTGCCCCTGTCACCCCTTGGCGTGTCCCTCTCACCCCACAGCTGCTTTTCACTTTATTTTTCCCATTGGCAGAGGGCGAACATTTGGGTTGGTGTGGCGGCCGTGTCCCCTGCGGAGCCACCAGGGCAGGTGCCCCTGAGGGCTGGAGATCCTGAGCAGGGAGCAGAGAGCTCCCAACCCTCCCTGGCTCTAAATCGGGGCTCCCTCTGTGCCTGCTGAGCACGCTTGGCTGCTGGCAGGGATGTAGCAACTCCCCAGCACACATGTTCGTGGTTTTGAGGGCTAAATTGGACCTTGAGAATTAGCAGCCTTGTAAGTCAATAACAACATGTCCTAATGAATGCAAGATGTCCCCAGGAAATGAAAGCTCCTCTGCTGGACTGGGATCCTGCGACTGGGGGAGAGGACCAGTAAACAAGCAGGAATGCTTCAGCTGGAGATGAGCAGGAGATACAAACTCGACATCTCGGCGTTGCAAACACACCCCGAATGTGGGTGGTGGCGGCGGGGGGAGCTCGAGCCATCGGCAGTTGTGAAACGTGGCCGTGTCTGACTCCTGAGTGTCCCCTGTGTCCCCCTGGGGCTGGGAACCGCTGGGATGTCCCTGCTGCCCCTCACCAGCACGGGTGGGGTGACTCCAACAGCCCCCCGACCCTCCAGAGCCTGCTCTCGGGCATCCCTGTCCCTGTCCCTGTCCACACTGGGCAGCCTGGATGTGGCTGAGCAATTGGGGAGGGCTGGGAGCGGCTGCAGAGGGGAGGTTTGGGGTTGGGGATGGCTTTAGGGGGTCTGGGTGTGCTGGGAGGAGGGGAGAGGGGCTGGATAACACAGGCTGTGATGTCCCCTGGGCTGCCCGATGGCAGGAAGGGGCTGTGGGTGAGCTGAGGGGGAGGTCTGGGGGTTACTCCTGTGCCACCTCCCCTGACCCGTCCCACCCCTGGGGACACAAAGCTGCTGTCCCCTGCAGCCTGGCCACTCTCAGCCCCTTCCCACCCTCAGTCCCAGTGCTGGTTTCACCATTTAACTGCCCCATGTGGAGAATTTCCTTCTCCTTGGGCCTGCAGCCTCGCTGCTGGAGCATCCCAAGCATCAGCACTGCTCTGGATTTGGAGTTGGGATTTATCCTCCCCCTGCCTCGATCACAGTTTGATCACACACATGACACGGGGCTCTGCTGTGTCAGGGAGCAGCAGGAATTCTGTCCGTGGCTCTGGGCCTTGAGGCCTTTGCTGGACACTCCCCTCTGACCCATCCCAAATGTGTCCCGTGACGACTCCTCACAGTGATGGCTCCTGGGCAGTGGTGCTGGGCAGGGGCGGCTCCTGGCAGCTATCAGATCATGGCAGCCCCAAAACCAGTCGGGAAGGGAAAAGTCTCAGTCTTGGGACACCCCTCGAGCACCTGCACTGGTGTGTGGCACACCCTGGTGCTGAGCCAGAGCAGCTGGGGCAGAGCAACCCCTGGCATCAGGAGGCATCGCCAGTGCCACGTCCTCACGGGACAGGAGAGAAGTGGCCTCGTGGTTCCCCCTGGGAGATGGGACCTTGTGGGTCTTGTCCCTCAAACCAAAACCTTTTCCCCAAACCTGCAGGAGCCCAGCACCTGCGAGGCCTCGCCCAGCTCCACCGAACCTGGAAATGGGCTGCAATCGTCCCATTGCTGGGATTCCCACCGAGCTGGACACGGGGGTGGAACCGGGAGCTCCCAGAGCTGGTGCTGGATCGGGATGTCCTTGGCGGGAGCAGGGAAGGGAGCTGGGAATGGCAGCGTTGCCCAATCCACGCGCATGGAAATGAAGTGCTTTGTGCGCAGAAAAAGCCCTCGTTCTGCAGAGGCGCTGGGTGTGTGCGCGTGTGGGAGTTCAGACTCTGCAGGAGCAGCCTTGGATGCCTGGAAAAATCTCCTTTGTGCATTTAATTAGCGGTAAATCCCATTTGCATGTGAGATGCCTCTCGGTCTGAAGCTGCTCGCTGATCAGCAACTGCAGCCCGTTTGTGTCGAGAGCTTTGTTCGCCTCAGACCGCAGCGGCGCTGCCGGAGCGGAGCCGAGCGCTTTGCATTTCAAAGCCGGGCAGGTACCGGGGGTTATTTCACAACCGGGACTTCGGCCCGGCCTCCCCTCCCGCTTTCCCTGCGAGCTGGGGACGCTGCAGCCGCTGGTGAGGGATCAGCGCCCTGCCCTGACAGGGTCCAGCCAAGGGAATCGGGATCCCGGCGGATGTGCCGAGCAGAGCTCCCCGAACACCCCGGGTTTGCTGTGAAACGGCGGCGCTGGGAGTGGGAAGGGGCTTCTCCAAGTGGGAGAAGTCCTGGTGGACCTCGGTGCGCGCAGGGGGATGCAGAGAGGATGGAAGGGAGGCTCCGTGCCGGGTGTAGGTGGGAAATGATGGCGCTGGGGTCAGCACGTCCCTCCTGCCTTCCCGCTGGGCATTTCCTTGGCAGTGCCCGCTCTGCCACGTCCCCAGGCCAGGCTGTGACCCCACAGGTGCTGCCCAGCGTGGGCAGCTGCCCAGACCTGTGTGTTATCCCTGTGGTCGCTGCAAACCCTTCCCAGAAACCAGCAGAGTGTGGGTTTGGGTTCAGGTTCCCTTTTCCCTGCTCTCTCCCCTGCAGTGCCTGTGCTGATGGCCCGGGACACCTCCCCGGGCTGTGCTTTCCTCTCGTCCTGGCAAAGCCCAGCGGGACTCAGGGACAGCCGGGCCCGTCCCGGCCGCTCTCCCCCGCCCCATCCAGCACTGGCAGCTGGGACGGGTCCCGGGAGAAGGGAACGGGCAGAGCAGGGCTGGTGCAGGGCAGGGAGGGAATCCCGGGGGTTTGGGCCCCAAAGGGAGCTGCTCCTGCTCCCAGCTCCTGCTCCTGCTCCCAGCTCCTGCTCCTGCTCCCAGCTCCTGCTCCTGCTCCCAGCTCCTGCTCCTGCTCCCAACCTCTGCTCCTGCTCCCAACCTCTGCTCCCAGCTCCTGCTCCCACTCCCAGCTCCTGGTTCTGCTCCCAACTCCTGCTCCTGCTCCTGCTCCTGCTCCTGCTCCTGGTGCTGCTTCCTGATGTGGCCAGAGGGGCTTTGCTGCTGCTGCTCCCTCCCTTGGAGATGTGAGGAGGATGCTGAGGGCGAGTGAAGGAGCTCCCCTCTGATGCCCAAATTTCCTCCCCCCGCTGCAAAGCCAGGGTTGGGCTCAATTCTGCATTTCTCCCCTCTTTTAGAGAAAATGGGTTTGGGGATGCTCCCAGAGCGGGGTGAGTGGATGAGGGGTGCTGGGGACACCCGAGTCCGGTGGCTCTGGGGACAGCCGGGCCCTGGGGTGGCTCAGCCTTGGCACAGCCCCTGGTGACAGCCCCTGCTCCCACTCACCATCCACACAGCCCAGGAGCCCCGGGGGCAGCGTTTCACCCGCATCTGCCGAGACGGAGCGAGATGAAAGCAGCGCCTGAGGTCATCGCCTCAGTCTGGGGCAGAGCTCAGAGCCTGCACCTTCCCCGTCCTCCCGCAGCCCCGCACGGCCCATCTGGGGCAGGTTTCTGTCTGCTCGCCCTCTCTTTGTCTTGTCCATCGCTCCGAAACCTCCCGGGCGCTTTGATCTGCACCGCGCCGCTCTCGGCGCCCCGGGCCGGCCTCTCCCGGGAGCGGGGCCGGCGGCTCCGGCCCTGCCCGGCCCCAGGGGCCCCAGCCTGTCCCGGCCGCAGGAGGGGCAGCCCGAGCCCCGGCCGAGTCCCGCGATGATCTTTTGGCTTTTCCACCCGCTCCAAATCCCCGTCACTGCATTAAAGAGACGCCCGAGGAGGCGGCCGAGGTCCCTTTGCTGAGCTGTGGAGGGATGGGGCTTTCTCCGGCCCCGGTGCTTCAGCGAGGTCCCAGCTGGCCCCAGAGAGGAAAAAAAATCCATCCCTGGTGGGAGGGCAGGATGGGGAACATCCTTTCCTCCCCCGGGAGCCGCAATCCCTGTGGAGATGAGTAATCCCCTCCCTTTCCAGCTGTCCCGGGTCCCTGCAGGCCGGGAACGGGATTTTCTGCACGCTGGTGGCCCTGGAGCCACGGGGACCAGCAGAGCCACCGTGGCCCAGACAGGATCCCTGCTCCCACCCTGCATCCCTGCCAGCTGCACCCACGCTCCCCTGGGAGGTCTGGAGCTCCTGCTCCTCCTGGGAGGCTGTTGGGAGCTCCATGACACGGCTGTGCCTCAGCAGTGTCCG
Organism: Eulacestoma nigropectus; assembly: GCA_013397775.1. Taxonomy (NCBI): domain Eukaryota; kingdom Metazoa; phylum Chordata; class Aves; order Passeriformes; genus Eulacestoma; species Eulacestoma nigropectus. Next base: position 73,491 of record VZTE01005932.1, read on the forward strand.
GGCTGACGCGTGTCCAGGGTTCCTGTCCCTGTGCTCCAGCCGGGCCAAGGCGGATATGTGGGATTGGAGGGAAGAAGAGGCCGGATCCAGCCCCTCCATCCCGGTGTGGATGTGTCCTTCCCCTCAGCCCAGCCCCTGCATTTCTTACCAGCCACTTTCTGGGCACCTCCAGCACCTTCCTGCGGTGGCAGCTGGCACAGACGGGCTGGAATTTCCTCCTCCTGCTTGGTCCAGGCCCAAAAGGCCTGGCTGACATTTTTAATTTGTTATTTTATTTAATTATTATGACTTTATTTGCATTTATTTGGCTTTCCAGCCGAGCTGTGGCCGGGTTTTCCTCGAGGAACCTCGGCCAGTCCAGACCTCCCTGAGCCTCACCTGAGGCTTGGGGCTGTGGTTCCTCACACAAAAATTCTCATTATTACCCTGTTTTATGCTCTAAAAACCCAGAATAAAAACCCCTTTGCAGCTGTGAAACCTTACAGGGCTTCTGCAACTGATGCCAGCCAGGGACCACTCCATGGATATGGAAACCCTCTTGTCCCCAGGTTTTCTCCGGCAGTGGGAAGCTGGGTTGGAGCCTGACTTCCAGCCCGTTCCTTTAGACCAATTCCTGTTTTTTCTCTGAGCCCATCCCGAACATCTCCCTGTGCTGCTGAGGCAGAGATTTGTTCCCCATCCGGGAACGTTGGTCCCTTCTGGAGCAGCCCTGAGCTCTTTCTGACTCGGGGGTGGGGGGAGGTAGGGGAAAAAAGAGTTAAATTTACTCCCTCCACCTGTGTGTTTTCCCAAGCCTCCCGATAGCAATCGGGAATGCAGGAAACGCTGCATCGAAGGGGTCTGAATTTGCCAAAACTGTGCCACGAGTCAAACATAGAAAGCAAAGTTTATTTGTGAGGTTCCAGCAGGCTGAGGTATCTCCTGTGAAGGGCTGAGCTCTTTAAACCTATCCCAGGCTGGTTTTTTTTTTCCATCTCTGCCTTTTAAAGTGACCGGGCTTGGGAAGAGGGAGAGGATTCATGGAGAGGGGCTTGGTTTTAATCTAATAAGGGTTTTTTTCCCCTGTAGGCAAATGCTGGAGCTCTTCAAGGCACAGATCAAGCCCGGGCTGGGTTACAGAGGGGCCTTTGAGTGGGATAATTTCAGCTTGTTTGGAGTTTTGGGAGGGACCTGGGGGGGGTTCAGCCAACACCCAGCTGTGGCTGCCCAGCTCCAGGGGGGCTCAGCACCCCCTGAATCTGTGGGATGCTCTGTGGGATGCTGGTTTGGGATGCTGCAGTGGGATGCTGTTTTGGGATATTTTGATGGGATGCTCTTTTGGGATGCTCTGATGGGATGCCGTGCTGGGATGCTGCAGTGGGATGCTGTTTTGGGATGCTGGGATGGTCCATGGCCACCCAAGGACCGCGAGGTTTTCGGCCATTAACCCAGCCCAGCTCCGCGTGCTAATTAACAATTAACAACGATCCCCAAATCCATAAAGGCTCCGTGGGGGTGTTTCATAACCTCTCCGCTCCAGTGGCAGCCGCCGTGCCCCTCGTGCCAGGGGAGCACATTAAAACTTCTTAATTAGGTATTAAAAAATTAATGATGTTTGTATTTCTTGTGGCAGGGGGGAGCCGGGTGAGGGGTTTGGGTCCTTGCTCGGGGCTCTGGGCATTCCCAGCTTGGAACTGGCCTCGTGTCCTGTTGCTGGTGCCTGCCCGGAGTGAGAGGGGAGCGCGTCCCGTCCTTATCCCGTCCGCATCCCGCCCTGGAGAGGCGGCAGCTCCTCCTGCCTACGTGAGCTCTGGCACACTCCCGCTCTCCTCGGCTCCCGGAGCCCTGGGGCAGGGAGCCGGGATGGAGCCGGGATGGGCAGAGCCGTCACCCCCTGCCCGGGCAGCCCAGGAGCTCTGGAGGGGACAAGGGGAAGCTGTGACCCCGCGTTGTTCCTACCCTGTGATGGGCTCATCCCTGCCTGGGGAAGGGCCGGCAAGTGCAGCCCCATGGCCGGGCTCCCATGGAACCACATCCCATGGAACCACATCCCATGGAACCACATCCCAGTCCCCCCAGATCGCTGCCGCTCGGACCCCAGCACCCGCAGGGACCCCGGCTCGGGGAGCAGCTCCAAACCCAGCTCCAAACCCAGCCCCAAACCCAGCCCCAAACCCAGCTCCAAACCCAGCTCCAAACCCTCTTCCCAAGGTGCTGGGTCAGCACGGCACGGCTGGGGCCGGGTTTTGGCACCTCGTGCTCAGCTCCCTCGGGTTTATTCAAATCCCTCTAAGCCCAGGGAAGGAATCGGGGATAAAGCCAGGCTGGGAGCGCTGCAGGTGCTCCCCGGGCGCGGGGCATCGGGGCCGGGCACCCGCGGTGGCACCGGGCCACCACAGCCTGGGTGGCCCTTTCTGGGGCGGTGATTAATGAGCCGTAATTGAGCTGAGCTGAGGCTGAGCTGCCACCTGGGGAGGGGCAGGGACAGCGATAGGGGCGAGCACGGCGTGTCTGGGTGCCCCGGGCACGGCTCAGCCGGCCCGACCGGTCCGACCGGCCCGGCACGGTGCCCAATTTCGGCACCAGCCGCCCAGGGCTGGGCTCGCACCTCCTCCTCCCCCCGCCGCGTGCCCAGAGCTCCACCGAGGTGCAGGAAAGGGGTTTGGTTTGGGGTTTCCTGCAGGGAAAAGCACAAAGCCACCCCAAAATGGGGGTTTGTGTGAGGGGGGGAGCGCTGGCTCCTGGAGAGGTCTGGAGGGTGACACTGGGTGGTGGCTTGGACACAGCGGCAGAAAAAAGCTGGAATAAAGCTCCGTGCAGAGATCCCTGTGGACGGCTGGGCCCTGGGGACGTTCCCTGGGGTGGGGATGACCCCTGGCTCTGGAGGGGACACGGGGCTGTCCCAGCCTGGCACCGGAGCACGTGCAGCACCCTGGGGCTCCTCGGGCATCGCTGGCACCAGGCGAGGTTGGGGGTGATGGGAAGGCGCACCTCAGCTCCCTCCAGCCCTTTAAACCTCACCCTCAAAAATGCCAAGGCCAGGAACCTGCTTTACACTCACTTAAAAAATGGAATTAAATTACATTAAGAGGCTGATCTCCTATAAAAGCGGATTTAAAAAAGCCACCAGCTGGCGCACCCAGGAGCAGGGATGGAACAGGGCAATAAAATAATTTCTTTAGGCAACTTCCACGAAGCTGGAGATGATTTAGAGGGTTGGAAATGCCTCTCAGATTCCCCCAAAAAGGGTTCAGAGAGGTACGTGGATGCCTGCATGTGCTGGGTGACCCCGCTTCCTTTCCGTGGAAAAAAAAATTAATAATTAAAATCCCCCTTGAAGAAAATTCCTGCAGCATTTTCCACCCATTTCTTTTCCCCCTACGTGGATTATCTCCTCTGGTTCCAAAGCCACAAGAAAATATCATCACATTTTTAAACCGAAACCTCAAGGTAAATAAAGGAAAGGGTTTGGATCCGCACCCAGCCCTCGCCACTTCTATCAGGGAGAAAAACGCCAGCGCAGTTCCCCGCCGATATAAGATAGAAAGGTGGAGAACATTTTTTAAATGTTCTGAAAACATTCCATCATCTATAGGAATCAAAGCCCCATTGAAAGCTACAGAACCCCTCACATTCGAGGGTTTTAATGAAAACCAAATTTTTTTTCAGGCCCTGTGTTTTTCTTTGCGAGGATTTCCAGGGGAATACAACTGGAGCAGGGGGCGGGCGTGGGGAACTTGGCTGGAGTTTCTCCTGCCCCAATAGGGCTTTGACTGTGGGGCTTTTAAAAAATGGTTTAAAGATAATATGGCCTCGTATTTTTGGACTTGTCAAAGTGCTCTGGATCAGTGCTGGGTTATTTTCCACTGGAAAATAAATGATGGAGCAGGGGCAGGAGGGGAGTTCGGGGTCTTGGGCGCTTGCCATGAGAGGAGGGCTCCCGAGGTCGGGCTGCCAGGCTGTGGGCAGGAAAGCAAAGACCAAGCTCTGGGCTTCATCTTTAATGGTGTGGAGCTGGGCAAACCTCCTGCCTTCCGTGCCAGGGAAAAACATCCCCCGAGCTGCGAACTGCCCGGCCCCGGGAGCGGAAACCTCTGCCCACCCTCCTCGGAAAGCAGCAGGGGTTGTGTCCCCGTGAAAAAATTCGGCATAAAAACCCCCCAGTTGCTTTGGGTCAGCTGAAAGGCTGCTGGTAACAAACATCTCTTTGGTTTCGGGTTCTTTTTCCCATTCCTTTTAATCTATCCCCACGTGGAGGGATGAGGAGACGAGGATGAAGAGATGAGGATGAAGAGATGAGGGGCTGGCAGAGCTCTCCACCTGCCCCATCCCAGAGCAAGGACCTTCCCTCGGGTCTCTCCCTTAGGCACCAGTGCCCCAAACCCCCCGGAGTCTTTCCATGCCAGGAGGGGTCTCCAGTGGGGCTTGAGTGAAGTTCTGCTGCCCACCCAGGCGGGGACAGGGTGCTGGACCACACAGGTCCGAGGCAGCACAAGGGAGGGGTGCAGGGAGCCCCAAAAACACCCGGTGACAGTCAGGGACAGCCCGGGAACCCCCAGGATTCTCAGGAACATTTAATCCCCTCGTTAACGTCCCCCATTAGAACAATTCATTCTTTCACTCCGGCTTAAACACCCAACTTTGCTTTACAGCTCATTTCATTTATGACGGAGAAATGAAATTACTGTATCGATTTCATGGCAGACAGCGAAAAAACTCTGGGTGTTCCCGGCCGTAATAAACCCACCGGCTGCAAAGACAAACAGCAAAACCTGCCAAGGGGGGGTCTGGGCTGCAGCCACCCCGGGGACACACCGGGAACAGCACCGGGAACAGCACCGGGATCTGCACCGGCACCGGCACCTCCGGGACCGCCCTCCGGAGCCAAACCCAGCTCTGCTGCGGTTATTTTCCTGCCCGAATTAAAACCCTCGCTGTGTATGTTTGTAGGGACCCGGGGGCTTTGCAAATCGCTCGGATGGAAAGGAAATACTGAGCCTGGTAGCGCTGGTGTGAAATATCCCTCCTGGAGCGCCGCCAGGGCCCGGCCGGGGCTGGGGAAGGGGCTCCAGGCATCTCCGGAGGGGGATCACTGAATCTCCGTGCGGTGATGGAGACCCCGAGCTGATCCTTGGCCGCCCACCCCGTCGGCATCGCGGTGTGGGTGATCGCGGGGCCGGGATTTGGGCGGTCAGAGAGGCTGGACACGGCTCATCCAGCCCCAAAACGGGCCTGGGGTTTCCCTGCCCTCCTGCTTCGCTGCACGGTGGTGCTTTGGGCAGGAGCTCAGGGCAGCGCCCGCTGCTCCCAGCGCTCTCCTGATGCCCCGGTGCCGTCCCAGGGGTGATTTGGTCGCCCAGCCAAGAGACCCGCGGCTTTTCCAGCCCCGCCGGGCTGAAGGCACACGGCGCTGCCCGCCAGGAGCCCAGGGAACATCACCAACAACCCCAGCCAGCCGTGCGAGCGCCCTGCCTGACCCTCGGGGGCTGCAGCAGCCGGGGGGACGCTCCCAACCCGCTCCCCGGGCGGATCCCGCCCCGCCAGCGCCGAGCACCCCGCGGGGAGCGGCGCATCCCGAGGGGACCCGGCGGCCGGGGGTGCCCGGGTGGGGCTGGCGGGAGGCGGAGGGAGCTGCGGGTGCTGCGGCTGCCCCCGGGAGGCTCCGGGAGCCGCCGGGCGCTCGTCCCCCGCCACGCGGGCCTGCCCCGTCCCGCGTGAGCCCGGCCCACGCAGCAGGTGCCCGCCCGGGGCGCTCACCTGGGGGATGCTCCGGGACGGCCCCGCGCACTCACACACGGGACGCGGCCCCGGCTCCCCTGCCCGCCCCTCCTGCCCTAATTAGAGCCCGCTATCGGCCCATCTAACGCAGCGCCGGGGTTAATGAGGCCTCGCTCTCCGTCGTGCCCTGCCCCGGCGCTTTGAAGTGGAGCTGCGCTCAGGGCCGGGTGTCTGACAGCGGCGGGATCCCGGCGCTGCGTCGCTTAACAGCGTTTTTAGCTTCTGTGGGCTAAGCCAAGAATAAAGACTCACATGAGCCTATTTTAATTTAAACTCTTCTGATCTCCCGGTCCAGCCCAGCCTCTGCACAAGAAAACACCTTCCCTGCGTCCCAGGCTGCTGCTGGCAGGAATTAACAGTTACACGGGGGCCTTGCTTTGCATGGACTAAATAAAAATAAAATGTGTGATTAAATCACAGAACAGCACACGAGGTGCTTGCTGAAGCTTCCAAGATGTGGTTTTTGGGGCTGCCAGCATCGGGATGCAGCTCCTGGTGCCATCAGAAGGTGACACGGCCCTGCTTGGTGGCATCTGTGATGTGGTTCAGGGCTGGAGGGTGCTGTCAGGACAGGCTGAAGCTGGGGAGAAAGAGCTCCCTGAAAAATGAAACATCCTGAACAAAACAGCTCCCATGACCTTGGAACAATGTTTTTATTGGGGTGGTTTTGTGCTGCACCAAACTGGAGAAATTCTGAGTTATCAGGAATGAAGGATTGGGGGGGGTTTTTTAGGGTTTTATACTTTGGACACTGGACCAGCCCTCCACCCCCTGCTCCTCTCTCAGCTCCCATCCTGCCCCAGCCATCACTGAAGGAACAGCCAGTTGGGGATCCCAGCCAGCAGGTCCTGGCCTGGCCATGGATTTGCCCTTTATGGATCCCGGGTTAACAGCTCCTGCCTTTTCCAAGCAGTGGGAATGGCACCGGTCACCTCCCAGCGCTGGGAAGGGGACAGAGCCCAGCGAGCCCAGGCCGAGGCGGGCAGCGAGGTTTGAAGAGAAGCAAAAAGCCTCATTTTTGTGCCTGTCTGGGAATTAAACGGAGGGGAAAAAACCCCCAACCACTCCTCTATATAAAATATATGTGTATAAATGTATATAAATATATCTCTCCCCCAAGGCGCGAGGTCCCGCTGAGTAAGTGGATGTGAATGACGTGTAACCCAACACTTGCCCAGACACCCTAATGAATTTTCCATGTTTTCCATCATTTAGCTTCTAAATAGGCAGCATTCACAAAAACACCCACCCCAACCCCACAAACCCCCAATCCTTTCCAGCAGGAAGGCCCTGCAGGAGGATTAATTCCCCGTGGATGCCCACGGAGATGATGGCAGAGTGGGAATCTCGCTCTGCTCCAGATGGGTGCCCACAGGGGAGATTTTTGCAGGTTCAGGGGGTCCCTGGGGGTGCTGGATGGGTGCTCTGCACCTCTCAGGGCCAGCTGGTTCTATTTCAGAGGAACTGGGTTTCATTCCTATTTCGGATGAACAGAATTGGGTTTTAATGATGCTGATTGCTCGTTTGGGCACCGTTCATTAAGGCCTTGATGTGGGCAAGGCAAGAGCCAGGATCCTTCCCCTACATCCTGTGTAGCCCCAGAATTTGTGCAAGTTAAAGGATTATTTACCAAGGCAGACTAGACACAACAGAGTCGTTAAAACAGAGGCTGGGCTTTAGAGTTTGGGCTGGAATGAGAATATAACAAGCTTTTTGCCGAGACTTTTGTTAGCTCTGATCTCAAAGGAAATAGTCTTCATTTTTCCTAAGAGATTTTTTAGTCCAAACTCCACGCAATTTAATATCTGAATGCTCAAAAAAATAGCATTCCAAGCTCCAGCTAGTTTTTTTCCCCCTTTCAGTTTTCTGTTGCAAAAGAAAACCCAAACATTCCTGCTCTGACTGCCCCACGCTGTTGCTTCCAGCCCTGTTTTTCAGCGTGCCCCTGGAACAGTGGGAGCCCTCAGGTATCTGGGAGCCTCTGGGAGAGGCTGGTGCACCCCACAGCCCCACACTGCCGCGCTGGGGTCCAGCTTTCCCATTTAAATTCAATAAATTGGGGCAAAACCTGTGTGTAAGCACGATGCAGCAGCAGCACGTTGGATGCTGTGCGTGGTAGGTGGCCCGGGTAAAAATATCCCCCGTGTAAAAACATCACCCTTATGAAAATATCACCCATATAGTAACAAAAATAATGATAATACCCATATAAAAACAATGCCCATATAAAAATCACACCCCTCTAACCCTCAGGTGATGGGCATGTTTGACACCATCAGCTCCCTGGGCCTCCCATCAGGATTTTAGGTGATGTTCTCCCCCTGGCACTGGTTTGGTCCAGCACATCCTCATCCCCTCCATGGGCACCAACACCAAATCCACTTGGCAGAGGGCTTGAACCCCATGGATTTCATGGATGATCCACTGCATGTCAGGACAATAAAACCCTTTTATTTGTCCTCTTTTTTCCCCCCTTTCCTTCTCCTTCTCTCTCCCACTGCAGCTCTAACCGAGGCTGCAAGAAAAGCACGGATCCGTTTGGAACAGAGAGTTCCTGTAAATAACAGCTACACCTCGGGGTGTTTCCTCTCCCAGTAGCTGTGAAGAAAAGGCAGCTATGTCTCGGGTTTTCCTTGGAACATATTCCTGCTGGCCAGGGCTGCAGAGCCGGGTACGAGCATTTATTGTGGTTCGGTTTGGGCTTTTCCTAATTTATTTTTAAAATTTTTTTCCCCTCTTTCCACGCAAACGCCGCTGTGGGCTACGCTCTTGGAGATGCTGCAGAGGGGAGGCAGAGCTTTGGGAATGGCCCCGGCGCTCCTTCCCCGGGCTCATGAATAATTCTGGCGCTGAGTACCCCGGCCCTCGGGAGCCCCGGCCCGCAGCGCCTTGGCATCGGATCCTATTGCGGGCTGGGATCTTTTTATTTCTGCCTTTCAGCTGTCATTTGGGTTCTGGAGGCGAGCGCTGAGTGCTGAGGGGTCTGAGCTCGCACTGCCCGGGAGTTTGGGTCCTGCTGGAGATTTGCGTGGAGCTTTCGCGGCTCGGGACGGCGCTGACAGGAGGAGGGCAGGGAGGGGATGCAGGGATCACCCCGCCAGGGCTGCCCCCGGGCACGGGGAGTGCTCCAGACCCCTCTGGAGAGGTTTAAATGGGTTTTCAAGGAGCTCAGGTTCTCCCACCCCATCCCGTCCCTGCCTGCCCTTCCCCTGGACACCCTTGCGGTGCCAAACTGTGGCCAAGAGCAGCCAGGAGCACCCCCAGACACCAGATCCGGGCACTGGGGTGCTCTGAGCGGGACAAAAATCAGACGCTGGAGAAAGAGCAGCGTGAGGAACTTTCCTCTGCACCAAGGCAGAGAAGGAGCAGCGTGAGGAACTCTCCTCTGCAGTGGGGCAGAGAAGGAGCAGCGTGAGGAACTCTCCTCTGCAGTGGGGCAGAGAAGGAGCAGCGTGAGGAGCTCTCCCCTGCACCGAGGCAGAGAAGGAGCAGCGTGAGGAGCTCTCCCCTGCACCGAGGCAGAGAAGGAGCAGCGTGAGGAGCCTCCCCCTGCCCCGGGCACGGCCCCCGGCGAGAAGTGACAGGCGGGAGGCAGCGCGGCCACTTGTAACCGTTCCTTTATTGTTCCACACGGCATTGACAGCATTACACGGCGGCCCGAGGCCACGGCCACGGCCACCGGAGCAGAAATGACCCCATACCAGAAAAGCAGAGCTGTCCCCCGAGCCGTGGCTCTGTCCCCACGCCATCCCCGCGGAGCCCGGCCGTTCTCAGGGAAGCCAGAGCAGGGAGACTCCTCCGGCCACAGCTTTCCCAAGGAGTTCTCCAGGAGCA
>VZTE01005932.1:83948-106766 GCA_013397775.1 Eulacestoma nigropectus
TATTATTTTTTATTATTATTATTATTGAAAAGAGTTGTTCTTTGTTGCTTATGGAACTCTGAGTGGTCATGGCAGCTCTCCAGGGCAGCCAGGACGTGCTGCTCCAGCCTCGCCGTGGTAGTGCAATTACAGCGCTCGATGCTGAGGGGGACCGGCTGCCAGCTGGGAGCTGGGACGGGTGACAAGGCTGGGACGGTGTGACTGAGGCACAGGGGCTGGGAGGGCAGCTCTGGGGGCTGGATTTCCTTATGTTTATGGAAAAAATGGAAAAAGAAAGGCGTGGTTACTGGTGGCGCTGGGGCTGGGACTGTCCCCTTGCTGCGGGGAGGGCTCTGCAGGGCAGTGGGTACTGCAGTTATGGATCCCCAGGAATCTGTCTGTGCACCCTCAGCCCTGCCAGCACGAGGAATCCTGAATCCAGCCCCAGTTCCCAAGCCAGCAGAAGGCACAGCTGGCCTGCAGGAGGTGGCAAACCCTGTGTGGTGCATCAGAGCCAAGCCCCTGACCCGGCCTTGGAAGAGCCCACACCACCCCTCCAGCTGCCTCCCATCACGGCCTTGTTTGGTTGCAATCTCTTTGGTACCAGCTGTGAGGGCGTGTGGTGCTTGGCAGACCTGGTTCCTGTAAATGCCACCTGATGCCAGTGCCACCAATGGCACCTTGAGTGCCCCCTCTTCAGCTTATTCCTCTACGGCGAGATCCCCACGCTCAGGGTCACCTGGGGGGAGGGACAGGAGGGCGAGGGCATGGAAGAGGCTGCACAGCATCGATTCCCAACATTCCCACCACCAGGAGTAGCAGTTGCTCCTTTCTCCCGATCTCAGAGCTTTCAGGATGAACTGACAGGCGTGAGTCAAAATAAGAAGTTGTGCTAATCCTCTGTGGGTGAGAGCATGGGAAAGGACCATAACAGAACTACGATGCTTTGCCACCAGCTGCGAGTGTTGCCACTCAGAGGGGACGAAAGGAACACCTGGAGAACGATGGCAAGGCCGTGCCAAAGAATCCTGAGCCCCTTGGAAGTGCATCTCAAACGTCTCGGATTGTCCTGAACGCCGCCTTCACTTCAGCCACCATCACTGAGGTTTGCTAAGGGGAGCAAAGAGCTGAATGGTGAGGTCGGGACAAGAGAGCAAACAAAACAAAACAAAACATCTCCGTAAAAAGTACATCTCGTGTGTAAACATAGAGGGGAGGGGTTGGCCAGGCACGGGGTCAGCCACGTTACTGATTGGCAAACGACGACAATGACACGAAAATGAATGATACAACCTCTGTCGTCAACAAATAACAACAATAATCACATCACAGCTCCTGTTCACGTGGCTGACTGAGCCCCGGTGCCTCCGGCTGTGCTGCAAACCCCACTGCTCTTTGGTGCTCAGGGACCCTTCACCAGCGGGGAGGGAAGGACAGGAGACAATGGGGTTTTTTTTCTTTTTTTTCTCCTTTTTCTTTTTTTCAGTTCGGTCCTCCTGCACTGGCAGAGAGATGGCTGAGACGACTCCCTGGTGTTTTCTCTTCTCTGAACCATTCTGCAGAGGAAGGGTGAGCTTCTTCTCACTTTTGAATGCTTTGTGTGGGGAAGAGGTGCGAGGGAGATGAACGAGAAGTGTTCTGCAAGTACCAAATATCTGATTCCACACGTCCTTGGGGTTTTTTTCCCTACGTACAATCCACGTACCTAAAACATACGGAAAGAACCACATCAAGCGACACATTCAAGCCTCGTGGGTGTTCACCTTGAAATGTAACGAAGGTCTCGGTCCATCTTCGCTTGATGTTTGCATGCAGAGGATCCTGGTTTGCTTTGGGTTCGGGAGACTTTGGTTTACCTTTTCCCTTGGCATCGCTTTGGTCGCTCCCAACAGGAGCCACGGTGGCTGATTAAGTTAAAGACATCGGTGCCCCGCCGAGTTCCTCCTTAGTAGGGTCTCCAGACGGACTCATCCATCCTCCCCGTGGTGCTCATGGTGGTGGGGGAGTTGCTGTGGCTGCCGTCCGCGTCCACGCCGTCGTTCTGCGCGCCCAGGCTGGGGTTCATCAGGTTGTTCCCCGCCGAGGCGCTCGTGCAGGACGAGAGCATGCGGGTGGGCGAGCGCTCGCCTCCCGCCACCATGGAGAACTGGTAGGAGCCTGAGGACGTCCCGTAGTACAAGTGGTAGGGAGAGGGGTTGGCCTGGAAGGGCCCGCTCTGGTTCTGCGTGGAGCCGGGGTACGGGGGCGGCAGGTAGGTGTGGTGGAAGCGGGTGGTGGTGGGCATGCTGGTCATGCTGATGCCCCCGATGCCCGTGGCCGAGGGCGTGGCCGTGTAGGGGAAGGCGGCGGACATGGCGCTGGGGTAATGCATCCGCGGGTCGGAGAAGCGCGTCTCGGTCAGCGCCGGCAGCGTCGGGAAGGAGCGCTCGAACTGCCGCGGGTCCGAGAAGGGGCTCAGCTCTGACGTGCCTGGCGGGGTGCAGGAGGAGAGGGGGTGGTTAGAGCATTCCCAAGGAATTAGAAGGGAAAGCACCTCTTGGGTCCGCCAGGGCAGAGAGCTGGGGGGACTTAAACAAAAACCCTAAACCCATTTGTTTAAGTTGCTCCCATTTCCTGTCCTAAAATTTGTTGTTTCCTATCCAAGAAGGGACACGGCTAAGCTGACTTCTCTTAGGGGTCTATTCATCTCCGGCAGATTAAAGCAGCACACCCCATAAACACAGAAAAAAGATGTTTAGCCATGACATCAGCTGTGTAGTAAATAAATGGAGGCAGGCCCCAGACGGCCAGGCCCTGGGATCATCCATCCCTGCTGTATACACACACACACACACGGAGACAGGCAGGAAAAGCTGGAGCCCAGACCAGCCTGCTAAGCCTTCTTGTGGGTGGCCTGTTCGTGCTGATACCATCAGAGGATGGAGCTGATAAACACACAGCTGAGAACTCCCAAGCCAGGAGCCACAGTATCCCTCGGCTTGAGTTCTCTGTGTATTTTTCTCCTTCCAAGAGGATAAAGAGAGTGAGAAATTCAGGCTCTCTGCTGGGGGAAGGGAGACTCGGGGCAGCATGGTGGGGATCTTCCCCATCTCTCGGATAATGGAGCCCCCTACACCTTTTCCTGGAGGGTCTAAACCCAAAGTGGGTTGCAGCCAGCTTGGAACTGGAGAGGGACCTTTGCTTGGTGCCGTTGGATCCTGTTCTCCTGTGGGAAGCTGAGGTTAGAGGTGGGAAACCACAGCAGAAGCTCCTTTGAGGAGCTGAAGGCATTCCTGTGGCTCTCTCAGCTGTCCCAAGCCTGGTGTCATTCCCGACAGAGCCCAGGAACCTCTGGCCTTGGTGCATCAAGGCAGAGAGAAACGAGTTTTGCTCGCCAAGGAGAGAAGTGAAACCTCTGTCCTTGAGATCTCCTCTATTTTCCTCTTGCTAAAAGCAGGGCCTTTCTCCTTTGCTAGTGGGATGCCACCCAGCCTCAAAAGCGGCTTTTTTTTGGTCACATCAGCTGGATTTTGTATCCCTCAGAGCAAGAGAACGTGAGGTGAGTACGCTAAACACACTTGTTGGTTTGGGAGATGCATATCCATACAAACACACACACAGAGGATTGTGTGGCTGCTCTGCATGCACAGGGACGCGTGTTTTAGATCTATTTATTACCATGAAGCATTTTTAACTTCTCAAGGCCGGCGTTCCAGGACCCGAAGCATTTCCCCAGGAGAAAACGCTTGATTTAATCCCTTCCAGCTACCCAGTGACACGGGCACGCTCTGGAGGACCAGGTATGGAGGGGATTTGATCTGAACCTCCCTTCTGATCCCAGGTGAGTCCTTCAGCCGTGGAAGGAGAAGGGGAGGGCAGGATCCTCCCTCCCCTGCAGCCCTTTTGAGGGCGCCCGGCAGCGCCTGCCTTCCCACGCAGGCTCCACAGAGGGGAAAGGCAGAGGAGCACCTGGTTTGTGAACGTGGCTGTGGCTTTGGGGCGAGATAAGAGAGGAGCAGCTCAAAGCTGTCCTGAACCGCACCGCTCTGCGCACACCCGACGCTGGAAAGCGCCCGTGGAAGCGGCTGCCCGGCCACAGGGCCGCCCCTGCTCCGTGCTGGGCTGGCTGGAAAAGCCCAGCGCTGGGAAAAGTGCTCCCAACCTGATTTCACAGCCCAGCAGGACGCTGGGACCCATCCCAGAGCCGTGCTACAGCCACAGCTGCTGCCAGGCACTGGGAGCTGAGGTTTGGAGACCAGCTCTGCAAGAAAGAAGCAGCCCGACCACAGCCCCGTGGCTTTAGCGATCCAGCAGCATCACAGCTTGAGGCAGGAGCGTGGCACAGAAATGCTGCCTGCACCTGGACTGGAAAGAAAAAGTGCTATTTTCTGAATGCCTCCCCTTAAACTCAGCAGCCCTACACTGAGAAAAAGCAGCCTCCAAATCCCCCTCAGCCCCCAAAACACCCAGATTGCTGCTCGCTGCCTTGCCAGATGACAATCTCCGGCGCTCAGACCGCGCTCCTTCATTACTTTTCACAGCTCCATAAATAATATTCCATAAAATGCAAATCGAAATCAAACCTGAGCGCTCAGGGCACATTTCCCTTTTCCTCTATAACGCACTCAAAGAGGGGTTTTTTTTTAGAGGCTACATTTTATTGGCCTGAACTCGCACCGTTTGGCAGTGGGTCCCTGCTACTAATTTAGACAGGAGCGTGTAAGAGTGTTAATTACGGGGTCTGTGTGTGTGACGGGCAAGGCACGGCGAGGCCGTGGGGTCTGGAGACACTCAGGTCCTGCCTGCAAAACACGGGTGGGCAGAGAGGGAGCTCTGCCAGGCTCTGAACCCCTGGGCAGAGCGCTCGGCAGGGCTGGGATCCCTGAATCTGGATCCCTCAAAAAGCGAACCCCTCACAGGGAATCCACACCCAGCAGAGCCATGAGGCGCCCGAGTGACCAGCTCGCTTTCATCCCCACTGGGCTTTGGGCTCTAAGTCTGGCCCAGAATAAAGCTCCAGCTTTCCCTGAGCAGTCCGAGGCTAAAAATAAACGCCCAAACCACCCCAAAAACAAAACCCCGGTGGCCCCGGCCTGTGCAGGGACGGCCTGAGGCGGCCGCGGCCCCGCCGCCAGCAGGGGGCGCCCGCCGGGCCCCGCTGAGGCGGGAAGGAGGCGGGAAGGAGGCGGGAGGGAGGCGGCCGCCAGAGGGGGCCGGGGTCTCGCCGTCGCCTCCGGTACGGCACCTCGGGGCTCCCCTCTGTACCGTCTCCTTCACCTCGGGGCTCCCCTCTGTCTCCTTCACCTCCAGGCTGCCCCTCCATCCTGTTGCCTTCGTCTCACGACTGTCTCTCCAGCTCAGCACCCTCGCCTCGGCACCCCCTCCATCACCTCAGGGTTTCCCCTCCATCTTGGTCCTTGCCTCAGGGCTGCCCCTCCATCCCATCTCCTTCACCTCATGACTGTCCCTCCGCCTCAGCGCTGTCACCTCACAACTGCCCCTTCCATCTCGGTCCTCGCCTCAGGGTTTCCCCTCCATCCCATCTCCTTCGCTTCAGGGCTGCCCCTCCATCCTGGCTGCCTCAGATCGGAGCCCCACAGCCCCAGCCCCTGCCCTGCATCCGAGGAAATCTCTACTGAAACAAGCCCAGCGAGATCCAAATAAAACATGGCCATTAATGCCCTCCATAACCACCTAACCCAGCAGCAAGAGCCCTTTGTCACAGCCAGGATCAAACAGCAACCTGGAGCAAGCAGCTGCTGAGCAAAGCCAGGGAATAAGGAGTGGGTGAAGCTGCACCCTCAGATCCTGTTTTCCCTTTGGAATCTCAGCTGAAAATGGGCTTTAAAAACCCCATCTCGCTGTCCCCTTCCCCAGCACATCTCACACACATCTGCTCCGTAGTGCTGCCTCCGAGGATTTACTACGGTTTTCCCTCGCTTACTCGCCGTCCAGCCCCCATTTGCTTTTTTGGACCCTGGCAATCCGAGCTTGAGTATTTCAGTTGTCCAGTTGCCAATCAAAATATTTGAAGGAAATGTTTATTTTCTTCTCGAAATCACACCAGCTGCTGCACTAACTGAATAAGCCCATTTAGCTGTAAGAATTTAACCATTGTAAGAGTGAATTGAGTCCCCCAACTACTCCAAAATCTGACCCAATCTATCAGCGGAAATGTCAATGTTTTGGATGGGAGTTTGGGGAAGTGTGGAATGTGTATTAAATAAAAGCCATGTAAAGGTCAAAGCCCTGATTAGTAATGCCACTGTCTCCTCCTTAGAGCTGAGCTGCCCCGGGGACCGGAGGCCGGGACACACCCCGTGATTTAATTGTGCAGCTGCAATTTGCACCTCTTGAGGACCCCCAAGTCCCCCCGCACGTGGGGCCGGATAGAAACAGGCTTTGAAAGCTGCTCAGCCCCTTTCCAGATAAAACAGCAGGGCCGCAGTGACACAGCAGCTCTCTCTCCGCCTCGGAGACAATGCAGGTCTCTCCTTGGCTGGGTGGCGAGGAGATAAATGCAAAGAGATGCCCCTGGTGGGAGCCAAACCTCAGCTGGGTCATGGTGGCAAGGGCTGGCCATGAGGTGGGAAGGGCTGGTTGGTGAGGCTGCCGACCACAGAGGTTTCTCTGGGTGTGTTCGGCTGCCTCCCTTAAGACCACGCTGGGTTTGGGAGCTGCCTTGGATGGAGTGGAACTGGTCCCTGCACCCTGGCTGGGTCAGGGCTGGTGGATCTGCTCTGAGGTCCCTGGAAGCCTTCGAGGAGATGAGGCAATGGACCCCACAGATGGTTTCAGGGATTGATGTGCATCCATCCCAGCGGAGCAGCGGGTGCTTCCACTACCGCCTAACCCAGGAACACCTCTGCTCTGCCCGGAGGGAGGAAAGGGCAGCAAATGCAACGTCAGGACCTCTTCAGTGCTGCAGGGACGCCTAAACAAGCAGCTCACCCTGGGCCCGTGGCAGAGCACAGCACCTGGGACCTGATGTACAGCAGGATCATCATTATCGGATTGTGTGGGGCCAGGCAGTGACGTGTGGAACCCGAGCAGCTCCTCGGCCCCCCAGATGCCACCCTCTGGTCCCCACCTTAGAGATGTGGGGAGCACGCAGTGGCTGATGAACCCAGTCAGCAATAAACCTGAGCTTGTTTGGGTGTTACGCAGCAAATACTCACAGTGTGGGACACACACAGAGAATAAAGGGAATTTAAAGGGAACTTGATAGTGTGCCACTCTCCAAGTGTATAGAACATAAAATATCTTCGGCCTGGCCATGCATCACTGTTCTAATTCTACTCATATGTGTGCCTTGCAAAATTGTCATGAAAAATCTACCCCGGGGGATAAAACCCTCCTTTCCTGTCTTACTCCACAATGATTGACGACAGTGTAAACACCAATGATACTTTATGCTTCTGTAGATAACACACCAGCATGTGTGTGACGAGTGGGGACAGACATTCCCACTCTGGATCTACCTTTGGCTGGTTTTTCTCTACTCATTTCTGTCACGTTGGACCTCCAAGCCATCTTCGAGCATTTTTCTGACCTTTGTCCCTCTCCGCTTCCTTCCCCTGATCACAACATCTCCGTGTGGGAGCACGGAGAGGCGGGTGGCCAGAGGAGGAGAGAATCTCCATGGGAAGGTGCACGAGATGCATCTGATCTGTGAAGCCCCAGCTCATCTCTAGAGAAGGCGCCGCTCTCCTCCCCACCCACGCATGCAGGCACGCTCTCACGCCTCTGTCACGTATGTTAACAAGTTCATTTGTTTCCAAGTCAGAGCCAACTAAAAAAGAAAACGGCCCCTTCCTCCCAGCCCACGTAAAATAGAGCAAAATATATTTTGGGGGAGGAGGGGAGGTGTTGAAAAAAAAAGGAGGGTGTGAACAGCATCCGTTGTTACACGCCCATGGAGCGCTGCTCTGTATCTGATAGAACCAGCTCACTAACTGGGTGCACGGACTTCCTCTGCAGTCTGAAAAAAACCCCAAACCCCAAACCAAAACACAACAACACACAGGTCCTTATCACAGCATCGCCAGGCACCACCTCAACACTGCCAAGCACGTTTGCTGCTCAGTTTTGTGATTCTCCCTGAGCACCGTGTGCTGCCATGCACACACACACGCGGCCCCAAACCCACCCCGCTGAGCAGTACAAGCCCAGCTCCTGGGTCCTCTCCCACCCCAAATACGCTGGGCAGCAGCAGAGCAGGGAAATTCCCAGGCGTTCCCAGCTCAGTGAATCATGCGCCGCATGTCAACCTCCTCTGCAAGCCCTTCCAGGTCCATTGGGATGCTCCAGTTCTCTGGACCCATCCTTCTGGGGAGGACCCTGCTCCTAATTCCAGTGTGCATTTATGCAGAACCAGTTCGGCCCCATGTCCTGTGCCTGCAGTGTCCTCCAGAGCTTACATTAGCTCCTCTGCCTCGCCGTGTTTACCCCCTCGATGTATTTACACAGAGCAATCAGCCCTGCTCCCTGCCTGCCCTTTGCTAGACTAAACAAGCCCAGCTCTCCCCGCTTCCTCTCCCGGCACAGCCTCGCTCATCCCAGAGCCCTCTGCCCGCATCCCCCTGCCCGGCACATCCCGCAATCGCTGCCGCTGCATCCCGCAGAGCTAATGAATAACGGTGCTAATTGGAGCGGGTGGGTGGGCTGAGCGGGGATTGCAGGCGCTCCCCTCCGCCCTGCCTGCGCTTTGCTCTTTACCTGCATTCAAAGGGTATTAAAACAAATTAACAAGCTCTGACTACATAAAAGGAAGCTGCTGGATTTACAACCCAGCCTGCAGCTAGACCACCTTGCCTGCCGAGCAGGTTTGGGCCAGGCCACGTCTGCCATGGGAATCCCACTGCAGAGGGGTGATGGCACGGGGGGCTCCAGCGGCCAAGAGCCCAGCAAGGCAGCGGCACCCCGGGCTGGGGGCTCCCCACCCCGCCCTGAGTCTGGCACTGCGGATCCCAGCACACTGGAAAATCCCGTGTTAAAGGCAGGATGGCATCCCTGAGGCAAATCCGAGGGACTCCTTGCTGTTCTGTAGGGGTGCAGCACCCTGAGCTGTGGCTGGGGGACGGCCACATGGCCACGGCACAAATGCAGCAGTCGTGGGTGCCCGGACTCTGTCCTGGGGGAAGCTCCTGTCCAGCACTGCTCTGTGGTTCATCTGTGACAGTTCCATGCCAAATTCACTGGAGGGACATCACAAATGTAAAGGAGAGGAGCAGAAAAGCAGTTTAAAGATAGACACAGAAGCCTGAAAGCAGGCAGGAAACCCATCTCGAGCATGTTCCTTCCTTTGAGGCTAAAGCTGAATCCCACAATATGTTTTCTTCCCACTAATGCTTGCCTAGCTTCCTTTGGAAACAATTTACTCTCTGCCCGTGGTAGAATGTTTTTATCCATTAAGAAACGGATATTTTAAAGAAACCATAAGTCAATCTGGACAGGGATTAGGAAGCAGCAATTCAGTGTATTTGCTGGGCCCATAATTCAGGACTTAACCTCAGAGCAGCCACGTTGCATTTCGGAAACAATAGGGGCACTTGCTGCCTATGCCAAGAGGCTTCTTAAAAGTAATGTAATACTTTAAAAATGTATACTTAAAAAGAGAAAGAGAGAGAAAGACTTTACTTTAAATGCATATGGTGAAGCATTCTGCTGATGATAAAAATGTTGCGCAGGCCTGAAGTAATGGATTGGGAATGAAGCTGGTTAAAGCTGAGCAGTTTCCAGATCAGGAGATCTGAAGCTCTTCACCAGTGAACATAGAGTGTCCTGAAAACCATTCAGCAGGCACTAGGGCTAGGAGAGGCTTGCCAAAGGATCCAATATTTACTGTCCTCCCTGTGAAATCGAGGGAGTTTGGCTTCTCTGGAGCAAAAAGAAGAGTGTGCAGGGGAATGTGAAGTGCATCAATCAAGACAGCTCGCTCTGGCACCGAGGAGATCCAATCTAAAATCCCTTTGCAATTGTCCTGGTGAGCGCAAGGCCCCTCCATGCTGCTGGACAATGCACACAATTGCTTTTGAGTGGTTGAAGATGTTTCCACCACAGAACTCGAGCGTGGGCGGTCCTGCTCTGCTGCACTGGGAACAAAATGGTTCAGCCTGAGCCGCTGCCGAAATGTGGGCAAGGGAGGACACGGAGAATTGGGGGCTGCTCCTGGGGACGTGTGTCTGTCACCAGCCCAGCTCCCCTGAGCCAGGGGGCCCCGAGGAGCAGCTGAAGGCAGACAGAAGAAGTCCCTTTAACATCTTGCTTCACTTCTCAGAGCTACTTGATTTTTTTAAGCTAAAAGGCAAAACTCGACAGAAGCAGGCACGCAAGGCTCTGGCTTCGCATGCCCCGTAATAAGGAACCATTTCAAGCCATCCTAATGACAGCTTGGTGTCTCGCTGCAGGGATGGCAGAGCTGGGATTGCAAAAACTCAGATTTTCCAGACCTCTCTGGAGAAGCATTGGGCCAAATCCTCAACAGAGGCTCTGCTCAGCTGAAGCCAGGGAAGCAGAGCTGGATGAGGATGGGGGTCTGCCTGTCTGACCTGCCCAGCCACTGGGCCAGATTCTCATCACAGGGGCTGATCCCAGAGTTACCCTATTTACCCACCCAGAGCAGTGCAAGTGGGAATGAGATGGTCTGTGCAGGGTTGCCAGTGTCCATCCCATTTGGGGACAGGCATGGGAAGGGATCAAGTCTCTGCCCATCTGAGTGGGGCAAGGCAAGGCCAGAGCCACTGAAATACCCTGACACTGGAGAGAGCAGGATCTGACGCGCTCGGCCTTGGAGCCGCGCTCTCTCCTCCCGTATTTCCTGGCATGCCCTTCAGAAACCATCGGCTTTCTCTTACCGGGAGGGTTTTGGTTTGAGACCATTTAACCTCAGGATGATCATTTTACATGGGGGCTATTTATAACCTCCAGGGGCTGCTTTACTGAAAGCCTCTGCGAGTGGCTGAGGGCCAGACCCTTCTCCCACTCCCAGCGGCGTCCTTGCCGTGATCTCCACCGCGGCCACAACTTTCGCTCCCAAGGAAGAGAGATTGGACTGGACCAGAGCGAACATATCTCCCAAGAACCCCAGTTCTCCCAAATTAAAACACTGCCTCCTGCCTGCCTAAAAACCCAAACTCCACGTGCTGTGTTCAGGGATTGGTGATGCTGGGATCCCGCTGAGGCTGTTTCTGAGCATCCCAGCTCCCAGCCTGGTTTTGCCAGGAGCGGATTAGGCAGTTTGTGCAAACTGCTTGGTCAGCAGAACAGGGAGGCCGCACACCTCCGGCACACGAGCAGAGGGAGCCGGGCACTGGTGGAGGGAAAACCTCCCTGGTCTGCTTTTAATCCCTGCACAGGGACGCTAAAAACATTAACCTTGGGAAGCACCCCCATCAAAGATAGCGGGGGCCGGGTGAACCCCAGCCTGCCCCATCGCCCCTCCCAGCTGGTATCTCATTCTGCTTTCCACTAATCGGCCTCTCCTGTGTGTTACCCAAGAACGTGCCAAGTCGTGAGAATTACAGGCCTGTTAACTCCCCTGTTATTCTTGGCACGGGCCGGGCTCCACTTGCTCGGGTAAAAATTATGATCTTTGTGAATAAGCCGTGTGTGTGCGAGAGAAAGAGGGGTTTTAAAAATGATGATTATGATTGGTCATAGCCAGAGCTGTGTCAAAAGGACAGGGCTGAGATGAAAATTACTGAGCTGGTCCTGCTCTGAGCTACGCTGGTAGGAACCCACAGTCATTTTAAGACGGTTCCTCCGACTTGGGAACGAGGGAGCCAAGAGCAGAGCGTGCACAAACCGCCTTTTGCAGCATTCCTGGGACTTCGGATTCACTCCGCAGGAATGATTTCAGAGGCTAATTTTGTGTGTCTCCACTCCTGCTGTCACTTGACATTTGGGAATTTGGCAGGGGCGGTAGCTTGTGGCCAACTTCATTTTTTGTCTTGTTGAATTTGTGTCATCACCTGATTCTTCGCTCCAAACGACGCTCTTTGGGTTTCTGGCACTGCAGGGGGCTGTGCTAATTTAAAATACAAATCTATTTTTCTTCCCCCAAGAATCTCTTTCTTTATGATGCGGCCAACGGGACCAGCCTAGAGAACTCTTTCTCTCTTGCTCTTTAAAAAAACCTCAAATGATAATCCTACACAAAATGCCCGTGTTCTTCTCATAAACCGTGCTAATATCAATGAAAATTCCAAGCATGGAGATTTGCATTTCAATGAGAAAGAAATTAAATTTTCACTGTAATTTTGGGTTGGGAGGAGCGGCGCAGCTTTTACCGTTCGGGTAACATTTTCAAACATGTTTTTACATCCCAAGCCCCCTCTTTGCCAATGACACCGAGCCTTTCACGCAACCACATCCCTTCTGAAAACTCAGCACGAAGGTTTTGGGAGCTTTTCCTCTGAAACCTTCCCAGAAGGGCCAGTTCTCACCAAAATTCCAAATACAGACAGTTTAAATGCTATTCCTTAAAGCCCTGTTAGTATCTCTGCTGATTTCTGAAGGAAAAGAACCAGTGAGACTAAAAGTGCATGGAAAAGGAGCACGGAAAAGGACAGGAGAATGGTCTCTTAATTCATCCTGGTGGCATCTGCCTGTGCAGAAAGACGGGAGCAGCACCGCAGCTGGATATTTCCAAATGCCTCGCTTCGTTTGGGACTGAAATTCCGGGATTAGCAGCCTGATCCCTCTCAGGTAGCTCCAGTGGCAATTCCTCCCCCTGTCCTGGCAGCAAGCTGCAGATTCCTGGGGAACGCCCAGGGACTCGCGCGCTTGTTGCCGCTGGCAGATCTGGGAAGAGCAAAGGCTCTGTGTGTGTGTGTGTGCCCGTGCAGGTGTGCATCCGTGTGGGGAATTATGCTGGAGCTGGGCGAGGGATCACCACACTTGGCACCCACACAATGATAAGAAACTGTTGGGATTAGCATGTAAAGTGTGGAACACCCTCTCTGGCTGATGCATAACCATAGCGCGGCTGCCTTCATGTCAGAGGAGCTGCTGGGTTCAAAGTGTGCTGCTCTCATCTCCCCCGCGCTCCTGCTGCTCAGTTGTTCCTCAAAACCCAGATCTGATGGTGCTAAGAGTGACTTTAGTGGGTGCAAAAAGGCTTCCAAGGTCAAAAAATCCATACAAACCCTTCCCTGGCTTGTTTTTCAGGCTCCTCAACCAGGGGAGAGCTGGACTCCAGCTCTGAAATACCATCTACAGGCTTGTTCCCACTCAGCCATGTCAGGAACACCAGGGTTCGGGGGTGACCCTGGGACACCCAGGCAGTTACCTTGGATTGGAGTTTGAGCCTGGGAGCCGAAGTGGCTCGGGGTGCTGAGGGATCCGCGGGGGTTGGGTGTTGTCGGGGTGACTCTCATGGACTGGCGCAGCCGTTCCAGCTCTCCGTAGCGGTCGGTGAAGGGTTTGGCTTGGTCTTCCAGCTTTTGTCTGTGCCCTGGAACATGATAAAAGAGTCTGGTATCTGATCAGCTCCCCTTTGGCTGCAGCACCCTGGTTACACAGGGAGCCAGCAGAGCCTCTGTCTCTGTGGTTTGCTGTTATTCAATGGCTGGCAGCACCGGCAGAGAGCGGCTCCTGAGGGAGATGGACACAGAGTGACCCCCGGGGGAGGCCCCAGATCATCCAGTAAGTCTCCGGTCAAGGAGCTGGATCAGGATGTCCTTGCCTGAGTGGCCAGCCTCCACCAGCCCTCACTGACCCTGAACACAGAGGGGAGACACGTGCAAGGCAGGAGGAACCATGTCCTGGCAAAGTGGGGACTGGGGACCCAGCAAACATCGAATTTTAAGTATTTTCTACAGCGTTTGCTCATTACTTAGAGAACAAACTCTCGTCTTACTCCAGCCGCCTCCCAGCTCTGCCCACCCAGCGGGGTCAGAGCCAAGTGGGGCTGGAGGAGGCACAGGAGGGATGGGATCAGCCCTCACTGGTACCACACCTTGGCCACCTCACTTTGCTTCTCTCTGTTCCTCTTTCCTAGCCATAAAACGGGCAGACTAATCACCCACCTGCCCCAGGCAGGGCAGCAGCTAATGAGCGCTCCTAAAGCACTCCCAGCTCCTTAGGTAGCAGCTGCTGGCACACGGCAATAATTATTAAATTTATGCTAATTGTCCCGAGGCGAGAGGCGCATGAAATGCACTTGATACATAACTTTCACATTTTGCTGTATTAATCATCGCCAAACGGCTTCGCTCTCTCTGGGCCGGATTCCAGTCTCAGTTACACCCGCACAAAGCTGGAGGGGCTCCAGAGGAGCCTCAGCTTTACATCACTGCGGGGTTCAGACCTTGGCTTCTCCTTGTGCCCTCCCTGCCGCAGCCAGACTGCCCTGCAACACCCCCAGCTCTGCACCTGCCACGAAGGGACCTTCCCGAGGTGGCACCGCCTCGTCCCGGCACAATCCCAGCGCTCAGGGGCACCGGAGATGTGCAGGCACGCCGGGAGATAGGAGACAGGCTGGGAAGAAACCCTTCTGCAGCACTTCAGAGAGCTGGGCCTTATCAGATCCTACAGCCCGACATCCACCAAGCCAAGCTCAGTTCTTGGTGGCTTTTAAAGAAGAAAGGCAAAGCAAAGCAGCGCGTTTAAAAGGCGATAAACGCAGGCACCTCTCGCTTGCACCCCGCCGCCCTTCCCCCTCACATCTGCACAGCTCTGTGAGCGCGGTGTCAGTTTGTAGCAAAGTCACAGAAAGTCCCCACACTTCCCCCTCTTTAAATCCAACGTCTGGTATCTCCTGATCTCCCATTTGCTCGGCTCAGGCTGCACTTGCCAGGCTGTCTGCGAAGATGCCGCATGGCTGGGATGCAAGGGAAGGGCATCAGCTCCAGAGGGGAACTCACACTGCCAGCTGAGCTCCACGGGTGTCCCACCAGCAAACCCCTCCCAGCCACAGTTTCTGAGGGGCTTTCACCCCCCTCTGCCCTCTCCACACCCCAGTGAGCCCCACCAGCCCCTCCAAGCTCTATAATCCCCAGGCTTCCGGGGGTGTGAGAGTCCAAACCAATGGAAGGCACGCTGGCACCAGAGAGGAAAACTTGGTGAGGACGAGCCCAGCAGAAAGCAAAAACCCAGCAGTATTCTGAAAATGTATTTCCCCTGCTGTGTGAAGTAAACCAAGGAAACCTCAAAGCAACACCATAAATGATCTCTTCTCATCTCTGTGTGTCCCCAGACCTCAGGCACCTCTGCATTATCCAGGGCCTTTGGAGTCAGGAACAGCATCCGTCACATGGTGCTTTCCCCAGGGGAAAAGTGTGTGCACTGAGGTGTCTTGTTTTAGCCCACATTTTATTATTTCACTATGCATTTAAGCACAGAAGGAGAAAAATAGGGTTATGTTTCACCTTTAACCAGTTTTTTTGGGGGCAGAGCTTCACAAGAAAGCCAAAAGGACTTCAAAGACCCAGAAATCTAGTGGAAATTAAATTCCCTTCATCTATCTCAGCACAAACCCTATCCTGTGGTGGTATCCGGCATGTGACGGGGAAAATCCTGAAAAATTATATCAAGTGATCTCTATGCTGATAATGTTTTCAGAGATTATTCAGCCGTGCAACCCCACCAAGGGCTTCATGTGGCTGTGTCATGCTGCACTGTGGTTGCTCTGGTCCTCGCGCTGTCTGAACGTGGGCACAGCCCCGTGGGCCTCGTCAGCCTCAAGCAAACACCTTCTAGAAGGGGCTGGTTTGTGGGGAGACCCAGCAATTACCAGCACAAGCCCCAAACCCCTGAAACTATCCTGCTGAAAGGAAAGTGGAAAACTTGATGCAAATGTAAGTCAAGGCAAACACAGGGGTGGTGGGATCAGGGCTCTTCCCAGCTCTCCTAGACCCTCTCCGGTCTGTGCCTCACCCTGTCCCCACGTGTGGGACCTGCCTGCCCCAAACCCTGTGAAGTGAGGCAGAGAATGAGTTAAAAACCATCAGCTTGGCCTGCCAGCCCTCTTTAGCTCAGGCTGTCTCCCCAGGACTTCCTGCCGCTTGTCACTTAGGGCTGGGGACGTCAGACTTTGTCACGCAAGAGAGAATCGCTGTTAATGGGTTTCTTTCATCAGAACAACCTGAGCTTTTTAATTTCTGCAGCGGTTGGCTTCATTAAAAGCCCTTCCCCATCTGCCCACAGCTGTCACGGAGAGGAAACCAGTGAACAATAGCTCATACCTTAGAGAACAGGAAGGTGGTTTCTACCTTCACCCAAGCACTGACTCAAAGCCTCCCAAAGCCAGCGGGCGGATTTTCACTCAACTTCAAACAGCCCCAGCCCTCATCCCAAGAAATCTGTCTGAGAAGCCTCAATCACCCCAACCTGTGAATTTTGGGACACAAAAGCTGCTGCTGGGGTCGGAGATTCTGCGCTGCATTTCCAGCTGGGCCAGCACTGGCTTGCAGGTCAATATTTATGGAAACAGCAGAGCTCAGTGCAAGCAAATGGTGGCAGCTCCTGACCTTGGGCACTCCTTGTCAGCAGCGCCAGGGTTTTAACGCTGGATTGGGTTTCAGAATCGGTTAACTCCAGTATTGAACATGACATGATGTAAACATTGACAGATCACCTACGATCCTGATGTAATAACAAGATCTGTATCAGCATATCAAACAAACGATCCCATTGAACACTTCCCAGCTGGAAGAGCCGACGTGAATTTGACACTTTAGGCCAGTAATAAGAAGCATACTGGAAGTTTTGGGTGTTTCCTTGGAATGCAGACAGCGAAGCAGTGTGTGCCACACGAGCTCAGGCCCTCAGAGCTATGCTTTAGAGACATGCTTTCTGCATTAAAATATTTCAAAGACCAAACAGAGCCTGCTCTTCCTTCTAGGAGTGTGCAACCTGATGTGGCTTCCCAAGCTGGGACCGGGATGGGGTTTCCAGACTGTGGAGGGGGAGTTCCAAAAAGCAGCTGATTTCCCCAGATTATTGAGATGCAGAATAAAAACTTGATCAAAGGTAGAAAGGAGCTCCAGGAACTTCATGGCTCGAGTGACACCAAAATCTCAGCGCTGAGAGACTTGATTCAAAAAAACCCTCTCTGGGATGAATGGGAGCCCCAGCCCCCCGATTTCTCTGTAGATGGAGTTAGATGAGAGCCGAGGAGCTGCACAGCCTCCTCCCACCCCTGCTGGGCTCAGAGCTGGGTGTCACGTTCATCCCCAGCCCCCGGCTGAGCCCCATGCTGCCGGGGGCCGGGAGAGCAGATGTTGGGAAGTGGCTTGGCCCTCCCCGGGAGCCTGGCTGCGGAATGCTGGCGGCAAGCTGGAGCGGAGGAAACGCCGAGGGACGTTCATGAACACACACAGACACACTGCAGATCATTGCCTCAGCCTCAGACAGGAGGAGACGAGAGCCGGGAGAGGGTGGCATGGGCTGGCACAGCAGCTTGAGCCATACTCAAAGCATCCAAGCATCCCCCTGGCATCCTCCCACCGAAGCTCTGCCCAAATATTCCCAGCCCAACTCCAGGGTTGAGCCGAGCTCACCAGGAGCAGCCCCTGCACACAACCCCGTGGCTTAGTCTCTACACGTCTGTGAGAAGGGACCACAAGAAAGCAATCAGCTGTGGATAAAACTCCGTCTCAATGTGCAAAACACCTTTCAAAACCCTCCCGAAGCCCTGGAAATAGGTACTTCAGAGAGACACGCCAATCCTCTGCAGAGGCTGGAATTTTTTCCCAGTCTGAGTCTCGGCTAGACTATCAAGTCCCAGCATGTGCTCCAGAAAGAAGCCACATGTGAAACTCCTGTGTTATGGGAACAGCAGGCCTGTCCCTTACAGCAGATGCTGGGCTGGTTTCATCTTTGCACACCTCTAACACAAGGCAAGAACATCGCTCAGGTCCTCCCTGGAGTCCCACCTCCAGCTTGAGAACCGCCATGGGAAATTCCCAGCCAGCAAGAATTCGGTGGAGCCCCACTGCCAGGGGAGGAGGGAGGGGAGGACAGTGCAGAGCCGGGAGCTGGAGGGGACTCAAAGATGACGCAGGATGACGGAGGTGCCCTCCGAGCCCCGGCGAGCGCCAACCCCACTGCTAAAATCAGAGTTCACAGGAGGGAGCAGGAGGGAAACGTTGGGAGGCACCGTCCCTTGTGCTGCCGAACAAAGTCAGGCACAGATAACTCATTATTCACATGTTTGAAGTTGGCCTGCTTACGCCATTTGGAAGGAGAATCAGTCACGGCCGGGCTTTGCTTTGGTTTCCTCTGGCTTTCGTGAGACACTGCTGCTACTGTGTTTCTGCAGCTCGGGGAGAAAGGGGAGTGTGGCGCAATGCGTCCCGGCTCGCATGTCCTGGCACAGCGTTTACACCAACAACCAGAGGAAAATAATATTTAAAGGGGTGGGGGAGAGAATTAGGAAGGAAAAAGAAAAGAAAAAAAGGAAAATAAGGCTGCTAATTTATAAAGCTTTTTTAGTTGGTGGTGGTCTGAGATGAATTGGCTGCCTCTGAAAGGATGAAAATAAATATCCCTCTTTTTGAAGGAAATAGGCTGGCTCCAGGCCAGCTGGCAGGAAGCACAGAGATATGTTGCATTTACAGTAGGTTTTTTAGTGTCTGAAGCTCCAGCAGTGGGAGAGATGTTCGTCCTGGGCAGGCTGGTATTGATTAGGAGGCTTTGGGAGTCCCTGATCTCCTCTCACTCCTGGCTTAGTGCTGAGACTTCGCCTCTGCCTCTCTCCCTGCCCACCCTGTGCCCACCCTGGCGAGTCTCTGATAAACCCTGTCGGGGCCTTTGTTGCACTGGGAGACCCCAAAATTGAGCCCTCTGGAAAGAAAACAAAGCAGGGCATTAATTTAAACAGAAATCCAGAGCAGTGCTTCCAAAAGCTCTGGGGACACGAGAGCTGTGGCCCCGTTCCCAAATCAAAGGGAACATCACGCCCAAATTTCCACGCAACTGCAGCTCAAATGCCTGAAGGACTCTGGCTTCCCATTCCCAGGGTTTCAAGAGTCTTTCTGGATTTGCAAAAATATTTGAAGCCCTTCTGAACACAGGGAAAGCTGGGGGCAGTCTCAGCAGTGGGTAAAATTCATCAGGTTTAAGCATTCAGCCCACTCGTGCCCTGCTGAAAACCCCCACCAGTGCTTTCCTGCCTTTTTTCCATGTGTAAGAACTCTGAAAATCTGCCCCTGAGACTGCCGAGCGAACAGGGTGGGGGTTCAAAGTTGTGATTTACAGATGTGAAAGCTGCAGCCCGGGTGTCACAGAGCAGCAGGTGGGTGCACATCTGCGGGAAATCGGGCGGCTTTCAGAACAGGGTGCAAAAACCACCAGCCCCGGCGGCCTCTCTGCAGTCACTCCCCATTCCAGGAAGGCAAAATTCACTTACGGGCTGTGATCTGGTTCTCATGGAATCAGGCAAACTCCCTGATTCCAAGATTCCCGAGCTGGGTGCAGGGGAGGAAGCAGACAGATCTCAAGGACATGCAGCTGCTATTGCCTCAGCCCCAGCTGAGATCAGATTTTCAGATTCCATAGATCCATGGAGAGATGCCAGTGCCGGTGAGTTCCTGCTGCTATCTAACAGCCTGGACTGGGACCTACCAGTAGGGCTGGTTCCTCCCAGTTCACAACCTGTTCCATTAGGGCAAGCACATCAAATTCCTTGGGGTGACACTGGTTAAGGACACTCTGCCCGGGATGGGGAGGACCCGCTGCTGGGTTCAGCCCTGTGCGAGGAATGTGCCGTGGTTCAGCTGATGGAGCTGAGATGTCCCTGGCGCTGTGGGGAGGGAGCAGCACTTTGCCAGCCCGGCCTGTCCCGTCGGGAACAGACCCGAACTTTCCCAAGGTTTGAGGATGCTGAGCGCTGCTTTTCCCCTTTGCCCCAGGACAGAGCTGGAGCTGAGCCCTGGCATTTGAACACTGACACCCTCGATCCCAGGACTGAGCTCCAAGCTCCATCTCCAGAGCCTGGCTGGAATTATCCTGCTGGGTAATTACGGCTCCTGCCGAGCTTTGCACTGGAAGGAGGAGCCCCAGAGCGATGGCACCTGCACAGCACCCTCGTCCTCCCCGCAGCGCTGCTCCCCAAAGCCACGGGAGCAGAGCTGAGCGCAGGAAAAGGGGCTGCCTGCTCCCTCGTCTGACTTGGGGATGGAGAACCTCCTAGCACAGAGGTTCCCATCCTGCTGCCATCGTCCCCAGAGGCTGGGAAGGGCACCAGGGACACTCCCAGCTCGCTGTGTTCCTCTTCTTCCTCCCCTCTCTGCCCCCTCTCGCTACAGCACGTAGAGACACTGGAAAGAGTAAGAGAAAATAATGCAAACTCATGTCTGAGCCCCTTCCGCTGCAGGAGGTGATTGAGCTCAGGCTGGCTGCAGGACAGGTGACTCCGGCAGCGGAAGAGAAGGGTCTTAGGAACTAAATTTCATCTCGCTCTGAGTCAAATCCTCTTCCTCCCTCTGCCACATCATTAAGGTGATTGGTTGTACTGATAAGCCCTTTCAAGAGGAGAAAAAAGATGTGTCCTGCCTGACATCTGATGTGATCTTGTGGTTTTGTTTGATAGTTCTGGTCTTTTAGCTGTTGTCTTCCCTGAAATGAAACTTGCCTTTTAGAACTGGCTATTTTTTTTTCCCCTTTCTCTCTTTTCCAATCCGCGACCCTTCGCTCTGTCCTCCTGAGCTCCCGAATCCTGCCCGAGGGAGCTGGGCCCAGGCTGCATTAATGACCCTGCAAATCCTCCCTGGCAGCCTCCTCCACATCCCCTGCTGCCCACCAGGAGTTACAGACAGGTAAACTGAGGCACGGGGCAAAATGCTGCTCCTTGGGGAAGGAGCAAAGCTCACCAACGGCCTGGCTGTGATGCTCACAAAAATTCCTTTTTGCTGCCACCTGCATCCCAGCCCAGCCCACTCATCCTCCTGCACAGCTCCCTTTGGATCATGCCACTGGACCCAGCAGGAATTTCTTTTATTGTGTGTTTGAATTGCACCTGAATTTCTTTTGCTGTGTATTTGAACAGCCCCTGGCACAACCCGACACAGAGCAGCACCACCAACATCCTGGAAAACACCTTCAATGCAACTTAATCCTCCAAACACCCCTAGATGACCACCAGATCCCACCAGAAAACCCTTTTGATCAGTTTCATCTCTCCTAAATACTTGATCAATGCCCATTTCTCCGACTCTGAGTTATTTCCAAAGCCACCTCAGGGCCAGGTTTGCCTCTTCCACCCCAGCCCAGAACCGTGCCCTGGGGTTTTCCCAAAGCTTTCAAAAGCAGGAGGTGTTGCAACCAATTGCAACAAAGATTCCTTTGTAGGACGCAAGCAAAAATAATTTCCCTGCTCTGACTCCCAATATTGCTGCACTTAGAAAACATTGGCGTCTTCAAGCGAAATGATTTTGAAGTTATTACGCAGCAGGCGATTGGAAAAGAGAGGTGGAATTTACTGCGTGCGGCGAATAAAATGCTGCGAGGAGTGGATTTACTGGAGCCCAGATAATTTCAGCTGCTCCATTATTCCCTTTGAGGCCGGATTACAGCCCCGAGCTGCAGCACCAAAGGCCCCGGTGATGCAAACCCGGCGCTTGGAGCGCTGGCAGGCGACTTTCATCCCCGCTCTGCTCTCCCCAGGGAATTCGCGGCACCCTGGTGTCCCCTGGGACATCCCCGTGTCCCACTGAGGGGCGGCAGGTCCCCCCTTAGGGCTGGGGGCTTTGTCCCCGAGGGGTTTTTATCCACCCCCAGGAGCTGAGCCCCGATTCCCCCCGGCAGAGTTAACTGGGACAGGAACGGGAGGAGGAGGAGGTGTGACAAAACTGCCTTCCCCGCGTGTACGGACAGCGGCCCCACGGCCCCGGCAGGACACGGGGCCCTGGACGGCCCCGGCGCATCCCAAAGGGGGCGAATTTCCCCGCTGGGATCAAAACACGTTTGAGATGGGAATGGAGAGAGAGAAACCTCCTGCGCAGCGAGCGCCGATCTGCAGAGGCTCCTGCAGAAACTGGGGAGCCCCGAGGATCATCCAAAGGCTCCTGCAGGAACTGGGGAGCCCCGAGCCTCCCCCAAAGGCTCTTGCAGGAACTGGGGAGCCCCGAGGATCATCCAAAGGCTCCTGCAGGAACTGGGGAGCCCCGAGCCTCCCCCAGAGCTCCTGCAGGAACTGGGGAGCCCCAGGGCTCCCCCAAAGGCTCCTGAATTCACCGAAGCCCTTCCACTGCTNGCCTCCCTCAGAGGCTCCTGCAGGAACTGGGAACCCCAAGGCTCCCCCAAAGGCTCCTGCAGGAACTGGGGAGCCCCAGGGCTCCCCCAAAGGCTCCTGAATTCACCGAAGCCCTTCCACTGCTCCAGGCAGGGCTGGATCAGCACAGGGAGAAGCAGAGACCCACGAGCTGCACAGGGTCCATCCCACAAAACCAGAGGCTGGAGCACGGCTGGGATTAGCCTGATGTCTCTGAGCACCATCCCAACAATATCCACGGGATAGCCAAGGCTATCCCAAGGGAAGCACCACAGCAGGTCCCTCAGCAGCAGGAGCGATGCCAAAGCTCCAGGGTGGGCACACGGAGCTCCCTTAAACACCCTCCTCAAATGGCCTCGGCAGGGCCAGAACTCAGGCAATGGGGAAGCCATAAAGGGCTGCTCAGGATTTCCTCCTCTTCCTCCCCAGGGAAGGGGACGGGGCTCCAGAAGTGGGAAATCAGCTTGTTTTAAGTACTGACTATTAAATTGGATTACAACAATTTTACATTGACAAATCACTGTCCAGGAAGTGCCGAGGTCATTTATTTATTGAAATGATCTTGGATTGATTTTGTTGGATCCTTTTTTTTGCCTCGTATTTTTTCCTTCATTTTGCCATTTCCCTTTTTTTCTTCCCCCCCC
>VZTE01005932.1:108257-119287 GCA_013397775.1 Eulacestoma nigropectus
GCTTCCTTTTTCTCCCTCGCTTCCAACTGGAGCTTCTACTAGGAATAAAAGGGGGGAAAAAAATCCCTTCTAGTGGCAGGTGTGGGTTGGAACAAGATGGTTTTTAAGGTCCTTCCCAACCCTGTGATTCTGCGAAACACCTTGCGGCACAGACTCCTCCGAACACGAGAAATGGCTTCAGATGCACCTTCGATCAATAAATAAAGAAGTGAGAGGCTTTTGCAGGGTGGTTTGCAGCCACTCTGTGGGTCAGGGAGCCGGGGCCAGGCTGGGTGTGGGATGGAGGTGCAGGGGTGAGATTGGGGTGTGGGCAGCAGGGCCCAGGTGTGGCCGGGGCGGGTCAGAGCTCTGCTCTTATCCCCTCGAGATGGAGAGAGGAGCCCCAGCGAGCTGTGTGTCATCCCAGGAAGTGCTGAGAGAACCCTTCCTCCAACCAGGCTCCCAGCTGGGCGGCACAAACTGGGAAGAGACGTCCCAGCAGCCGGGCTGGGGCACCCAGGGCCATGGGCACCCTCCTCCCACAGCCACCCCAGCACTGCTGTTAACAGAGCCCAGCCCAGGCTGGATTTACAGACAAGATTTCCACTTCCCAGTCCGTCTTTCTCCCAGTTTTTTCCCTTTTTAACCTCATATTCAAGCCAAGAGTTCACAATGCATGAGGTGAGGGCGATCAGCAGCCAGCGACTGCCAGCCCTGTGGGGACAGCGGTGCCACAAACACCTCCCCAGGCAGGGACAGGGGGGTCCCACCGCCTGCTCATCCCAAACTCCTCATTTCTGCTCATCCCAAACTCCTCATTTCCCGGCTCCGAGCGCAGGGCCGGGCTGTGAGCCCTCGTGGGAGGGAAACCCTCGCTCAGCTGAGGCTCTCAAAAGTCTGAAAGCCAAAGAGCAGCAGCGGTTCCTGGAAACGCCTCGGCACCGGGGGAGGTGAGAAGCTTCCCACCCGCTGGCTACGTGACAGGGGACAGCGGCTGCCTGAGGACAGCCAGAGCCCCGTGGGGGCAAGGAGCCTTTTCTGGGGAGGAAAAAGCGACCACGGAGGGAATATGGGGCTGTGCAGGATGGGCCCAGCCAGAAAAACCCTGCAGGGACAACGAGGTGGGAGAGGGGGTGTGAAATGCTCCGGCCACAAGCCCCCTCCTCCCGGTCCAAGCCACGCTGGGGACACGTTTCTGTCACTTTCTGAGGTCACACCAAGCAGGGACACGACTGAAAGCACCAAACCTCTGACGCACACCCCAAAAATGAATGGGGCAGGGGGCACCAACAGCCAGCACGTCCACAGTGCTGCCAGGGCTGAGCAGGGAACAAGGGGGGCACAGGGATCCCGTGGGTGACAAATCCTCTTGGGCTCCCTTTCCTCCTCAACAAGGACAGCAGGGATGGGGTGGGAGTCAGAGAGAAGGGATTAAATCCAGAAGGGATTTAGAAGGTGGGGAGAGAGGTTAAAGGCTGAATGGCAGCAAAAAAAAAAAAAAGTCCAAGAGGGGAGAAAAGGAATTTAAAAAGGGCAAAAAAGGCTTTGCACAAGAGTTCTGGGCAGAAAGGGGCTGGAGCTGCGAGAGAGAGCTGGGAGGGAGAAGGGAAAAGTGAGAGCAGAGAAGGTGAGAGCCTTGGGAAGGAAAGGAAGGAAAAGGGAAGGGGAAGGGGAAGGGAAGGCGGCCAGCAGTGAGGTGTGAGGGGGAGGCCCTGGGGATGCTCCCATTTCCCCAGGAACACACTGAGCACCCCTGTGCAGCTCCCAGCCCTTCATTTCTCCCCCTTCTGCCTGCTGGGGGTGATTTTGCAGCAGCTGTGGATGTGAGAGGGTTTTGCAGCAGGGCTCCCGCTGAACACGGGGCTGCAGGAAGGGGGGGAAAAGAAGGAAACTCCACAGGAAGTTCAAATATTTTATTACTTCCTGTTTGTACAAAGTATGTCAACACTTGGCACCCGCTGTGCTATTTGTTTAGAGCTAAGGTGCCAACTTGACAGAATGTCCTTTTTTCCCCCCTCCAGATCTAACCCAGAAAGAGCTGGAGCACAAGGAAAAGGAGCTCGGAGCGAGCGGGGCACTGGGAGGAGCCTGGGGGGTGGCTTGGAGGAGATGCTCGAGGAAAGCCAGCGCTGGTGTCACCCCTGGTGCTGCTCCTGGGGGATCCAAGGGAGCCTCCTCCTGCTCCAGCTCCCCTGCTCCCCCCAGCCCTGGCAAAGCTCTGCCCGTCATCCCCTGGCACTCCCCACCCATCCCCGCTCGGTCTCAGACTCCTCAGAAGTTTTTTCCAGGCGCGGCCTGAGTTAAAAGCCTCACCCAAGGGCTGAGATAAAGCGATGGGCCAGGAGTGGAAGATGAATGGGATGCTCAGAGGTGGAGCCCAGCCGCAGTTCTGGCCCCCAAAGCCCACAAGGACATTTGCTGGAGGGATTCTGCTGCAGCTGAGAAGACGCTGCCCAGGGCTTTCCCAGGGCACCAAGACAAATGGCCAATTCTTTCCACATTAAGGATGGGGTTTGTCCTCCCCACCAGCCCCGCATCAGCCTCCAGCCCCGCCCAGCGCTGATCCTCACAACAGGGGCCAGCACGCACCGTGGCCCGTCTTTTGAAGCCAAGAAGGGGGGAAAATTCCGTATATTTTTGTGCCCACACATCTATACACACACCTATTAACATCTGTGTCAAAAAGTGTATATAATACATATATATATAAATGAAAATTGCAATTCCTGCTGGCAGCTCTCACCCCTCACAGCCCAACAAGGCAGAGCAGCACCAGCCTCGGCGTTCGGCCCAAGCTGGGGATCACCAGGGCCGTGCCAGCCCCAGATGCCACCCCGGGTGCCAACGCTGGCACTGCCAGGGTGCTGTGCCCCGGGAGCCACCCAGTGGCAGGTGAACCAGGAAAACCACCTCGGCTTTCCCGGGATCGTTTCACGGCTGCTGTTTGCACACCCAGGGTTTCTGCAGAGCGGGGAGGGGGCAAAGGCGTTATTTAGTTACTTTTTGGAATTTTCGTCTTCATTCGAAAGTATGGCCAAAAAAGAGATTTTTTTTAAAGTGTTTTTCCTTCCACTGGAATTTTGTCAACCATGAGTTCAAGCCCCAGGGTCAAACTGGGAGCCAAAACATGACCTTTACTGGCAACGAATCTATGATTGCCTGAAAAAAAAAAGCCCAAAAATAGCCCCAGTTTGGGTCTAAACTTTTTCTATCAGCAATTTATGGGCTGGGGGGGTGCAGGGATGGGGGAAGAGATCAACCTTTGGGGGCCCCACAAGGCAAGGGCACCAGCAGCAAATGAACCCCATGCAGATCTCCTCAAGGAGCCAACACCTCCAGCACATTGTGAGGTCCAGAAATCACCACCAAAAAAAAGGGAAAAACCCCAAAAACTTCTGCTCTTGCACCCGGGCTGTGTCCCAGGGAGGGCATCCCTCGGGCACCCCGCACCAGAGCCAGGACAAGCTGCTCCATCCTCGGCTGTGGCCGAATTGCCGCGGCCTCCGCACCAGAAAATTGAAATGAAGGATGGGGAGCTCTGGGGGGAAATGCTGAAATTCAGGAGGAACGGGTGTGATTCACTGGGCTTTGGCTGTCGGGGAGGCCAAACCGAGCTCTGAGAGTAGCAACTATCTCGCCTTGTATTATTATTTATGTACTCCTGATGATGATGATGATGATGATTATTATTATTATTAGAAAGGCGATCTGATGCAGCTGATAAGGGGCTGAGCCAGCAGTCAGGAGGGCTGGTTTCTATTCCTGACACTCCTGGCAGAGTTGTGAAATTCCCTGCCCAGCCCCAGGCTGAGCCCCAGCACCCACCACGACCCACAGGTGCTGCACAGCACGGACCTGCCTGGTGTTTCTGGCTTAAAAAAAACCAACCCCACAACAGCAGCGTTGCATTTCCTGCATTCCAGCTTCCAAATCCATCCTCCACAGGCTCCAAAATGAAATCGGGGGGGGAGAAAATCCACCAAAGCCCGATGCAAATGAAACCCCCCGGCCGAGGTAGCGGCCTCCACCTGGCCTGACATCAAGGGGCACCGATGGCCCGGCGACAGCATCAACAGAAAATGTTTTCTGAGGCGTTTTTCGAAGGATCAAACTGCTTCCCCTCAATGTGGGCACTGACAGCCTCACACGCAAAGGGAACAAACTCGGCTTTATAGTCCCGGACTGGTGCTGAGCGAGCAGGAAGGCGAAGCCGGAGCGAAAAGCCGGAGATGGAGCCCCCAGGGACAAGGTCCCACCGCACGAGGGGGTCCCACAGGGCAAATAATCCTCGTGGCGAGAGGAAACCCCCGCGGGCGACAGCTCCAGAGCGTTTCCCTGGGTGGCTGGGAGCGCCGGGGGGAGCTCCGAGCAGCCCGACGCCGAAACCCAAGCCAGCCAGGGCAGCTCCCGGAGCCTCCCTCAACCACGAGGCACCATCCTGCCCCCGGGAGAGCCTCCCCGATCACAACAGAGACGGTTCTGCGGTCGCAGAGTCTCTTTGGTTTCTCCAGGCTCAGCCCCCGGCCGCGGGCGCTGCCAGCCCCAGCCTTTGACAGCCCGAAAGCGAAACCACCGCGAACCCGGGGGGAAGGAGCTCTGCCGGGACAGGCACCGGCTCAGCGCCGAGGGAACCTGCACCAGCTGTAGTTTAATCGCCGCCAACCAGCCCCAAAGCCGAGCGCGGATCTCTGATTCCATAACCCCCCAACCCCCTGTGCAGCGCCAGGTTGGGCCCTTTGTGCTTTTGCCGTCGAAGCCCAAAGAGTTTTCCCGACATCCCAACCCGGAGCTATGAAATTGTCCCTCCACGATGGGTCAGGGAGCAGGGCAAGGAGCTAGAAACCATCCCTGCGTGATGGGATACGGCAGGGAGGGAGGGACACACGGGAGAATCCGAGCAGCAAACGGTGCCACGCCAAGCCCATCCCTCAGCTCCGAGTGCCGGCTCCGCATCCTGCACCCCTCGGACCCCGCGCCCCCTCCCCGCGATTGTCCGCGCTGCCACGTCCAACCCCCCACTTACTCCGGGGCTCCCGGGGTCCGTCCACGGTCACTTTGATGGCTCGGTGGTAGGTGGCCACTTGCGTGGGGTTGGTGAACACGGTGATGGTCAGGGTGAAGCTTTTCCCTAAGGAGGGAGGAAAAAAAAAACCACAACAGAAGTGAGGATCCCCCCATGGGTTCAGCTCCGGTGGGAGAGAGAGGCTCCTCCCGAGCGGGCTCGGACTCAAATCCCAGCACACATCAGCGCGTTTAACGAGCCGGGATGGCCGGGACACAAAGCCCGGCGGCTCCCGCTGCGGCACACACAGCCCTGGAGCCGCTTCAGAGCGGGAGCCGGGACCTTCCCGCATGGGAAAATCACTCATTCCCCCTTCCCTGCCCTGTCCCCGCACCGACCCCTCCACCCAGAGCAGCTTCCTGGGGTTTTCCCGCCCGGAAGCTTCCCCTTCTCCCCTGGTAACCCAGCCCTGAAACGGCGCTGGATGCGGGATCCCCTCCAGGGGGGGATTTGGGGCCTGGCGCCCATGGGAAGGAGCTGGGGAGGTGGGATCAGCCTGCAGGAGGTGGGGGATCCACGGCCTGGTCCTTGTGGATGCTCCCGCTTGGAGGGAGCTGGGCTTGGCCTCGGCACGCACGGGAGGGCCAGAAACTGGGAACTGCAAAATGGG
Organism: Eulacestoma nigropectus; assembly: GCA_013397775.1. Classification (NCBI taxonomy): domain Eukaryota; kingdom Metazoa; phylum Chordata; class Aves; order Passeriformes; genus Eulacestoma; species Eulacestoma nigropectus. The sequence goes on from VZTE01005932.1 coordinate 113,909, forward strand.
AACTGAGTCCAGCCAGCTTTGGCCACCAGAAGTGGCCACCAGACAGGCAGCTCAGCAGGGACTGTCCCCTCTCCCAGCCCTGCCCAGAGAGCAGGAATCTGCTGCTGGGAAAGGGTTTGGATACCCTCGGGGGGGGTGGTCTCAGAGATGCTTTTGAAGCACCGATCTTGTCACCTTTTATGAAAAAAAAAAAAAAAAAAAAAGGAATAAAGCAGTGAAAAGCTCTTGGGATCCAAATTTTGCAAGAAGAGCCCCCCTTGCCCCAGCAGAAGTTTCCATCCACAGCCTGGAAATGCCTTTATCATCACAGAGGGTCCACGCTGGGCCCACCCTGACCCCAAACCCTTCACCTTCCGCAGCCTGGGCATCCTCATGCCAGCCCCTCTGCCCTGTCCCTGCCCGGCTGCGGCTGGGACTCCATATCCAGCCCAGGGGAGGCTGAGGGAGAACAGAAATCCCTGCAGGAAGGGTCTCAGCTCTCCCTCAGGCTCCCCAAATCCAGGAAACCCTCGGGTAAATGAAGGAGGCTGCACGAACCACTCTGACCAAGCCCCCAGCAGAAATCCCTGCAGGATTTCAAAGGTCTCGGGTACTCCAGAGGTCTGAAAGCCAGCAGGATATGAGGTATAAACTTCTGTGTGATGGATTTCTGCTCCTCCAGCCTTCATTCCTCAAATAAAAGCAGTAAGAAACCACCTCCTTTCCCTTTCCTCCTGAAGCAATCAGGGGTTTCAGATCCCGACCATCATCTCTCTGCAGGGTCGGACCTGAGAGTATCCACAGGAAAACAAAACGGGATTTCTCCGGCTCGGAGGAAAAAAGGAATAAACTGGGAAAATGAAATTATCTCCCGCGGAGAACATCCTGGAATTATCCCAGGTGGGAGAATTCCTCCATGGAGCACGGAGAGGGGGGATTGCTGGTGCTAAAGCCCACAGCGAGCACCAATCCCTGCCTCACCTCGGCTGAACAACGCACAAACCTTCAGCTCATTTTCTGCGCAGAAAGGAGCATTCGGGAGGGCAAAAGAAATGTAACAACATCGATGTGAATCCCCAAGGACACAGCCCCTGCTGCCGGCCTGCAGGGACGGGATGAGCCGAGCTGAGCCCGCGGAGCGCGGAGGCTCCCGGCGCCGCCACGGCCACGGAAAAAAACAACCAACACCGAGGGTTTGCTGCTGAAACCTCTGCAGAGCTAGAGCGAGGGATGGGGAGGATGAGGAGCAATTATTCAGGGAATTCTGCAGGAGGAGAGGGAAGGGTTCGCAGGCAGTGTGCGGGAAAAGCCGGCTGTGAGGCACAGAGCGCCAGAGCTGAGCCCGGCACCGCCCTGGCCCTGGTTATCCTGCATTAATACCGATTTAATTTATTATCATCGTTATTATTATCATTATTATTATTATTATTATCATAATTATTATAATCTTTAATTTTTTATTCTCCACGTGAAACAACCTCCCTGCCCCGGAGTCCCCTCGCTGCAGACACAAACCCAGCCCGGGCCGGTTCTGCCTCTCTCAAACCCTGCCCTGAACCGAAAATGATTATTCTGCCCCAGCATCATTTTTACTCATTTCCCGCCTTCTCAGGAAGCCGAGCTGAGGTTTCTCACCCCCACCGTGCCCCGTCTCCCCTCCACCAGGGCTGGATCCCGGCTCCCGGGCGGGTTTGGGAGCACCGCCGGCTCCAGGGGAGGCTCCAGGGGGATATTCCAGCTGGGAGAGCAGGCAGGGGGTGCAGCTGGGATTACTTTCATTTTATACAGCTCAATCTCAGCTAAAAACGTCTGATTTTTTTTTTTCCTGTTTGTCTTGCACGTGGAGATGGGAATTTATTTTTAGGGGGGAGTTAGGAGCGGCTCTTCCCATCTCACAGCGCCGGGGAATAATCCCTGACACCTTATTACTAAAAATACCCAAATCTGGCCCGTTTCGAGATGTGTTTTCCCAAGCAGGGCCTGGCTGCCGGGGGTTTTCCAGGCTCCCGCAGCTCGGGCACACGGCAGGGCTGGAGCAGGATCCGTGTTTACGGATCCACACGTCCTCACTTGGGATTTACACAAACATTCGTACACACACAGGGAAATATTCCACAGCGACTCCGAATTTCTGCCAGAACGAAGGAAAGCAGCACCGGGCTGTCAGGGATGGAGCCAAACGAGGCAGAGCGAGTGTGACACCCGGGATAAAAATTCAATATTGGTGATTTTTCACCGTAAATTGCTCTGCAAGAGCCCCGCGCCGGGCACGGGGAGTGAAATCCACCCTTCACACGGCGAGAAATCCCCACTGAGCCGGCCCCAGGGAGCCCCGGTGGGGTTGGCTCTCTCTGAATATGACAAAGCCTCATCCCACAAGAATATGGGGGAAAAAAAAATAATTAAAATAATTAGCGCCCGAGTTCCGCCCGTTAGAGGCAGCGGAGGCGCTGCCACTGCTGTAATGAGCGTCGGGAGGACTCTGCCCGAGGAAGGAGTTTATCCACCGAGGGCTTTATGAGACCAAACTCCTGCTAATTCCGAGCCTGAGAGTGCGGAGGAAGCAAGTTAATAATGAATTCAAGAGTCACGCTGAGGTTGGGTTGCGCTCGGTTTGGAAATTTGTGCGAGGATGAAGAAAAAATTTAAAAAAAAAATAAAAATAAAAAAAGCCCGACCAGAAAGAAAAGAGCCTAAGAGAATAATTGATTACAGAAATGAAAGCTTAATTCATAAAAGAAAAGCATTTTCCATCCATCAACCTGCAACCAGTTAAGTGGGGAGTTTTAAAGAAACTGCAACACGGAGAAGGAGCCAACAGGAAAAAGGAAATGTATGAAAGAATGTAAACTATTCAAGTTTCATAAAGAGGAACAAGTAAACAGTTATTACATGCAAATAATTCCTAACATCACTGCTTTTAATTAATGCAGAGAAGTCAAAATATATCTGACACTGCGTGTATACATTTGAAGCCTTTGAGAAAACGCTGCCATATGGCCATTAAAATATCCTAAAAGTTCTTATTTGCGTTCAGATGCTGATTCAAGAGCTTGGATCTGCAGCGTGCATTGGTGATGAAATGCCGAAATTCTGTTTATGCCCCTGGAAACTCAGGTACAGCCAGGGCAGGCAGGGCTCCGTGTTTAACATCTCCAGGGGGTTTTATTTCCCCCTGCTCGGATGGCACGGACGGATTTGTTTGGGAAAGCCCGGGAAGCCGAATTGCCGTCCCGCTTTTCCCTGCCACAAGCGTGGGGAAAATGAGCAAAATCCCCCCCTCCGAGCACCCCCAGCTCCCCGTGGAGCAGAGCCCGCTGCCTCCCTGCCCGTGCCAGGCCGAGCTCTGCGTTATTATTCCACTTTAAACACTTGATTTTCGCTCTTTAAACTCGAGCTGCCAGGTGGGGTTTGCCCACCGAGCACCCGCCGCTGCCTCCTGCGTGACGGGAGAAATTGGGGAAGATTCGGGCTAGGGCTGCCTCGTTTGTACTTAGATAGATTTATAAATACTCAGGTGGATTTCAGTCTGTATTTTAATTTTTTTTTTGCTCTGCACCGGCCATTCCCGACACCCCGGCAGAGAAGAAGGCCTGGGAGGAGCGAGGCAGATGCTCCCGCATCCTTCCTGCATCCCTCTCATCCCTCGGGAACCGCTCCGGGGCTGGGGGGCTTCTCCCGGCAACGAAATCCCCGTTGAAATAAAATATAATATAGAATTAAATGGGAAAAAAATTAAACCAACCAAGAAATTTTATAATAAAATTTAGAAATAAAATAAAAGTTATGACAGAAAATAATAAAACAACAAAAAAGGGGAGAAACCTTATTCTTTCCTTTTCCTTTTTTTTTTTCTCTCCTCTTCTAAAAAACCCAAATAAAAAGGCCAACCATTTCCTGGCCGGTACCTACCCCTGCCGCTTCTCCCAACAAATCTGAGGTCGTTAAATCTCGCTACTTGGTTTTTCATCACGGCAGAGGCGTTGCGCAGCTCCGCCGAGTAATTCTCGTCGTTCCCCGCCATCACCGTGACCACGGTCCCATCGGGGACATCTCCGAGGGCTACGACCTACGGCAGGGCCAGAGCGTTTTAGGCTAAAATTAACCTTCACCGAAGCCAACCTGCGCTACGGTTCCCTCCCCCCCCGCCCCAAACCCGCACAAAAAAACCCAAAGCAAAACCAAAAGCAACCCGAGCCCCCGAGGAAGGCGGAGAAAATCGGAGGGGGAAGGGGAAAATGAGCTCAAAAAGGGTTAAAAGCAGACAGGGGGTCCGCGGGGAGGGGGTAAAGGGGGGAGTCAGGCCGCCCTCGGCCCCATCGGAGGAGCCCGTGCGTTTATTTTGCTGGATTCGGGATAAAAATAAAACACTGCCGAGAGCGGGGCGGCCGCGAGCGAGGCCCCGGAGCTCCGAGCCCGGCCCGGGGAAGCGCCGGGACCGGCCCGGCCGGCGGGGAAGGGCCCCCGCCCCTCCCGGAGAGCAGCGCCCGGAGCTCCCGGGGCCGGGGGAACCCGGTTTAGAGCCCCCCTCACCTCGCCGGGCTCGCCGGGACTCCGCTGCCGCCCTGCCCGGCTCCCCTCGCCTCTCCCCGGATGGGTTTTGGCTTCTCCCGGCCGGCCCCGTTCCCCGCGGGGGGAGCGGGGATGCCCGGCCCGGGGGTGCCCCAGCGGGAGCCGCGGGGAGCTCGGGCAGCGCAGCCCGGCACCGGGGCTTCAGCTCTTCGCTCGACTGTTTGCAGATTAGATCTCCCTTCCCTGCCTCGCTCTCCCTCTCCCAGGAAGGTAATTAACCTCCATCTCATTAAACTTCAAAGTTGCCTGAGAGCTCCTAACTGTACGGAATATCTAAGATGCCGTGACCGCGGGGCAATGCGGAGACTTGATTAAAAATAATAAACCGGGCTATTTGATTAAAAATAATAACCCGGGCTCCCTCGGCGGTGATGTCGGGAGCGATTTAAAGCGAAAGGGGCGGAGAGGAAAGGGCGAGCGGGTCTCAAGCTCGGTCCCCGCGAGCCGTCGGGGCTCGGCACTTACCTTGAAGGCGACGGGCAGCGTCTTGTTGCACCTCCAGTGCGACGGCAGCACCGAGCACAAGAAGTTGGGGCTGTCGGTGCGCACCAGCTCGCCGGCGTGGTCGGCCAGGACATCCACGACGGAGCGCACCTCGGGCCGAGCGCGGGCGCCCGGCGCGGGGGCCCCCAGCGCCCCGCTGTTCTCGCCCATCTTACCGCAGGGGAAGGCCGTGGACGGGGGAGTGAAGCGCCTGCTGGTGCTCGGGTCTACGGGAATACGCATCACAACGGCGGGCGTCAGGGAGCCGGGCGGGACGGGCGGGCACCCGGCGGGGCTCGGCGGCGGGCGGCGGGGGCGGCGGCGGCCAAGCCCCGCGCTGCCTCG
>VZTE01005932.1:135145-158994 GCA_013397775.1 Eulacestoma nigropectus
GGGGGAACCCTAAAAATAAACCCCAGGGCCACGTCCCGCTCGTGTTCGGGGGTACCAGGGCAGTGTGGGTGACAGCGGTGGCAGCGGGTGGCAGCAGCACCGAGCCAGGGCCAGGGCAGCGAACAGGCTCCTCTGGAAGGGAAAACCCACCCCAAATGCAGTTTGTCCCGGTCCCTGAGCGATTTTGAGAACCGCGAGAGCGCACATCAAGGATCCAAACCTAAAAAGCAGATCAGAAAGGGAGGGAAAAAAAAAAAAAAAAGCCAGCGAGGTTTGGCTCCGGGCTGGGAGGAAACGCTTCGTTTCAGGCGCCGACTTTTCTAAGGTTTCAGAGTAGAAAGTAACAACTTTTGAGCGCCGGAGCGACTTCCCCCCAGCTGTCCCGACAGCCTGAAGGGGAATCCAAACTCTCACCGCGACCCTGTGGGGCCGGACCTGCACATCCCCCTCGGCGTGGGCAGCTGGGCCGCCCTGGGGACCCTGGGGACAGCGGCGGGGGAGGAGCGGGGACGGGCACGGCGGCTCCGGCTCCGCGCTGCTCGGAAGGATTCGAAAGCTGGCGGCCGCAGCCGCTGCTGAACTTGGCAGGAACCCTGTGGTGACACAGGCAGGGCTGAGAGTCCCTTATCAGTGACCCAGATAAGAGATGTGAAACCAGCCCGGCGCAGGGACCCCGCTCGCCCCGGGGACACGGCCCCCGCCAGGCCCGAGGGCTGCGGGGAGCCCCAGCCCGCATCTGGGGGGTCCCTCCGGGGTCACACCGCTGCCGGAGAGCCAGGCCGGTGTGGAGGTGGCTTTGCGCCGCTTTTTGCCCCAAAACCAGCGGGGCTTCGCTGTGGGGAGCGCGGGGAGGGGTGAAGGGCTCAGGTTGGGTCCCCTCCCACCGCAGCACCCCCTGCTCCGCCCCGGGACCCGGAGGAAGCTCCAGAAGGGCGTTTTACCCCCACAGCTCGAGCAGACAGAGCCGCCGCGTGAAATCATCACATCCCGGAATGCCGAGCTCCCGAAATCGCCGTTTTTCCCGGCGATGCTGCAGGCACAGCCCCGGCAGCCGCCGCCGGCGCTCCCGCAGCCCCGAGCGCTCCCCAGGCAGAAGTTCGAGCCCTTCGGGGGAAGTCGCCGGGGGGTAGGGGATGGTTGGAGCCCCCCGAGGGCCGGGGGGGGCTGCTGGAGGGAAGATGTGGCTGCCTGCGACCCCCCACACCTGCAGCGCTCCGGGGCTCGAATGAAAACCAGCGCTGCCACCCCCGCCGGGGTTTTCCTTTCTGGAGAGGGTTTGTGCTGAATTACCGACACTCAGGGCCGTGCTTCTGCCTTCTCCTGATGCCTTAGGTTCCGGCTTTTATATTTTTAAATCTTGCTCTGCCTGGGGTGGGACTCTGGAGTTCCTTGGAGCCCGTTGGCTGCTGCTCTCTTGTGCCAGACAGACACAACAAAGTCTCTCCCAGCTCCTTGTTCAGGGACACTCAGGCTGTCCCAGGCCCAAAAGGTGCAAACTGGGGCCTCTGGAGAGGGGGAGAAATGGAAGAAATTCCATCAGCAGCTCAAGTTTGAATTGGTGAATTGATGCTGATCTGCAAATGAACCAAAGCTATCAAAGTGTGAGGAACTCATGACTCGGGGTCCAGCTCGGGGCCCAGCTTGGATGTGGCCTTTGGCTCCCCAGGGTGCACCTTTGAAGGCCTTTCAGATAAACATCCCCCTTTATTCCCTCACTCCTGCCTGGGCTCTGTTTCCAGGGAGCCCCTCAAGGCATCATCCTGAGCCTGGAGGGGACAGGGGTTGCGGGGGGGGGATGGCAGCCCGTGGCTTTTCCCTTATTTCCCAGGTGGGCACGGTCCCAAACCCCCATGAACGCAGTCCCAAACCCCCCCAGCACTCGGAGACCCCCATGGCAGAGCCCCAAAATGCGGGTCCGGGGTGTTGGACCGGCCTAGAGGGAGAGAGGGAGGAACAAACCTCAAACCAGCACCGGTTTTACAGGAAAAAGCAAAAGGAGAAAAAACATCACGAAATAGAAAAAAATAAAATCCCAACAGGCAAAACCCTGCAAAAGGAGAGGTTTTGGTGGTTTCCCAGAGCAAGGGGCTGGGCAAGCCTGGTCTCTCTGCTCCTCCCGTGGCACCCACAGCATCCCAGGGCTGCACTCCCATCCCTGGAGCCAGGAGGGATCAGGACATCGCGACAGCGAGGAGGAAATCACAGCTTCCCGAGCCCAAACCACGACAGATCCTGTCCCCAGTCTCCTCTCCTGGGAAGGATCCCATTCGGGGCTGTGGATCTCAGAGGTTTTTGCCCCCAGCCCGCCCCAGGCGAGGCTGCAGCCGCAGCAGCACCGGAGGAGCCGTTCCCCGGGAACCTCACAAACACTTCCAGCCGCGGCCGGAGCGTTTCCTCGATCGCCAGCCCCACGCTTTTCATTAGGAATTACTCATTAAACAGCGAGCAAACCTCCCGAGGTAGCGAGGGCTCTGTGGAGCCGTGGGGAGCGAGCTGCACCCGCTGCTCCATGAGCTCTGGGCTTCATCAGCCAGGGGCTCCTGTGCCCTGTGTAATTAAACGCTCACTGCCTTAAAATCCAGCACAGCAAAGATCAGGGGAAGGGGTCAGGGAATCCTCCTGTGAATGGTTGGTGCTAAAAACACCTTCCCATGGGCTGGGCCACTGGGAAATTGGACCGGTTCTCCAGTTTTTACAGCTTTTTCTTCCTCAGTGGCCCTGGCACAGGGTGCCCAGAGCAGCTGGGGCTGCCCCTGGATCCCTGGAAGTGTCCCAGGCCAGGTTGGACAGGGCTTGGAGCAGCCTGGGACAGTGGGAGGTGTCCCTGCCCACGGCAGGGGTGGATTGGGACGATCTTTAGGGACCCTTTCCACTCAAACCATCCCATGATATGATTCCGATAACCCCACAAATTCCAGCTGAGTGAATGAAGTGCAAATTGATGCTCAATTTGTTGCGTTGCTCTGGTATTTTGGCCTGCTCAGGAAAGAGGATCTGCGAGGATCGAGGGGGTTTGTGACACGTTTAAAGGTAGGGAAGGGAACGAGCCCTTCCCTGATGGAGACGGAGCTGTAGCACGGTGTGGAAATGACCCCAAACCAACCCCAAATTCCTCCCAGGGCATCCCAGACCGGGGTAAAACCTCCCAAATCCGCCGCTCACCCCAAAGGACAAACCCCCTAACGCAAAGACCGATTAACAGGAGCCTTTCTCGCCGCGCCAGCAATTCCAACCCCAGGAAAGGAGAAGCCACAGCGCCATCATTTCAGCTTGGTCAGCGGCGCTGAGCTTTTCCACGAGCCTCTCTCCCTCCACGGGTAATTCTCCCTAAAGCCTCGCCCCGATCCCGCTGCGGTGCGGCTGTGGCCGAGTGAAGGATGGGGAGGTCACAGCTGCTGTGCCTTCCCTGGGATGGGGTTTCACGAGACGGGAGCGACCGCAGGATTTCAGGAGCAGCCCGGCAGCGCTGCCCGCTAATGGCTCTCGTGCGCTCCGGGTGCCACCACAACTCCCCCTCCTCGGCGCTGGGGTTCGGCCGCTCTGCTCCCAGGTCCTTCCTCGGGGCTGTGGGGAGATGCGGGCTCCTGGCGCGAATCCGGCTTTTCCCGAGCCTTCGGGATTCCTGCGGCCCGGAGGAGGACACAGCCCTGCTCTGGAGATCCCTCAGCGCCCGGTGACGCCACTCGGCAGCGCAAGCCCTCCCCGGTGTCCCCGAGCCCGTTCCGCAGCCAGGGAAACTGAGGCACGGGCAGGGAATGGCCCGCGGTCACCTCGCGGCGTGACCTGCACCTGGGAAAACACAAAAACCTGGGAAAACGCACCAAAAACCGGGAAACCGGGGCTGCCGCTGAAGAAAAGCAAAGGTTTCAACACCCCAGGAGGTCCCTCCAAAGCACAGGCGAACCAGGAAAAGCCCCTTTGGAGCTGGAGAACAGGTGACGGGGTAATTTCGGAATCCCAAACCCCCAGCCCCACACGCCCAGCCCCACCAGAGGCTGCGGGGGGGGCTGGCTTTGCTTTAACCAAGCCCCATCCCTGCGCTCCGCTGAGCTGTTTCTCTTCCTAAATCTTGCATCACATCGCGAGTCTTTCACAGCGTCTGCAGGGGAGGCCCGGCTGCGGTTTCAGGGCATTTTCTGTTTAACTCGCATTAAAGTGTAGCAGAGTTACAAGTGCATTAGCGGTCCCGCTCCCAAATTGCCGCCGTAACCTCTGCCCCCGGCCAATCCATCTCGCTGACACCCATTAAAATGAGCTCATGGTGCCGTTTTTATGGCCGGATTAAGTGGGGGATCGGCAGCCCGGGCGGTCGGGCGAGGGCGTCGCGCTGCTAATGATCCCTTTATTGATCTTTAATGATTTCCTACATTAGGACAAGCAGCATTAGCCCCGGCAGCACGCTCCAGGACACGGCGGCTGAGTAATTCTCTGCAGCAAAGTGTGATCACACAGCTGCACCTTCCCCCTTTGTGCCGAGGAACGGCGAGAGGGCAGAACTGCATTCCCTGGGAAAGGGCGGGGGGCCGTTCCCACCCTCTCCCTCGGCTCGGCACGAGGAGGTTTTTTCCCTGGAATGCCAATTCCGAGGTTCCGAGGCCAGGGAGCTCTGCCCCTGCAGAGACGATGAGCTGAGCATCACCAGGACTCACCCAGCTCGGCTACAAACCCCTCCCCGAGGGTGCCACCAGCACGTCAGCGATGGGAAGGGCCCCGGGGTGTCACCTGAGGATGTCGCTGGTCCTGGAGTCCCCTGAGGATGTCACCGGTGCTGGAGAACAGGGCTGGAAGGGCACAGGGAGGTCGGCAGGGGCAGCTTTGGGGGCCTGGATGAGGTGTCCTAATGATGCTCTAATGATCCCACCACCCCACGGAGGTGCTGGAACCTCCTGCACCTGCTGCAGGGACCTGGGCTTTTCGTGTGGCTCCTCTGAGCGTCCCCCAAAAACTCAGCTGCCACCAGGGCCCCGAGGAGCCAGCGCAGCCGGGGCCCTCCCCGAGCAGCCCCAAGGAGCTGCAGGCTTCACGGGGTGATCTCAGAGCCTACAGAGAGTCCTAGAAAAACCCTTTTTGTCAAGCCCCGGGCCAGATGAGCGGCCTAAACAAACGAGGCTGCTCGGAGGAGGCCGGGTTGGAAGCCAAAAAAAGACAAACGGTGGCTCTAAACAAATAAACAAAGTCAAGCAAGAGCTCGTTTGCATCCCTCAGCCCTCAGCCCGACCACAGAGGATATTCTGGGCTGACAGCACAGACAGCGTCTGACACCTGCACTGAGCCCTCGCCCCGCGCCCCAAACACCCCAAATCCTCCCCAAAATCTTGCCCAGGGCCGTCCCCACCCCGATGCCGTGGCAGGGAGGGTGCAATCGATGCTTTAATTATTGTTTGCCCGGGTTTGCCCCGTGCCAGGCTGAGCTGCTGGCCCAGGGCTGCTCTCGGCGAGGGGTTTCACGGCGACCCCAAAAAGAGCATCAGCTGAGATCTCAGCAGTGGTTCCGGTTCTGTGGCCCAGGCAGAGTGGGAAAAGGAGGGAGCAGCCTCAGCTGTGCTAAGGAGAGCAGCCTCTGCTCGGTTCGTTTCTTTAATTAATTAATTTCAGTTCTCAGGCTGGTTTTTTTCTCAATTTCAGCCCACCCCGCGTGGCTCAGCGCGCAGGGCGGCAGTGCGGCCTCCGGGAGAGAAAATGGGTTTTCTGCAGAGCAGAACCAGAGCAAAAGGCAAGGAAATAAACAAACCAACCTCCCTGACACGGAGCAGCCGGGCGTGGCACAGGCTCGGCGAGAGTCGGGCACTGCCAGCAGGAAAACAGCCCCGAACCCCAAAGAGATCCCACGGAGAGCTGGGAGCAGGGCTGTGATCCCAGTTCCATGGGGTGCAGCCCTCCCCTGCAGACACCCCCTGTCCCCCCACGAGCCTTTTCCAACTGGGAAACCCCCGTGAATCAGAGGAAGAGACTCCCAGAGTTCTGTGCCCTCCCAGCACGAAACCTGGGAGAGGCTCTGTGCCTCCTGTGGGCCGGGCAGAGACCCAGTCCCGGGGGTTTTCATCCCATCCCCATGGGGTTCCCATTCCCACCCCCTGGAGCATCCGTTCTCATGGGGTCCCTGTTCCATAGAGTTCCCATCCCCTGGGATACCAATCCCCTGGGGCACCCACTCCCATCCCATGGGGCTCCCATTCCCATCCCTGGGGCACCCTCTCCCATCCCATGGGTTCCCATTGCCATGGGGTTCCCATTCCCAGTCCCCTGGGGCACCCACTCCCATCCCATGGGGTTTCCATTCCCATGGGGTTCCCATTCCCATCCCGGGGGCACCCTCTCCCATCCCATGGGTTCCCATTGCCATGGGGTTCCCATTCCCAGCCCCCTGGGGCACCCACTCCCATCCCATGGGGCTCCCATTCCCATCCCTGGGCACCCTCTCCCATCCCATGGGTTCCCATTGCCATGGGGTTCCCATTCCCAGCCCCCTGGGGCACCCACTCCCATCCCATGGGGTTTCCATTCCCATGGGGTTCCCATTCCCATGGGGCTCCCACTCCCATTCCCATGGGGTTCCCACTCCCATCCCATGGGATTCCCACTCCCATTCCCATGGGATTCCCACTCCCAGTCCCATGGGACACCCACCCCCATTCCCATGGGATTCCCAGTCCCATCCCATGGGGTTCCCATTCCCATGGGGCTCCCACTCCCATTCCCATGGGGTTCCCACTCCCATCCCATGGGATTCCCACTCCCATCCCATGGGGTTCCCATCCCCATCCCTGGGCACCCTCTCCCCGCTCACCCGGCCCCCCCAGCCGAGCGTGGGGCTTTGTCTCCCTCTAGTGCACGTCGCTCCAGAGCCGCTGGACAGCGGGATGTGCCGGACAGGGCACCCCGGCCACGGCCGGAGCCCCGGCCTGGGGGCTCGCCCACCCGGTGGTCACTGCAGCCACCCTGCCCCGGCCCCCCCAGTTCCCCAGAGCGGAGCTGCAGCAGCCGGACAGCCCCACCCGCTCCTCCTGCAGCGTGTCCAGGTGTCCTGGCACGGGGAGCGGTGTCCGAGCAGAGCCTGGCCCCTCCTGAGGGCACCGCTCGGGCACAGGACCCGTCCCCCTGCAGCAGCAGCCGGGGTTTGTCACCTCCAGCGACACAACCCCTTCCCTCCCGTCCCTTCCTGGCGGTTCCCGGCGTGTCCTGTCCCGCCACTGTCCTGGCAGAGGGACCGATCGTCCCTGCCTGGCAATACCCAGCCCAGAGAAATATCCATTATTCATCCATCTGCCTATTATCCATCTATTCCCTGGGAATTTGGAGGCAGTCGCAGAGGCACTCCCGCTCCCTCTGCTGTAAAAGCGTTTTTGAGCCTCCTCCCTGCCAACAGCAACTTGTCTCCCTCGCTCAAAACACATTAATGAGCCATTACAGGGCCGGGCTCTGCCGCCCTGCTCGGGCCCAGGAGCGTCTTCGGAGATCCCGAGATGGACAGGAGCACACGGGGGCTCGTTAATGAGCTCCTTAATGAGGGGTGGGCTGGCTGAGGGATGCGGTGCTCCCCACTCCCGGCTCCCCGGGGCCTCGGCATTTGCGGGAGATGTGAATGCCTAAAACCAGCGACAGGGTGACAGAGTGACAGGGTGACAGAGTGACAGGGTGACAGGCCAGGCTGTGCCAGGGAAGGCCAGGAGAAGCCACCGGGACCACAGAGCTGGGCCAAAGGGTGACCTCGGCCTGGCAACCCCAGGACAGTGAGGCAGTGGCCGGCTGGCACCAGCCCAGGCTTTGGTGCCACCGCCCTGCCAGGATGGGCCACAGCCCAAACCCTGAGCCCTGTTTGGGACAGGGAAAGCACCGGAGCAGGGTCCTGGCAAACCCTGAGCCCCGTTTGGGACAGGGAAAGCACCGGAGCAGGGTCCTGGCAAACCCTGAGCCCTGTTTGGGACAGGGAATGCACCGGAGCAGGGTCCTGGCAAACCCTGAGCCCCGTTTGGGACAGGGAAAGCACCGGAGCAGGGTCCTGGCAAACCCTGAGCCCTGTTTGGGACAGGGAAAGCACCGGAGCAGGGACAGGGTCCTGGCAGCCTCCCAGCCATGGTGGCCCCTCGCTTCTCTTTCCCTGTTCCCAGCAGTGTCACCCCAGGGTGGCCTTTCCCCGCTTCCCCTCCGCTGCTGGGCTGAGGCCAGCGCGGCCCCGCAGGTGTCACTGCCCGGTGGCCCCACGGGGACGGGGGAGCGCAGCTGGCAGGGCCCCTCTGCAAAGGGCTCCTCCCTCCCCCTGGCACCACCCGGGGCTGCCCAGCAGGGCAAGGCCACCACGGGGCCACCGGGAGGCCAAAACCCGTCCTTGGCCACCGACACGGCTGCACGGAGCGCAGGGTGAGCCCCGGGGGCTGTGCGTGGGGACAGGGCAGACAGGTGGTTCACCGACATCCTGCTTCTGCTTTAGCTCCTCTCCCACTTCCAGGAGCGGCATCCTCCCCGTCACTGGCCTCGTCCCCACAGCCGGTCCCTCCTCCAGGAGCACAGGTCAGCTCCGAGCATCCCCCGGCTCTGGGGACACCCAGGAGGAGAAAGGAAAGCAGGGAAGGGGATGGAAATGAGGGCTTGACCCAGGCCGTGACAGCAGCTGGAGGTTTTCCATCTCTTCCAAAGGGTGCAGGCTGATCTTCCAAATATCCCTTTATCCTCCTCCTCCTCCACGGCCTCTGCAGGGGCTGGAGGCTGCCCCAGCGGACACCCACAGCGGGCAGGAGGCCTCTGGCCAGCCAGGACCAGGCAGAAAATGTCAATTATTGCATTAGTGAAACACATTTACCACAAAACCAAAACAAACCCCCAAAACACCCTCGGCCAGAAACGAAAACAACCCCAACTCCCCCCCCAAAACGGCAACAGCATCATGGAAAAAATAAAGTTATTCCTGGCTGCCAAGGCTCGGGCTCCTGAGCAAGGCCTTTCAGAGGTAATTTGGGCTGTAATTAACATCTCTGGGCTGATGGGTCCGGGCTGCAGGGATAAAGGGCTGCATTGTTCCCAGCCCTCGCTCCGGCCGCGTCCGTGCGGAGCCACCGGGAAATCTCCGCTTTCATCTGCCACGAGCGTCGGCCCAGCTGCTCTGCCCAGGAAATGAAAACTGCTCCCTGCAGGAAAGGCTCAGCCTCCGCGGGTTTGTCTGGGGTTCCCGCGAGTTATGGGCTGGGCTGGATCCCCCTGCTCGGATCTCTTGGATTTGTGGGTTTGGGAAAGGCACCGAGTGCAGCCTCGGGCAGCCGGGCACTGGGCAGGGCACGGAGGGGATGCCAGGGAGGAGGGACAGGGACGCCCAGAGAGGAGGGATGGAGATACCTGTGGAGAAAGGACGGAGAGGCCCTGGAGAAGGAACAGGGATGCCCAGGAGAAGGGATGGAGATACCTGTGGAGAAAGGACGGAGAGGCCCTGGAGAAGGAACAGGGATGCCCAGGAGAAGGGATGGAGATACCTGTGGAGAAAGGATGGAAATGCTCAGGAGAAGGGATGGAGATGCCCAGGGAGAAGGGATGGAAATGCCCAGGAGAAGGGATGGAAATGCTCAGGAGAAGAGATGGAGATGTCCAGGGAGAAGGGACAGTGACACCCAGGGAGAAAGGATGGAGATGCCCAGAAGGGATGGGGATATCCAGGGAGAAGGGACAGGGATGCCCAGTGACAGCCTGGGGCAAGGGATGAACTCTCCAGCACCAGAGCAGCGCCAGCCCCTTGCAGGAGAGAGGAAATCCCAACCTCAAAGGAGGCCTCAAACCCTTCCCAATGTTTTATAACCTCCCACCTGTGGGGATCCCCCTGCAGATTTCCCTGCTGGAGCATCCACCAGGATTCGGGAACAGAGGGAGCAGGCAGGACCCTGCACCAGCCTCCAGCACCCGGAGTTTTCTCTGCAAAGCAAGAAAATTAACACCACACCCAAAACCTGCGGGAGAACCCCGCTCAGCACCCGACATTCCCTCACAGGGACGAGGAGTTTGGAGCTGTGGGGAGGGGAACGCACGGACTGGGAGAGCAGGAGGGGCTGCTCGGTCCCAGCAGGAGCCTGGAGCTCCTGCAGCAGCATCCTGGATTCCAGCAGGCTCAGAAATGCTTCGGAGATGGATTTTGCATCCATCCTTGTGGCTCCTAGAATATCTTCATAAGCCACAACGTGCCCTTAATCCCACAACAAAATCAAGTCAAAGAGCAATTAATATTCTGATACCTGTGGCTGGCTGAAGTGATATAGAGCCGAAGATTTCTTTTTCCATTTCACTCCAACTGTGGTTTTGTTTTTTTCCAGCCATTCTCTGGTCAGTGGTTTTAGGGGCACCAAGGTTCACTTTTGTGGGTAACCTCCACTGTTAGCTGTTGATTTAATTAACTCAGGCTCCTCTGCCTTCTTGACCATACCAACCCCAGCCGGGCTGGAGAGCAAGCACAGGATTGAGGTTGGGGGTTTGGAGCTTAATGTTTAAAAAAAAAAAAGCCCCGAGAAATTAAAAATGACGACTCTGAAGGATGGGGCTCTGCCATTCCAGGGTAGGGTTGGTTATTTAATCCT
This sequence comes from Eulacestoma nigropectus, assembly GCA_013397775.1. Classification (NCBI taxonomy): domain Eukaryota; kingdom Metazoa; phylum Chordata; class Aves; order Passeriformes; genus Eulacestoma; species Eulacestoma nigropectus. The sequence goes on from VZTE01005932.1 coordinate 145,696, forward strand.
AAACTCCGCTAGGAACAAACATTTTCTGCCTAAACGCGAACCAAGAGTTGATGGACGTGTTCTGCACCCACAAGTGAAGGTGCAGCCACGAGGATGCTGCAGCAGCTCCCAGAGGCAGCACCCAAGGGCAGCTCCTGATGTTCTCCAGAGATTTCTGGTTGAATCCACCCCAAGAAAACAGGGAATATTGGAGTTTCTGGGCAGGTCAGGCAGAGAAACAACCCCAGAGCCCGGGGAAGGGACCTGTGTCACCCCACCCTGTCCCCAGGAGCTGCAGGTCCGAGCCCAGGTGGGGTTGGGAGGAGAAGATTCCGAGTTCTCCGTGTCGGGGTCAGGGGGAAAACGCCCAAAGCGGGACTGACCAACACAGCCCCTCCTCTGGACCCCGAGATAAACCCAGTCCCCGGCTCCAGGAGACCCTCAGAGCACACCAGGGGTGTTCCCTGAGGAACCTCCTGACCTTCCCCAGCAGCCCGAGCCCCGGGTGAGCCATTGGCCCCGGGCAGAGCCTGCCTTGTTTTTAGCAACCTCGTTGAAATTCAAATTGATTTGTTATTTATCCAACTGACAACAAAGAGAGGAGAAAACAGTCCTAACGCAGTGCGCTGGGGAGATTGAATTCCTGTATCGCTGTCAGCTGCATTAACTGACTTCCTGGACCTAAATTCAATTAGGGCAGCATTCCCTAGCATTAATAAATCAATACCGATGCCATTTTGATATATTTTGAACGTCTTTCATTAGACATTTCAGGGCAGGGATTAGTGCTGAGCTCGAAGCTAATGGGACGTGACAAGGCGGATCGGGTTTGGGGAGGCAGAGCCCCGCGAGCCGTTGGCTGGAATTGCTTTGTGCTGCAAAAAATCGGTGAAAACAAAAGAGCTGCCGAAGCTCCCTGGCCGGGGAATGATCTTCAGGAGCTCTTTAGGAGGGGGAAGAGGAGTGAAGCACCAGCGGAAAGTCTCTGGGCTCACAACAAAGGGCACCGAGTCCCTCCCGCAGCAGATTTTGGGAGGATTCGCACCTCGCGTTTGTCCCTGGAGCTGCCGTAAATTAAAGGCTCGAGGCATCCTCGGTACTGGAGAGGAGAAAGCTCCGGGGAGACCTCCCTGCAGCCTTCCGGGCCTTGAGGGGTTTATAAAAACCAGGGAGAGCGACTTTCCACGGGCAGAGAGCGGCAGGATGGGGAGGGGGAAGGGGTTTAAACTCACAGAGAAGAAATTTGGATGGGATATTGGGATGAAATCCGTCTCTCAGAGAGGGGCGAGGCCCTGGCACGGGGCACACAGAGAAGCTGTGGCTGCCCCCGGATCCCTGCAAGTGCCCAAGGCCAGGCTGGAGCAAGCTGGGGTAGTGGGAGGTGTCCCTGCCCACGGCAGGGGTGGCACTGGATGGATTTTGAGGTCCCTTCCAACCCAAACCGTTCTAGGATCCCATAAATCTGTGATATTGGCATCTCTAAGCCTAAATACAGACGCCAGAATTCCAGTAGCTCAGCCCCCCCCAGAGCTGGTTTGGCTGCTCTGGGCAACATCCCTGGATTAAAGGTGAATTTCTGCATCTCCTCGGGGCTGGAGCCTCTCAGGTGGCTCGGGCAGAGCCGATGGCGGAGGAGGAATCAGCGCTCGGGGGTTGGGATCCCGGCCATCAATCACTCAGCCCGGGCCCTGCAAAGCACCGGCGAAGCTTTTCCTCAGGGCGACCCTCCCGGGCCATAAAGCAGCACCTTGCAAAGCGCTGCCTGCGCCTCTTAAAGGCCTTAAAAGCATCTGAACGGCCTGGAGGGAGCCATTCCTGCTGCACCTGGGGATGGATAAAGATGGAAAATAATCGTGCAGCGACGCGGCTGCAGCGCTGCTGTGCTCAGCTTTGAGGGATCAGAGCTGCTCGGCCCTTCCGAACGGGAACGGTGCGGGACAGCTCTGGGTTTTGGTGAGTTGAAAGTGGGAAAATGTCTGCTCTGAGGTGGCTTCTGGGCCATTCCCAGCGAGATTGTCACAGATGCGTGCCCAAAAAGCCCGCACAGGAGGCCCTGACCCTCCACAGAAAACCCTCCTCTCCCGCCCCAAAAACTTTCTCCTCCACCAAAAACTTCCAAGCTTCAAAGCCTCACAAAATCCCAGTGTTTCCTCTGCCAAGCCAGCCAGCCCCCCAGTCACATCAGCCCACCCATAAAATCAAAATATGCCATTAAGAGCCAGGGCTGCCCTTTGAAAACCAGGTGTTTCCACTCTCAGGGGCACCAGGAGCTGCAAGAGTGGAAGGTTTATGAAGATTTTCCGCAGCTGACTTGGAAAAACGGAATAAATTCATGGAAGGAGCCCTGAGAGGGCAGGGCCAGTCCCATCCTCTTGCAATTCATTAGATCCTTCCTCCTCCCGGGGCAGGTGCTGATCAAGGGAAGGGGAAGGAGGTGGAAAAAGCCGCCCCATTGTTGATCAAAACCGTTCCAATCCCGACAAAAAAACCCAACCAAGTGGCTCTTTTTCCAAGTGGCCTCCAAAGCCTTGTAAAGAGGCACTGAAGGGTAATGACCCCATAAAGCTCAGCCCTGGGTGATTTGGGGGCAGCTCAGCTCAGGCTGGGCCTTCTGAGGAGGCCCCCAAAGGAGCTGTGCCCTGAAAGGCAGCGCTTGGCACCGCCCCAGGTGATGCTCAAAGCCGAATTAGGGTAAATCCCAGCAGGGATCCGGGGCTGGGGCAGGATCTGACCCTCCCAACCAGCTCCTCTTCACAGAATTACAGAATTTTTGGGGCTGGAAAGGACCTTAAAGCCCATCCAGTCCCCAGCAGGGACACCTCCCACCATCCCAGGTTGCTCCAAGCCTCATCCAACCCAGCCTCTCCCAAATCCTCCCATCAGGGCTGGGCTCCCCTGAGGGCCAGAGGGGCTCTGGCTCTGTGAGAAGCCAAACGGAGCCGTTTTGTGGGCGTTTTCTGCCCGTTTCTGAGTGATCTGAGGGGGGTTTATGGCCCCTGCAGGGGGTGGAAACTCGGCTGCTGTGGGGTTTTTATTCCACTTGGCCACGGAGACCAAGGCAAACCAATGAATGGTCAATGAACCCCAGGATCGGGGAGGATTTTCCACCTCAGCCACAGGCAGCAAACCCAGCAACTGAATCCGGCCAAAACAGACCCAAAATCAGATCCAGCTCTGCACCCCAGGCTCCCCAGCCAGGCTGGTGTGGCCCCCTCGTCCACCCTGCACCCAAGGGTGCTCCCAGGGCTTTTCCTGGCCTGCCCAGTTTCCCTGAAGGACATCCCTGCCACGGTTCCAGCCTTGCTCTCTCTTTCCCAGGCAGCCAAACCCCACCCAGCACCAGGAGAGGGACAAACCCCCACCAGCAGCTCCCCCCAGCACACAAAAAGGATTTATTCCCTCTCCAGAGCTTCCCCTTTAATTTCACATCCCCAACGGCCCCAGCCCCTCCACCTGCCTCCCCCACGTTCGTGCCCCGTGAGACCCCAAACCCAACCGCCCCCAGGGCTGGTTCCCCCCAACTTCCCCAGTTTAACCCACTCCGGGGCAGAAGGAGAAGAAGAATCAGGAATGGCTCTGCCCAGAGGTGTTGCACAACCGGTGAAAAAGCAGAAGCCTCACTTGCAGAGAAACCTGCGCCGGGCAGCCCCAAACCTCGCTGCCCACAGCCCTGAGCAAGAATTTATCCGAGGGGATCCTCCCTCCCCACGCCAGGGATGGCTCCGGGTTTGCTCCTTGCTGAGGGCTCCTCACCCCACAGCCAGAGAGGGGATGCAAACCAAGGGCTGGGAAGCTGGGAGAGCCCCACGGCCGCCCAAGAGAGGTTTGGGTTCTCCCGTTTTCAATTAATCGAAGAGGGGAAGCTCACGGCAAAGAGAGCCGGGGCACAAAATCCCAGGCGTGGACAGGAAAATCAGCCAAGCCTTCGATGAGCCGGCAGGGAGAGGAATGAAAGAGTGAAAATTCACCCAGAATTCCAGAAATAGCCCCGGCAGTTCCTGAATTACCACGGCGTTAATGGAGCTGCTGCGCTGGCAGGACACCCAGAGCTGCCCCAAGCCCACAGGAATCGATGCAGGAGAGCTCTGCTGGCCTCTCCCCCTGGGCAGCGCTCCTTGGAGGATGCCCAGGACAGCAGGGATGGGGATCCCACGCTCCCCCTCAGGCCAGCCATCCCCTAAAACCAAGACCAGAGCCCTGCTGAGTCCAGAACCAGCAGATCCAGTGCTGGACAGAGCAGGAAAAAAACCCCCTCCACCTGCAATCCAGCCCAAACCCCTCTTTTTTCACCCCAAACCAAGCTCTGCCTCCCCTCCCTGGAGCGATTTTTTGAGCCTCCCAAGGCCAGGCTCATCTCAGGGCCGAGCCCCTCTCCCTTTCCCTCCTTGCCTTCGCTTCAGACGTGACCTTTTGATTTCTCGGGTAGAGTGTAAATTACATGTCGCCAGCATAAAATATTAAATCCAATTTATATTTAATTATTGATGTTATTATGTATTCCATAGTAATGGCAGCAGGAAAAAAAAGAAGATCTCCACCCCGCCATTAAAGAGCTCGGTTGCATTAGCAGCTTCTTGAGGTTAAGATTTCTTCCTCCGCTCCTTCTTAACCGTAAGATTGATGGGGATGGGGGGCATTTTGTAAATAGTCTTCCAGAAATATTTTATCTGATTATTGTACCTATAAAAGGGAGCCGGGAGGGGGAGAAGGGGCCTTTTTAAACCGCTGATCATTCGCTCAGCTAAAGGGCAAACGGCTCCCCAGCAACCCCAGTGCAGGCCCCGCAGGCAGAGAGGGGCCGTGGAAACCAGGCTGGGTTTAAGGAGACAAAAAAAAGCTGGTGGGGAACCACAGCGGTTTTTCCAGCTGAGATTTAACCAGTCTGTTAAACTCCAGCGTGAGGTTTTTACTAAAATATTAATCAATTCTGCTTAGACTTGATTAAGGTAATTTACCCCCATTTATATTTCATGGGGGAGCCACCCAAGGTGTGCAGGGCTTGGTTGGGTTGGGTTTGTGGATACCCAGCACGGGCTGGGAGCCCAGCAGGGGCAAGCTCATCCCACCACCCCGAAGCGCCAGGAGGGAACCCCCAAAATCACCTTCACCCCTCGCCGCAGCAGCTTCGGCTTCCCCGAAACGCAGCAATAATTCCACTTCTCCCGCAGCGCCCACGCCCCCTCCAGCGCCCTCAGCTCCCCACAGCGGAACCAGCACTAAACCCGGCATCATCCCCCTCGCTCTCAAACTCGGATCAATAGAGCAAATGGAGAGAATCCGACTGGAGAAAAGTCAGGAGGACGAATCCGTCTGGGGACCGCCAGGAGGCCGCTAAGTGCTCCGGTGTCACCGCGCTGGGTGACAGCCTCTGGGACAAAGGTTTGGAGGGGCAAAGTTTCCCCAGGCCGAGCCTCCCCCGCCCCCCCGAGGCTGCTCCCACAGCAGAGCCCTGATCTAACAAAGAAATGGTTCCCTGCAATTCCTCCCGCTCGTCTCGGGGCTCAGGACACCCCGGGAGCTGCTCAGGGATGCCCCAAAGCTCTCCAGGTTCCTCTCCTTTCCCTGAGCTCCTGCTCTAAAAGCCAAACCCACTCTGCCAGCGTTTCGGAGCAGAGCGTTCCCACGTTCTGCTGGAAAAGGCTTTCGTTTGGGGTTAGAAATGCTCCTCAGCCTGGCCCAGAAACCTCCAGCCAGCCCAAGAGAAACCCAAAGGGCAGCTTTTCCTCTCATGTGGCTCAGAAGCTGTGCAGGAACTCCCAGGGGCCAAAGGCGAGCTCAGCTGCTGGTCATCGACCCCAGACTGTGCAGAGACCCCCAAAAGCTGCCGGGCCGGAGATCCAGCGGCCCCTCTGATCCTGCTCCGCTCCCCAGCACCCCAAATTTCCCCTTTTTGCTGCTCTGCTTTCCCCAGGGCTCCGGCACACGAGGACCCCGAGCGTATTTGAGGCATTTCAGCATCGCAGCAGCTCCGAGGAGCAGCAGCAGCTTCCCCACGCTCGTGTTTGGCAGCAGCCCGGGAGCAGGGCCAGCCCTTCCGCGGCTCCTTCGTGCTTCCATCGCCACTCGCTGCTCTTTTATCTTTTCCCCTTTATTTTTCGTTCCCCCGGCGGCAGGAACGGCAAACCCTCCGTGCCCCATGGCCAGGCCCGGCACCTCCAGAGCCGGATCCCTCCCATCCTCCTCCTCCTCTCCCATCCCGCTCGGCCACGCTCCGTCCTGGTGTTAATTAACGCAAATTGTCCCGCTAATTACCTCTTCACTTACCCTCTGTGATGCCCAAAGCAGCTCCAGCAGAATTCCCAACGCGGACTCCCGATCCAGCAGCGATCCCCAAATCCCATTTGCTCCCGCCCCCACCTCTACCTTTATTTAATGGACATTTAATGGGGGTAAACGACAGCGCAGCCCGAGCGTTCCTCAGAAATACCCCAAAACCCCCAGCAAGTGCCACATCCAGGCAACAGGACCCCCACAGGGACACTGAAAATCCACAGCCTGGGTAGTTTTTAATCCCATTTTTATCCCTGGAGCCCCAAATCCAGCACGTTTTACAGGTGACAAAGCCCGGCTCTCCTGTGGCCCCGGGGCTGGTGGGTGCCTGTGGGGACAGCGGGACAGCCACGGTGACAAAACCCATCTGTCCTGTCCCCCCGGGGCTGGTGGGTGCCTGTGGGGACAGCGGGACAGCCACGGTGACAAACGCTGGCAGAGGCACCGCGCCGAGCTGACGCCTCCCTGCCGGGACACGCTTGGAAACAACAACTGGAATAACTCTGGAATAACTCTGGAATAACTCTGGAATAACTCTGGAATAAGTGGCCCGGGGAGGATGCGGTGTCCCGGCGGGATGGGAAAGGCGGCTCCTTCCCCTGTGACACCCAGGATGGGACGGAGCTCCCCCTTTTTTGGGGGGGGAGCAGCCAGGGAAATGTCACCGCTGGTGGTGGGGGGAGCAAAGCACAGATCCCTGGGCTGGGTTTGGAAGGGAGGAGGCGAAGGGAGCCGGGCTGAACATCCAGAGGGGTGAATCCCAAATCCCACTGCAGGGGATGAGGGCAGAGCATCCCGCTCGCTGCATCCAACCCCATCTGGGCTGCGGAGGCTCCCGGGATGGAGCCGCTTCCCCCTCTCCGCCCCCCGGGCTAATTTTACCCGGTCTGGCCGGAGCTCGCAGCCCCTGGTTCTCGTTACCCCCCCGCCGCGCTCCAGGCACGCAGCATTTTTGCAAAGTTACGGGGTAGCAGAAATATCCTTGTTTTGTTTTTTTTTTTGCCTTTGGCCACTCCAAAGTTGCGCTTCCAAAGTTGGGAAAAAATTACGGAGTAGCAAGGGGAGGGGGGCGGGGATAAAATAATAATTAAAGAAAAAAGCACCCAAAGCCAAGCAACAGAGCTTAGACAAAAGCATAAATAACCTCTGGGCTCCGAGGGGTTGCTCAAGGGAGGAAGAAGGGAAAATATTCAAAACGTAAAAAATTGGAGTTTGTGTGTTCAAAAAAAAACCCAACCCAAACAACGAAAATCTGCCCGGGCAGTGACGCCAGCCCGGCCCTGCAGAGGGACCCGGCGGCTGCGGCTCCCCAGCCCCACCTGGGGGTCCTGTCCCACAGCAGGGGCCTGGATGGGGGGAAAATCCACAATTTCCTTCTTCTTGGCACCGCTGGGGCGAGGGCGCGTCCCCACCTCGGGCACTGAGACGGGGAGGGAGATGGGGATGAGCTCAGGGGGCCTCTGGGAGAGATGGGGAACAGCGGGGAGGGCAAGGAAAAGGGAGGTGCTGGCACGGGGAGAGCGGGGCTGGCTCCGCAGGCCCGGTCAGAACGGCTCCAAATGGCCCAAGACGTGCTGGGAGCTGCTGACAGCCCCGAGCAGCACCAGGCGCTGCCCCAACCCCTGCTGAGGGGTGAAGAAAGACCTCCAGGAGCCCCTGGGCTGGCAGCAGCCCGAATTGCCGCGTATTTCACATCCCGAAAGGCGCGGCCTCGAGGAACCGCAGCAGAGGGAAGCGGGAGCGGCGCTCGAGGTTTGCAGCGCAGCCCTTCCCCAAAGGGCCGCACCCGAGGGATGCGGGGGACGGAGCCCAGACCGCCCCGGGGACAGCCCAAGGTGGGCGCCGGGAGGAAACGGCCCCGGCGGAGGCTGAGGAAGCTGCGGGGTCGGCGCAGAGCCCTGGTTAACACATGGCCCCGGAGCGAAAGCCAAATGCAGAAGGAAGCAGAAGGTGACAGCGGAGATACCGTGACTAACGGGATCTTCCAGGGCTGCAGAGGAACTTGGCTGCGCCGGGAGGCGGCCGGGGATGTGCTGGGAGCTCGGCGCGGCCCCCTGATAGCATCAAGTGCCCCCCAGGTGGTTCCGAGGATGACAGATAAAGGCGGCGAGCGGGAACACGTTTGCAGAAGTGACACCACCCGCGGGGGCTCCGCGCCAGCTCTCGGCCAGGCCCGGCGGTTTCTCTGTTTGCTCTCCCAGGGAGCAGCTACACCTCAGCTCCCAGAGAATCTTCCCCAAACCCAGCCCTGGGTGAGCATCCTCCAAGGATTTCCTAACCCCGAGGCAGGCAGAGCGTTGCTGCAGGGGTGGGTGGCATCCCCACACCCCCGAATTCCCCCGTTCCCAAAAAAATCACCTCGCAGCCCTGCGCCCAGGCGCCTTTTCCCCACGCTGAAACACCCAAACGCTTTTCCATCGGGGAATTATTGGCTTTGGTGCCTTTCCCAGCTGCCACAAAGGAGGGGAGAGCTCGGGGGGCTCCCAAAACAAAACAGGGGCATCCCAAAATCTCCTGCCCAGCGGCCGGGGAGGCCTCAGGGTGAGGGATGCTCTGGGCAGGAGCATCTCCCACGGGACAACCGAGACGGAGCACGGCCCCGAGCTGAGCTAAACTCGAATTCCCCCCTGGAATTGAGCATCCCCGTGCGGGAGCAGCCGCTCCCGGCTCTGATCCTCCCCGAGAGCCCAGCAGCCCCAGCTTGCTCCCAGCCCTTCTCCGCTCCTTTCACCAAAGTCTCACCATATTAAGCAGCTGAACTGCATCATCCGAGGAGTGTCAAATTGGTTTTAAATGGTTCTAATTATAACCAGGAAGTTTTAAAGCGTGTGGGTGGAAAGGAATGCAGCAGATTAATTTAATAGCAGTTACCACGGCACAATAGTGCTTCAATTAAGAGTTCTTTCTGACTGGGGTTTGTTTTATATTTTTTTTTTCTTTTCCCCGTTAATAATAAATGTCACAAATGAGAATAGACACATTACTTCATCAGACGCTTTGGCGTATCCCGTCGCAGAGAGCCTTTTGTGCAGAAATAGTAGCTGAAAGGGTAATTTTATAGGGCTTAGCACTCACTTAACACTTTAGGGGCCAAAATCAGGCCTCAGCACAAACGCAGGAAGCTGCACCTGTTTCCATCCCGGCACGACCCCGCTCCACAGCCGCAAAGAGCCCTCCCCGTGCTGTGGAATGGTGTGCGAGGCACGATCGCGGGGGGAGCATCCTGCCCCAGCGGCTGGGGAGCGCATGGCGAGCGGGATCTGCGCTCCCAGGAGGCTCCTTGAGCTTTCCCAGCCTGCGGACCCCGATCCCGCCCAGCTCGGGGGTGGCTCGGGGGCACGGAGGGAGCGGGACCCCGCTCCGGCTCCCCGCGGGCAGGGAAGAGGCTCCGGCCCTTTGAACGGCGTGGGGGTTCCGCGATTCCAGGTGTCCGGACGGGAAGCGCCGTTCCCAGCCCTGCCAAGAGAGAGGGGCCGCGTGTGGGGCGGGCTGGGGGTGTCCCGGGAGATCGGGATGTGCCCCATGGATCCCCCACCATCCCCCTGGAAAAGGGACAGCGCGACCCCTTCCCTCTCCCCTTTGAGCTGCTCTCATTAACGCCCGGCGCTAATTGCCTCACACCTGGCACGCAGCCGGGATCCCTGATCCCTGATCCTTCCCAACCCGTTTCCCCTCCCAGCCAGGTCTCCCTTTGCCGCTGGAAGTTTCCCCCGGCTCCGGCTGCCGGTGCTGCAGAAGGAACGCGCCGGCCCTGCTCGGAGCAGCCTTTTGGGGGTTATTTTTCCCTTTGAGAGGTTTGTCCTGGTGGGTTTCGAGGGGGAGCCCGCCGGGATGGGGGCAAACCACGGCGCAGCCCGAGGCGGGCTGGAAATGACCAGGGAGGATGCGGCGGCCACGGCCCGGAGACAAAACCACTGGGAAATGCCACCAGAAAGGGCTTTGAAAAGAAAACCTGCGGCTGGAGGGGGGTCAGGGGCAGCGGGACGCCTCCGGGGACAGCCCTGCTGCTGGTGTGGACACCCCATGGACCCCCGGAATCCCCAGCAGGGCACCCGGGGAGGGGTACTGGGGGCACTGGGAGGAGCTGTCCCCTGTCCCCCCACTCCTGCTGGTGACCCCCAGCTCAGGAGTGAGGTGCCTGCTGTCCACCAGTGTACTGGGAGCACTGGGAGCACTGGGGGGAGCTGTCCCCCGTCCCCTGAACCCCATCTTGGGGGTGCGGTCCTGCTGCTTGACCAGCACCAGCTCCGCTTTAATAATTTAATGGTGGCTGAAGTGGGTTTCCCACGCAAGGAGCATCCCAAATTTCCCCGCTGTGGGACAGGGACCCATCCCCGGGAGCCTCCCCTCCCCCGGTGCCCCCCAGCCCTGGCCGGGGCAGCTTCCCTGCACACGGCCGAGTGCTGGAAAACAGCAAAGCCCGGCCGATATTCCCCAAAATCCGGCTCTGTCTCGGTGATTTGTGTCCGCTTCGATATCGAACCGCTGCCTGGAGGGACTCGGGTACTTAAAAACCCCGTGCAGGAGGCAAACAGGGAGATTCATCATTTTACTTTTGTGGTTTTCAGATAGTTTATGACACCGGGCTAATAACTGCCGAACCCAAATCCTCATTGATCCGGGGGAAACGTGACGTTATCCTCCCCGAGAGGCCGCTGCCCTCCAGGGATGGCTCCAGCCCGGCACATCCTTGGGATGCAGCTGCTGGAGTGTCCCAGAGCAGGGAGAGGAGCAAATCCTGAGCACCCAGGGCGGCCTCCCGGGGCTCCCGTGGCTCTCTGACTCCTGCCAGGGCCACCGGGATTGTCCCTTCCACGCTCCTAGCTCCCTCCAGCCGCCTCCTCCCTCCAGCAGCACCCCAGGTCCCGTCTCCCCCCGCTGGGGACGTGAATTAATCGCCACTTGTCGCATTCCCCCGGGACAGCGGCCACGCCCGGCTCTCCATCCCTGCTGGCTTTGGGGAGCTCCGCGACATCCCCAAACCACCGGGGGTGAGGGACGACCGGGCTGGCACCTCCTGCGGGTGCTGCTCCGGGAGGGGACATCGGCCGGGCTGCCCCCGAGGGGACACAGGGAGGGGACACAGGGACAGGGAGGGGACACAGGGACAGGGAGGGGACACAGGGAGGGGACACAGGGACAGGGAGAGGACACAGGCCCGGGGAGGGGACAAAGGCACAGGAGCTGCCCCGGTCCCGGTGTCTGCGCGCTCCAACACCGTAAATCTGCTTCATTTCCAATGCACGGTAACGACCGAGCTGCTCTCATCCAGGAAACTCCGCGAGGTTCCGGCTTTTAGGGGAAAAGATGAGAGCGGGCGGGAGCTGCCGGGAGCTGCCCCCTCCTCTGCAGGCACCGAAAGGCTCCAAAAGGAGCAGCAGCCCCGCCTGGGAAAGCTGGGATTTATCAGCCTTTGGGGCTGTGGATCCCAAACCATCCCACCCCGCTGTCCCCAGCCCACTGTGGATCCCAAACCATCCCACCTCGCTCCCCCCAGCCCACTGTGGATCCCAAACCATCCCACCCTGCTCTCCAGAGCCCACTGTGGATCCCAAACCATCCCACCCCGCTGTCCCCAGCCCACTGTGGATCCCAAACCATCCCACCCTGCTCTCCAGAGCCCACTGTGGATCCCAAACCCTCCCACCCCACTCCCCCCAGCCCACTGTCCCAACTCCAGCTCTGCTCCTGGGCTGGAACACGGGCAGGGAAGGCTTGGGCAAGGCAGCCCCTCATGAGGGCACCAGGGACACCCAGCAGGACCCTCCACGTGATTCCAGAGGGAAAACAGGGCGGATTTCCCGCTTTGCCCATCGCAGGGACACCCAGCAGTCCCTCTGTGCGATCCCAGAAGGAGAACAGGGGAGGATTTCCCATTTTCCCCCCCTGGCTCGCTGCTGGCATTAAAGACGAACCACTGCCACCATTTGAACTCCACCATCAGGACCTAATTCAATCCCATCCTGCTCATTGTTGGAGGGCTGAGCATTAAACTGAAACCCTAAGCCGGGCCTGCAGTCATTTGGCTGGGGAGGAATTGATTCTGGCCATCAGCACTTTCTCATTTTCAATGGAGTCCCCCCGTAACCAGGTTAATTTCTGTTAATCCCATTAGCCAGGTACTTTTGGCTCTCCAGCCCAATGATTTTGTGTCTGATCTGAAAGATTGAAATTGCAACCCAAGAGGACACGAACAGGAGCCTGTGATGGAGGGGAACCGGCCTGACACGGAGCCAGCTCCTCTCCCACCTGAAAGCCAAACCCTCTCCACGTTTCCCCTCCCTCCGAATTTCCCCGTGGTTGATGACCACACACAAGCAGTAAATCCACCCTGAGGGACCTCCCAGCAGACCAGGATGTCCCCCCGTCCTGCTGGATTGGTGTTGTCACTGCAAGTTTGGGTCCTGTGCAAGTTTCAGGCCCGGTTTTCTTCTCCTTGACCCAGATCAGCGCTGGTGCTTGCAAAGGGCTTCCCAGGGAGGCCGATCCCAGTATCCCACTGGACCCAGTCCCAGGGCTCCCCGCCATGTGGGAATCCCTGGCACTGCCCCTTTTCCTCCCCAGGACAAAGGAGATTTGCCCCCAGGTCTGAGATCCCCAGGTGGGGGAAATGGGGGAGATTTTTTAAACTAGAAGAGATTTAGATTGGATCTTAGGGATAAACCCTTCCCTGGGAGGGTGGGGAGGCCCTGGCACAGGCTGCCCCATCCCTGGAACTGTCCAAGGCCAGGCTGGACGGGGCTTGGAGCAGCCTGGGATAGTGGAAGGTGTCCCTGCCCGTGGTGGGGTGGGGTGGGATGGGATTTAAGGTCCCTCCCAGCCCAAACCATTCCAGGATTCCCTGATCCTGCGGTGCCATTCCCCCGCAGGGAGCCAGCCCACAGGTGCCACCCAGGCCCATCCCCGAGCTCCCCCCAAAATCCGAGGAGGGGAAGGGTCCCCACGCCGCTGCCTGGCTGGGGACACCCGTCCCCCCTCATCCCTCATCCCCGGGGCTGGGAGCGGGCTGAGCACAGCCTGCCTCGCCTGCAGCCCCGCCTGTGCCTGGCT
>VZTE01005935.1:1493-19865 GCA_013397775.1 Eulacestoma nigropectus
GCTGGGCTGGGGGGGGGGGGGGGGCGGGACGGAATTTGCTATATTTTGGTTGCATCCACACGTGGTAGCTGGAAAAGGATTTATCCCAAGGAGAGTTTCACCTGGACAGGCTTCAGTACCACATGGAGCAGACTGAAAAGAAACGCAGTTGCTAAGTTTAAAAATAAAGGAAAAATATGCTTTAAACCCCCTCAAAAAACTAGACTTGAAATAAAATCTCTTGGTTTTTGGACAAACCTGTGAGACCAAAACGCTGCACCCTGTGTTTACCAGCCCTAATTTTATCCCTCAGGAGGTTTCCTGTAGGACGTCATTATTTCCACAAGTGTGAAAGGGGAAAAAAAAGAAAGAAAATGAAGAGTAGAAAAATCCTCAGAAGATTAAAAATCCCGTAATCTGAAGAAAACACCCCAAAATAAAGCAAACTCGGGGTTGGCACAGCTGAGGAGTTAAATGACTTGATTTATGGCAGCCACTGGAAAAGATGAGGGCTTCAGGATTGTTCTCAGCACAGAAGGGATGGCCAAGTCTGGTTTTTTGGGATAAAAATACTCAAAATGAGGATCATAATGAAGGTGTTTTGCAGACCAGGGGTGGTGCCAAATTGCGATTTCTCCCTGTACAATTTTTGGGGCGATGTTTTCCCCTCCTTCAGTGCATTTGCATGACAATACCCTCTTGGGCAGGAGAATTGCTGCTTAATTAGCGAACAGCAATCACTTTAATTAGCATGTCTCCATGCTCCCTGCTATTTTGCATAGATTCAAATGAGATGCTCATTAGGGAGCAGGCGCCCGGACAAGCTACGCCCTTTAGCCGCTCACTAACCCAATTAACTTCAGCCAAACCGTGCCGGGCCCTGTGCCAGGAGGGATCGGGCTGCTCCCAGAACGAAGGTGCAGAACTGCTCCCTTCAACCTGCTCGCCTCCTCCAAATCTGTGAGGTTTCCTTCCTCGGAAGGTTTTTCTCCTTCAAGATTTTCCTTCTTGTAAAATTTTCCTCCATACGAGGTTTTTCCTACATCGAAAGTTTTTCCTTCCTCGATATGATTCCTCCTTCAAGTATTTTCCTTCTTGAAAGATCTCCTTCCTTGCCTAAGGCTTTCCTCATTGCAAGGTTTTATTTCCTTGCAAGATTTTCCTTCTTTGCGATATTTCCCCCCACCCAAAGTTTATCCTCCACGTAAAGTTTTCCTCCTTGCAAGGTTTTCTCCTTTGGAGGTTTCCTTCTTTTCAAGGCTTTACCTCCTTGCGAGTTTTCCTCCTCGTGACGTTTCCTTCCTCACAAGGTTTTCCTCCGTGCAAGGTTTCCCCTCCTCATAAGGTTTGCTTCCTTGCAAGTTTTTCCTCCTTTTCCTTGCTTGCTCACTGCTGGGGTTTGGGAGCAGAAATGGGGGGGACACCCCCAAAAAGCCACCCTCCCTCCTTGGGGATCCTCCAGCCCTCTCCGTGCCCCTTTCCCCACCCCCCCAGGTGGGGCCATCGTTCCTGGCAGGAGCACGAGGGAATTTGAGGGTCCCCTTTGTTTTTCCGGCCAGCCAGCGCGGTCCCAGCGAGGTTGGGTTTTATTTTATTTTATTTCTCCTGCTCCGTAATCCCATCGTCTTGTCACGGTTCCCCGGGAAGCGGGGCTGCTCCGAACAAAGCCCCCGGAGCATCCCGGGCTCCCGGAGGGGGTTTTGCAGCTGCGCCTCGGAGCGTGACCGATCGGGAATGAGCCTTCGCAGCGCGTCTAATGCCGTTTGGACAGGGAACCTTTCATCCGCTCGTGGGAGTGAGGCCCCGGCATTGAGCCGGCAGCTCCCCGCGCTCCGGCCCTCTGCGCTCCCGTCCCCACGGGAGCCCATCGGCTCCGCCGCAGCGGTTTAGGGGTGAGCGAGGTGGGGACCCCAGAACTCGCCTCTGCTGCTGCGGGTTTGGGTGCAGAGCTCAGGGCCAGGCTGGGAGATGCTCCCCCATCGCCGTGGTCTGGTCACTGTCGCCCCGTGCTGGGCTCCACTGGGTTCCTTGTCTTGGTCCGCTTTCTTCTGTCCCCGTACCTCATCCCAGTTCCCATCTCCACGTCCTCAGCAGGCTCCTTGTCTGGGTTCTCATCATCCCATCCCTGGCAGGCACCTCCGTCCCATCCCCATCCTCCTGCCCCCAGCAAGAACCTTGTCCAGGTCCTATCATCCCATCCCTGTCCCCATGAGATCACTCATCCCAGTCCCCATCATCTGTCCCTGTCCCTGTCATCACATCCCAGTCCCCATCACCTTGTCCTGGTCCCATCACCCCAGCCCAGACCCCAGCAGGTGCCTTGTCCTTGTCCCAGTCCCATGTCCCTTGTCCCAGTCCCCATTTCTCTCCACGGGGCCAGCCCAACACCCCAATACCCTTCAGCATCCAATGATTTCTATCGAGGGAAGGTTTGTGGGTCCTTTTTGGGAAGGGGGCAGCAGGTGCCAGCCTGGTGCCCCCCACCCTTGGCAGTGCAGATGGCATTGGGTGGCATCAGCTACTGAATGTGCTCTGCAGCGTGGCAGGCGATGTGTGTGAGTGGGGAACCTCAGGATTTCCGCTCCAGGGGAAAGGATCAGGAACAGGGCACAAAGGCTGGAGGGGTGTTGCGGTGGAGCACACGCGGAAACATCACCCGGGAAGAGAAGATGAAAATGAAGAGAAGAGACAAGATGACACAACAGGAGAGGGAAAGAGGAGGAGGAGAAAAATAAATAAAAGGAGGAAGAGGAGAAGGACTAAAGGATGAGGAGGAATGGAAGATAAAGAGAAGAGGAGGAGAAGTAGAAAGAGGAGGAGGAGGAAGAGGAGGAGAGATGTTGCCTCTAAAGAAGCCGTATCTCCCTGTGAGCTTTGCCAACCCATCACTTCATGCATTGGACAGGGGGGTTTTGTTGGTTTATTTTTCCCCCCAGTGGAAAGTGGCTTTTTGACCCAAACACACGTTTTCAGAGCAGAGTTTTTTGGCTGAAAGGTTTCTTTTTCCTTATTAATGGGAAAATTGGTGAGGTTGGTGGGAAGGGTCACTTCTGTAAAATCTCTTTTTTTCTTAAAAAAGCCCCAACTAATCTATTTTGGCTTTTTTTTTTTTCATCATAAATATCTCTGCGGGAGGCTTTGAGAGTGAATCATTCCCAAAATCCCCAGTCCCACGCCGTGCCTGGTCCTGCCCAGCTTTATCATCTCCCCTGCAGCAAACACCCAGTGGCAACAAAAGAAAATGAGAATTATTAGGAAATACTTTTTTTACTTTAATCTTTTTTTAATCTCTAGTCACCACGGACTAGAGGGTGGCTTTGCCTCATCTTCTTGTATTTTGGTCATTTAACTCCATGGAACTGCTTTGGCACCAGGTCCAAAAATTGCCTCAGTCTTTAGGAAGGAGCAAAGAACCTCTCCACGCAGTTATGGTTGGGTTTCCCAGGGCATTGGGGTTGTCTCCGAGAAGAACCCAGACTGCTGGGGTGAGACAGACCTCCCTGCACCCCTGTAAAGGGTTCTGAGGGTGATAAGAGGTTCCATGGCCTCCCCAGCACCTGCCTGCCCCAGGCCAAGCTGGAATGAGCCTTGCTGGAGGCTGTCTCCAGCCTGGTCTCCTGGATGTACCTTGGGCCCACAGTTCAGACAGCTTCTCCTCAACCTTCTCTCTGGATGGACCTCATTGTTGCAGGCACCTTGTCTCCATCCTTATCTTCCTGCTGGATCCCAGATCAGTGTTGTGGCTGTCTTGTCTCCATCCTTATCTTCCTGCTGGATCCCAGATCAGTGTTGTGGCTGTCTTGTCTCCATCCTTATCTTCCTGCTGGATCCCAGATCGGTGTTGCGGGTACCTTGTCCCTGTCTCCTGGAGGATCTCAGGCGGGTGCTGCAGGTACCTTCACTCCACCCCTATCTCCTGAAGGATCCCACAGGATCTCAGGCCACTCCTGCAGCCAATCTCCACCTTCTCAGAGCTCCCCAAACCCAACCCACCACCTCACCTTGCTGACAGTGCCCATTCCCGACCCCAGCTGGACCCAGCTCGTGGTGGACGCCTCTGGAGGGGCCAAAACCGTGGTGGAGGGAGAACCGGAGACGGGCAGAGGGGATGGAGCGCCTTCAAAATTGACACCATATGGCTGCTCCTTATCCCCGGGCCCAGTAAAAAGGTCTTTCATGCTGGGCCGGTTGCCATAGGAGCAAACACGCAGGAAATATCCCAGATAACTCGAATAGTGGCGAAAACATATGTTTTGGATAAAACCCGGCAGAAAATCGCCCCATTTAACCCCTCCAAGGCGGTTTTAACCCCTTTGCCACACCTCAGTGCATGCATGCAGTGGGGAAACTGAGGCACCCTGGCCTGGGCCCCTTGTCGCCTTTCCCTGGGCAGTGGGAAATCTGACAGGTTTTTTGCAATGAAGCAGGATTGCTGTCAGGTTCCCAGTGTCAGCTTGCCTCCTTCTCCTCCTTCTCCTCCTCCTCCTCCTCCTCTTCCTCCCCAGACCCCCTTATCAAGACGGATGGCTGCATGCAAGGCCGTGTGCAAGCATTTTGCTTTGGTTTGCCAAGGAATTTGCTTTGCTTTTGCTTTTTTATTTTCCCTTTTTCTTTTTTTTCCCCTCACTCTTCTTTTTCTCTCTTTTTCCAGCCTCGGCCAAACCTTTCCTTATCACATCTGGTGAGCAGCGGGCCCCCAGCGCTGCCCTGGCCGCCGGCCAAGCGCGGAGCCGACAGTCAGGCGGCCACGGCACGGCCAGGTTTCCCCACGCCACCGCGCCCCGTGAGGCTGAGCCCGGAGAAACCAATGGCCCTGGCTCTCAGGAAGGGGAAACTGAGGCATGGAAGGCCTGAAAAGCTGCTGCAGGTGTTGCTGGTTCCTGCAAAGTGGCTTCGTGCATCCCCCCGTGCCGCAAGTATCCCTGTGTGCCGCAAATATCCCTGTGTGCTGCTGACACCCCACATACCCTCAACATTCCTGAGTGCTGCCAGCATCCCTTTGTGCTGCATCCCACAAACATTCCTGTTCATTGCCTGCATCCCTGCATCCCTGCATCCCATAAACATCCCTGTGCATTGCCTGCATCCCTGCATCCCATAAACATCCCTGTGCATTGCCTGCATCCCTGTGTGCTGCATCCCTGCATCCCATAAACATCCCTGTGCGTTGCCTGCATCCCTGTGTGCTGCATCCCACAAACATCCCTGCACTCTGCAACACTTGCCAGGCCCTTTTCCCAGGAGAGGACATCGCTGCTGGGTCTTCCCAGCACTGCCTGAAGATGAAGAAACCCCATGGAGTCCATCCCAAACCCTGCACCCCAGAGCAGCCTTGCAGCAGCCCTGTCCCTGTAAAAGGATGAAGGGGAAGCTATGGGTGCTGGGATGGGGAAAATTTTGGGAGGGGCTGCTCTGGAATGTCATGAGCAGGACTTCAGCAGAGGAGGGACTGCGGCTGTGGGGTGCAGATAGCACAAACCAAAGGGACTGGGGAGAAAGCCCCAAGATTAAGGAGCAAGGGGCTGTGGGGCCGCAGCTCCGGGGCGATACCCGGCAGGAGCTGGTCCAGCCAACCTGGGATTTCTCCTGGTGCCATCTTGTAAATACTGCTGACAGGAGGAATGTGCAGGCACAGAGGAAAATCCCCTTCCACACCAGAGCATCGCCTCACAGCCTCCCTCACAGTGGGATCAGAGCCCTCCTGAGGCTTCTTGTCCTGCCAGTTCTCCTGGGGAATCTTTTTTCCGTCTTGATTTTGGTGGGATGCAGACCCCAGCAAGGTGCAACATCCCTGCCACTGTCACACCCCTGCTCTGCTTCAATCCCAAACTCATTTTCCCTCTTCAGCTCCTGTTTTTTTGTTTTCCCTCTATTTTTTAATAACCTTTCCCTGCATCTCCCGCCTCCTCCTCCTCCTCCCTCCGAGCTCTGGTTTGAGTTTTGGGGAGGTTTAGCAAAACAAACACGGTCAAACAACCCCCTCCTAATGTGTAAAATCCCTGGAAAAGCCACAACAGCTCCGCAGGGCGGCCGAGGGCTCGCGCGAGGCACTGGCAGGCCCCTGAGCTGCTCAGCCAGCCCCGTGAGCAGAGCACAGCAGATGAAATCCATTTCATTTTCCCCCTCCTTTTGGATGTATTTTCCAGCAGGATATTCCTTGCACGCAGGTCCCTTTGCCCCAGGGGGTTGTTGCTGGGTGCTGAGCCCAGGCGAGGTGATGCTAAATCAAGGAGGGATTGAAGTGATGATAAAAACTCTCCAGGACGATGGGAAAATGGCATTTTCCCTTCCAGACCCCCTCACTTTCCTCCTCTCCACGTCCCAAAAATCCCAGCAGTGGCCAAATGATGCTCAAAAGCCGCTTTTAAAATTCAGTTCTCCGCTCCCAGGGGGGATTTTCCCCTCCTCCATGAGCTCTTTTCACACCTCTCCCACCCCAATGCTCATTTACTCCATGCCTGGAGGTTCCAAAGGAGCAGTCTGGGGGTTGGGGAGCTGATTTTGGGGGTTTTAGGGTGTTTGGGGTGTGTTTTTAGGGCATTTGGGGGTTTGAGGGTTCTGCTCTCGATGGTGAGAGCAGCGCTTTCTCCCCACCCTGCCCAAGAATGTTTCTGCTGATATTAAACCCGACCCGGAGGCATTTGGAAGGAGCCGACTTCCTCGCCAAGAAAATGACCTCAGCCTCCTGCTTTGGAGCTTTTTTTTTTTACCTTTTTAAAGCATTTTTCTGCCTCTCCTGCCTGCCAGGCAAGAGGCACTGCTGGGGCCTCACCCGTGTCCCTGGCACCACTGCCAGGCTGCATCCACGGTGCCAATCCTCCAGTTCAGGGTGATTGTTGTAGGTTTTAACCTGCAAATTCCAATTTTGAGCCGTAAATTCCAGGTTTTTCCCCACGAAACCCCTCCCTGACACTGACAGGAGGATCCAGGGGCCAAACCTGCTGCAAAAACCCACCTTGCACCATCCTCTGCACATGTGACGACCTCCGAAACTCCTTTTCCCAGTGAAATAAAACAAGGAAAAAGCTCAGACCAAGAGCTAATGTTGCCCACGATGTTTCTGGAAGGGATTTTTGCAGGAGTTTCCTTAACAGACTCCTCTGCATTTTTGCTTTTATTAATGTGGCGGCATTCCCGAGGCTGCTGCGATGCTTTTGCAAGAGCTAAAACATCTCAGTTAAAAATCCAACAAATCCAGCCCCTCCGGCACCTCGACAGTGGGAAATGCTAAGGAGAGAGGAGGGAAATGCTGGATTTGGGTGTCTTTGGATGGAATTCTTCCAGCTTTAGTTTTTTTTCTCTAAATTAATATTTCTGTCCTGGAGACACAGAGCTGATGGGGGCAGTTCAGAAAATAAAAATGCTTCTGGCAGCCTGTTGGATTTCCAGTCCCCAAAAAGCTGATGTTCTTGGGAAATTTTCTCATTTGCCCCTAAAAATCAGATGGAAAATGCTTCCACCATTCTTCCCTGCTTGAAGTGGTGCATCACCATCCTGGAGCTTCGTTGGTACCCCACATCTCCATCCTGAATCCAGCATCTACATCCTGCATCTCACTCCTGCAGCCTGGGTTCTGCATTCCATTTCTTCTGTCCCAGAGCTGCACCCTCCAACTGCATCCTGCTTTTGCATCCCACACCCGTCCCCTGGATCAGCATCCTGTGGCTGTCTCCTGCATCCCAACTCCTTCATCTGCACCCTGTGCCCTGCATTCCATGCCCTGCACCTGAACCTCTCATTCCACATCCTGCCCTGTGCATCCCACTTCTTGCATCCCGCATCTGCATCCTGCATCCCACATCTACATCCCAAATCCTGCATCTGCATCCCGCACCCTGCATCCCGATTCTTGCACGCCAGATCTGCATCCCAAATCCTGCATCTGCACCACATCCTGCATCACACCCTTCATCCCACATCCTCCATCTGCACCTGCATCCTGCCCCCCTCCTACACCTGCACCTTGCACCATCCCTTGTCCTGCGCCTGCACCCCAAACTCTGCCTTTGCACCCCACATCTTCCCACCTCCTGCCCACATCTCCATCCCTCACCTCCATCCCATCTCCCACATCCACATCCCCATCCCGCTGCCAGGATCCCGAGGGCACCAACAACCCCTGATAGTCCAGTTGGCCTCACCAGGGATCCCCACCCCACCCAGGGCCCTGGGTAAGTTCAGCCCAGGGTCCTTACTGGGGCATACTGGGCCATACTGGGCTGTGCCCCCTATAGCTGCTGTCTCATTGTCACCTCCCCCAGCCACAGGACAAGAACTGAATTGCAACGAAAATCATTTGTGAGGCCGGACTGGTCCCATCCCGTCCTTCCTTCCCACTGCTCCCTGGTCCCATCCAGGCGTTTCTCCGGAGCAGGTGTGATATGGGAGAGCGGCATTCCCGACCTGGCCTGCACAGAGGGGAGTGGGGAGGTTTCCCATCCACAGGGGCTCTGTTCCCCTCCCCGGCACATCTGGCGGGCAGATGTGGCCAAAGGGCCGGGATCTGCCTCCCAGATGGGGGACGAGCTGCAAAATGTCTGTATGGGATTGGAAAGTGATAATTTTTTCCTTGGAAGTCTGCGTTTCCCGGCTCCTTGCACGCACTCTCCACCTCCAGGGGTGCTGCAAAATCCCTGTGCAGAGCTGGGGCTGTCCCGTGGTGCTCTGGTGCTGGAGCATCCCACGCCCTGCACCTCCACCCCATATCTGCACCCTAAATCCCACATCTGCATTCCATGTCCTGCATCCGCATCCCATCCCCTGTATCCTGTATCCCACCTCTGCATCCCAAATTCCTCTTCTGCAACCCATGGCCTGCACATCCTTCATCTGCACCTTATATTCCATTTCCCTCATCACCTGCCCTATATCCCGCCTCTGCATCCTAAATTCTGCTTCTGTACCCCACGTTCTGTATCTGCATCCCATATTCTGCATCTGCCCTTTCATCCCATGTCCCGTGTCGTGCATCCCACATCTGCAGCCCCTCTCCCGTGTCCTGCATCCGCGTCACACGTTCTGTGTCTGGAAACCTGCATCTGCCTCCTAAATCCTCCATCCTTCATCTGGGAGCCTGTGTCTACATCCTAAATTCTCTATCTGCTTCCTAAATTGCTATTTTTTTTCCTAAATCCTGTGTCTGCATCCTGAATCCTGCATCCCACATCCTAAATGCTTCCACTGTCCCTCTTCTGTGCCTTACATCTGGCACCCTGTGTCTGCATCCCAAATCCTGTGTCTCACATCTGCATCCTGAATCCTCCATCCTGTGTTCCACATCTACATCCTAAATCCTCGATCCCCCCATCCTAAATCTTATGTCCTACACCTGCATCCTAAATCCTTCATCCTGTGTTTATATCCTAAATCCCATGTCCTCATTTACATTCCAAATACTCCATTCCAGACCTGCATTCTGGCTTCTCCATTCTGTGTCCTGCATCAACACCCTACGTCCCCCACCTGCATCCTCTATCCTGCATTTACATCCCCAGTCCTACATCCCACATCTGCATTCTAAGTTCTTCATCCTGCATTCTGTATCCACCTCCATCCACCATCCTAAATCCTATATCCCACACCTCCACTCTAAGTCCTGCATCCTAAATCCTACACCTACATCCCAAATCCTGTCTCACATTTGCATCCCAAGTTCTCTGTCCTGCATCCTGCACCTACACACTAAATCCTGTGTCCCCATCTAAATCCTAAATCCTCCGTCCCCCATCCTGGATCTGTGTCCTAAATCCTGTGTTCTATATCTGCATCCTAAATCCTCCATCCTGTATCTACATCTGAAATCCTAAATCTCCGTGTACCTCCTAAATCCTCTATCCCACATCTACATCCTAAATCTTCTATCCCACAGCTGCATCCTGGATCTTCCATCCTGTGTCTTGCATCTTCATTCTAAATCCTACATCCCTGTCTGCAGCCTAAATGCTCCATCCTGCATCTACATCCTATGTCCCACATCTGCATCCCAAGTTCTCTGTCCCAGATCCCACGTCTACGTCCCAAATTCTGTGTCCCACATCGACATCCTAAATCTTGTGTACCATATCTGCATCCTGAAACCTGCACCTGTGTCCTACATCCTATGACCCTATCTACATCCTAAATCCTCTGCTGCATCCCACATCTACATCCTAAATACTCTATCCTGCATCCTCAATCTACATCCTAAATCCTGCATCCATAACCTAAATCCTAAGTCCCATATCTGCATCCTGAGTTCCCTGTTTCATATCCTGCATCTACATCCTAAATCCTCCACCCTGTGTCTACACCCTAAATCCTGTCCCACATTTGCATCCCAAATTCTCTGTCCCACAACCAACATCTACATCCTAAATCCTGCATCCATAACCTAAATCCTAAGTCCCATATCTGCATCCTGAGTTCCCTGTTTCATATCCTGCATCTACATCCTAAATCCTACATCCCTATCTAGACCCTAAATCCTCCATCCTTCATCTGTGTCCCAAATCCTACATCCCATCCCTGCACCCTGAATCCTCCATCCTGCATCCAGCACCACATCCCAAACCCCCCTCCCAGATGCTGCGAGGAGGCCGAGGGCCGACAGGACCCCCTGTCCAGCTGGGGTGCCATGAATTTGGGATGAGTGGGGGCAGAAGCCCCCGGCCGCCCGCCCCGGCCGTGCTGTTGGTTTTAGGATTTGCCACGCTCCGGTGCCTCCGAGCGCGCCGGGTCCCCGGCGGGGCCGCACAAAGGGCGCTTTCAGGGCCCCGCTCAGCGCAGCCCCCCCTCGCCCGGCCACAGAGGAACACAACCCTTTTATCCCCCTCGGGTTCCCCCCCCAGACCCCGAAAGAGGAAAATAATCCCCTCTCTACGGAGTTCAAAAAAAACCAAAAGAACCCTAAAAATTAGGGTTGAAAATAATTCCCATGGGAATGGAGTAACGTGTGAGACCGCGGCAGAGCACAGCAGCGCCCAACCTCCCCTGAAGCATCCTGGGGAGGAGGGGACGTGCCCCTGACCCCCAAAATATCCCATTTACAGCAGGGAACAGGTGAAAAACTCATCTGTTTTGACAGCGAGACCCACTCGTGCAACAAGTTGTGTCCAGCCTCATGCCCCTCCACACCCGAGGCATTCCCAAAGATTTTCTTTTTCATGCCCTTAGAAATATAAATTCCTGGGGGGAATGAACCAGAAAACCCTGTATTCAGCCTAATTATCCCCTCTGGCCGCAATCTGTGATCTCCGGGACAATTAAAAGCGCTTAATCCCGCCTGAAAAGCAAACAAGGTCGGAGCGCGGCGTCTTCCTGCTTTCCCCTCGCCCGCTGCCGGGGTCTCGCTCCCCAGCTGCAATATAAATATGCAATTAAAAAATCGCCGCTAATTGCTTTGCCCGAGGGGGGTTCCCACCAGGGAAACAAAAAAGCCGGGGAAAGGGAAATTAAAAAAAAAAAAAAAAAAAAAAAAATTAAGAAGGGGTAAACAAGTTAAAAGTGCATTTTTTTTGCCCAGTAATTAAACACTGCTGCAGCTTTAGGGAGAAATTGTGGAGATATCTCAGGGTTTGCACCCTGGCGTGGGTTTTTTTGGGGGGATGCTCTTTTTTTGGGGGGATGGGGTTAATCCCTGGCTCTCCTCTCTCGCTCCAGCGCTAACAACCCCTGGCAGCTCTCGGGCTCGTTAGTCCTTCCGAAAAGCAATTAGAGAGGTTGGAAAATGAGGGCAGCCGCTGCCCTGAGACAGGGCAGGAATGGGGGGCGGGGGGGTCAGCTCCTAAACCTTGGGGCTGGTTTAGGGCTGCACGGCTCGGCAGAGATCCCGCAGCGGGATTCACGCTGGCTGAGCAAAGCCATCGGTAGGTTTCAGAGTGAACATCCCACTGCAACCTCCCCCTTGCAGCACCCAGCCTCGCTCTGTGTCCCCCAGGGCTTTATTGAACCTTCAAAACCTAAAACAGGCGGCTGGACACCTTCACAGAGCTTGGGTGCTGCTGCCAGAGCCCAGCCAGGAGGAAGAGAAAGAGGAGGAGAAGGAAGAGGCAGAGGAGGGGTGTGGGGGCTCAGGTGCCGGGCAGCCAGACTTTGTGGGTGCTGACGATGTCGCTGAGCTTGGCCTTGATCTTCAGGAAATGCCTCTTGAACTCCAGGCCGTCGCCCTGCGTGGGGAGAGACGGGGGGTTACATCCCCCTGCACCCCTCCATCCCCTGGCACCCACCTCCCACGGGCACCCCCACCCTGCTCGGTCCTTCCCCACTCGGCGCAGCCCCGCGCCCCCAGTGAGCCCCCACCACCCACCCGGGCCCCCCGCGCACCTTGGAGAGGCGAAAATCCACCAAAATCTTGCTCTCCATCTCCACCAGGTTCACCTTGAAGATGAGTTTGTTGTTCCTCCTGTCCGTGGTCGAGATGGTGACCTGCAAAGACGGGGGGTGCCCCCAGTTATTTGCCGATGCAACAGCACAGGGGGGCCCAGCCCCGATTTCACACCCCAATCCCCACCTGGTTGGTGCAGCTCATCTTCCAGCCGTACCCCATCTTCTCACACACCTCCTTCAGCGCGCGGTAAGAGCCGTCGGCGTCCAGCTTGGTGAAGAACCGCGTCATCCGCTTCACCAGCCGCTGCCACGGGCTCTGCCGCCCCAAAAAAAACGGTCCCAAAGGTTATACATCCCACCAAAAAGGCCACAAATCCCACCAAGGTCCAGCCCCGGCTCTGACAAATCCCGGCGATCGGGAGGAAATGTTGGAAAGCTGCACCCCCTGATGGCAGAAGCCAACAATGGCATCCCAAACACCAGGAATGCTGCACAGCCACGTCCCAGACAGCACAAGGTTGGCCCCTGGTATCATAAATACGGCAAAAATGCTCCTTAATGACACGTATATGATGCAAAGTTGCACCCCAATAGTATAAACTGTGCAATGATTGTAAATTGGATGTGAAGTTGCCTCCCAAGTGCTGCAGAGCTGTACCCTGGAACTGAAAAGTTGCATTTTAGTACTCAAAATACTGCAAAATCGCACCCCAAATAACACAAGGCTGCACCCTGAGATGACAAACCTTGCCCAGCTGCACCCCAGTGCTGCCAAGCTGCTCCCTGAGATTGTAAATCAGATGCGAAGCTGCTCCCCAAACACCACAGAGCAGCCCCCAACCACTGCACAAAGTGCACCCTGATGCCATCAATGATGCACCCCAAATTTTGGGAGGTGGCACCCTGAGATGATAAAACTCACAGCTGCATCCCAGCCTTGTCAAGTTGCTCCCTGATATTCCACACACAGCACAGCTGCTCTTGAATGTGGTATTTATGATGCAAAGTTGCACCCCAATATTCTACCCAGCTGCACCCCAATGCTGTAAATCCGATGTGAAACTGCCCCTCAAGTCCCCAGCAAAGTGACAAACTGACACTAAAAGTATTGCAGATTTGCACCCCAAATCCTGCACCTCACACCCTGAGGTGGAAAATATTCCAGAGCCACAGCCCTGACAGTTGCTCCCTGATATTATAAATATGGCAAAAGTTGCTTCTTAATCTTATATATCTAAGGCAGAGCTGCACCCCAGTAGTACAAAACGTCAAACACTGGACCCTGATGTTGTACACAGGATGAGCAGCTGCCCCACAAATGCTGCAGAGCTGCACCCCAAGATGATAAACCTCACCCAGCCACACCCCAAACATTGCCAAATTGCTCCCTGATATTATAAATATGGCAAAGTTGCTCCTCATTGGCATATATATGATGCAAAGTTGCACCCCAATTTACACAATGCAATGCTGGACTCCAGGGCTGTAAATCACATGTGAAGCTGTCCCCCAAACACCCCCAGGCCATGGCAAAGCGTCACCCTGATACTGAAAAGCTGTGCCCCAAATCCTGCAAACTCGCACCTGAGGTGATAAATAACAAAAAGTTACACCTCTGAGATTGCCAAGCTGCTCCCTGATATTCCCCATCAGGCAAAGCTGCACCCCAAACCCCACAGAGCAGCCCCCAACCATTGCAAGGTGCACCCTGACACCATCGACGATGCCAAGCTGCGCCCCAAACACTGCGAGGTGGAACCCCAAGAGGATAAACCTCGCCCGGCCGCATCCCAAACACTGCGAGGCAGCATCCCGATATCCCAAGTGGTGCCAGGTGCCCCCTGCAGCCCCTGACCTGGGAGGAGCCTGGGGTGCCCAGGAGTTGGCTGTTGACCAGCATGTGCTCGGGGCAGGCGGGCTGCGAGAAGCTGAAGCCCTGCACCAGCTGGTCGATGCTTCCAGCGCCACTTTCCCAAGGCATCCCGCCCGTGCCGGGCTCCGGCTGTGACGTGGAATAGCTTGCCTTGTCCTCACTGCAAGGCAAGGGGGGACACAAGGGTTAGGAGTGCTGGAGAGAGCCAAATCCACGTGGGAATTGCATGGGATTTTGCAGGATTTGGGACAATCGCAGGGGTTGTGTGGGGTTTCCACCCAACCACCTCCTGGAGGAAATGCCGGGAAGGCCCCCAGCGTGCAAGGAATTGCAAGCCCGTGTGGAGGGAAGCAGAGGCTCACCCCAGCGCTCCCTTCACCGGTGAGAAGTCTGTATCGGATCGGATGTGCTTGGAGAAGCCTCCAGGGGAGTCAGCGACCCCCCCCGAGGAGAGCCGAGCCCGCTTGGCATCTGCAAAGGGACAGGACACCCAATAACCCCCAAATCCGGGGGCACCAGCGCATCCCCCTGCGGCCCCTTACCCTTTTTGAGGGGTCTGCTGTACCACCGGTCCTTCTGGATGTCGGGAATGGTGATCCTCGCTGTGGGGCTCTCCGTGAGGATCTTGTGCAGCAGCGCTGGGGGAGACGAGGGGGTGGAACACAATATGGTGCGTGTGTGTATTTGTGTGTATTTAAATGTATTTATTTAGGGACCTGCTGGGTGCTTACCCAAGGGAGCCGAATCGATCTTCTTCCAAGGTGGGAGGTAGGTTTTCCTCTCCTTCCAGTCGCTGTATTCCTGGCAGCTGTCGCTGGGCTGGTCCCAAGGCAGCTCTGCCGGGAGATCCCGCTGCTGTCACCCCACAGTGCCACAACCCCCGGGCACACAGGTGGGGACTTGGTGTGCCAGGTGTCCCTGCCCTGCCATGGATCCTGTGTGCTCCCTATGCATCCCACACCTCCCCAGGCATCCCAAAACTCCCTGTGCATCCCAAACCTCCCTGCACATCCCGAACCTCCCTGTGCATCCCAAACCTCCCTGTGCATCCCATGTTTTCTCACACGCATTCCATACCTCTCTATGCATCCCAGACTCCTCCTATGCATCCCATACCTCCCCTGTGCCTCTCATACACCCCCCTTATGCATCACATACATTCCCCTTGCCTTGCAGCCCTCTATGCCTTCCATACATCCCTATAGATACTCCAAACACCCCCTTCCATGCATTTCATACCTCCCGTATGGATCCCGCACCTTCCACCTCTGTGCTTCACACATCCCTCCCCCTGGGCAGTCCATACATCCCTCCCATCTCACACGTGCTCCTTCCCCATCCCGTGCATCCCTCGGTGCACTCCACGCGCTTCCCCTCACACATTTCATCCGTGCACCCCTCCTGCATCCCAAATGTACCCCCCTCCTCATTCCATACCCTTCCCCTTTGCATTCCATACCTACACCCTCAGCATTCCATACGGACACCCCTACACATTCCATAAACACTCCCCCATGTCCTTTGCACTCCTTCTGCATTTCCCCCACACCCCCTGAGCACGTCACACACATTCCATCCATTCCTAGAGGCATTCCCGTGTCCTGCTGGCCGTATGTCACCCCCTGTGAATCCCGTACATCCCAAAACTCCCACCTTGGGCCAGCACGGCCATCAGCACCGCGTCACCCCCTGTGAATCCTGTACATCCCAAAATTCCCACCTCGGGCCAGCACGGCCATCAGCACCGCGTCACCCCCTGTGAATCCTGTACATCCCAAAATTCCCACCTCCGGCCAGCATGGCTGTCAGCACTGCATCACCCCCTGTGAATCCCGTACATCCCAAAACTCCCACCTTGGGCCAGCACGGCCGTCAGCATCGCGTCACCCCCTGTGAATCCTGTACATCCCAAAATTCCCACCTCCGGCCAGCATGGCTGTCAGCACTGCATCACCCCCTGTGAATCCC
This sequence comes from Eulacestoma nigropectus, assembly GCA_013397775.1. NCBI lineage: Eukaryota > Metazoa > Chordata > Aves > Passeriformes > Eulacestoma > Eulacestoma nigropectus. The sequence continues at coordinate 17,617 of VZTE01005935.1, forward strand.
GTACATCCCAAAATTCCCACCTCCGGCCAGCATGGCTGTCAGCACCACACCACAGGCCCAGACGTCGACGGGCTCGGCGCGGAATTCCGGGCGCCGCAGCAGCTCCGGGGCCACGTAGGGCAGGGTCCCACACATTTTGTTCAGCAGCCGCTCCCGCCCGTTGTGCCGGAACACCGTGGCCAGGCCGAAATCCGAGATCTTCAGGTTGTCTGGGCCCAAACGAAAGCCAAAAGCAAAATTAAAAATTTAAATCAAAAAGTCGAAATTTCCCCACACCCAGCTAAATTAACTGAAAATGCAAATTACAATTTAAATAGAAAATGTAAAAATTTCAATTATAAATTTGAACTTTAAATTTCTGATTAAAAATTTGAATTGAAAAAAAGTTTAAAATAAAAATTCAAGTTAAGGTTTTAAAGTTCTAAGTTTAAAAGTTGAAGTTAAAATTTCAATTAAAATACAAATAAAATTAAAGGAAAAAATTCAAATTAAAAAGCAAATTCAAATAAGAGCTTACATCAAGAAATGAAGCCAAAAAAATTTTAAAACTTTAAACTAAAAATCCATGGTGAAATTTCAATTCACAACAAAATTAAACCCCTACATTAAAATTTGAAACGCAAAATATAAGCGTTCAAATGAAAACCTTAAATTAAACACTCAAATAAAAAATACAAATGAAAAAACGGTGACTTCACGGGGGTAAGAGAGGGACACGCCTGCCCCACCTCGGTCATCCAGTAGCAGATTCTCCGGCTTCAGGTCACGGTGGGTGATGCCGATGCTGTGCAGGTACACCTGGGGATGAGGGGAAGGGTCAGGGATGTGCGGGAGTCACAGGGAGGGTCAGGGCAGTGCGGGAGTCACGGGGAGGGTCAGGGATGTGCGGGAACCACGGGGAGGGTCAGGGCTGTGCGGGAGTCACAGGGAGGGTCAGGGATGTGCGGGAACCACGGGGAGGGTCAGGGCAGTGCGGGAACCACGGGGAGGGTCAGGGCTGTGCGGGAATCACGGGGAGGGTCAGGGCTGTGCGGGAACCACGGGGAGGGTCAGGGCTGTGTGAGAGTCACGGGGAGGGTCAGGGCAGTGCGGGAATCACGGGGAGGGTCAGGGATGTGCGGGAATCACGGGGAGGGTCAAGGCCGTGCGGGAATCGCCACCGGCACCAGCGGCATCGCCACCTCCAGCGCCGCCGGTGATCACTCACCACGCCGGCAATGAGCTGCTGGAAGAAGCGCTGCGCCTCCGGCTCTGGCATCCCGACATCCGGCTCTGCACGGGGGGAAGAAGGGGAAGAGCAATCCTCAGCCGTGTGGGGATGATAAGTTAAGGTGCCCCATTGCCGCTAAAGCCCCAGGTACCCCCGTGCCGCACCGATGCGGTCGAAGAGCTCTCCGCCGCGGCAGTACTCCAGGAACAGGTACTGCGTGGCCCCCTCCCGCCGGTGGCCGTAGAACCGGACGACGTTCTCGTGGCTCAGCATCTTGTTGATGCAGATTTCCTTCTTGATGTTCTCCGGGCACTCGGCCGCGCGCTTCATGTCCACGATTTTCACGGCCACGGCCTCCTCAGTGCGGCGGTTCACGGCCAGCTGCACCCTGCGGTGGGCAGGGGTCAGCGGGGGCACGGTGGGCACGGAACGGGCAGGGAACGGGCATGGGAATGCTTCCCCCAGAGACAGGCAGCGGGCAGGGAATAGGGAGAAAATGCCACCCCTGGAGGTAGGGAGCGGGCAGGGAATGGACAGGGAATGCCGCCCCTGGAGGCAGGGAGCGGGCAGGGAATGGACAGGGAATGCCGCCCCTGGAGGTAGGGAGCGGGCAGGGAATGGACAGGGAATGCCGCCCCTGGAGGCAGGGAGCGGGCAGGAACAGGCAGAGAATGCAGGCACAGGCAGGTGCAGGATGGGCACCGGGTGTGCAAGGGGATGCGATGGGCAAGCACGGGGCACATAAGGGCAAGCAATGGGCACACAGAGGGCATGCAACGACCGTAGAGTGGGCAAAGAGTGGGCATGTGATGGGCGAGCAGTGCGTATCGGGCAAGCTGTGGGCACACACAGGCCAATTGATGGCCAGGAGGCGAGCAAACAGTGGGCTCGCAGTGGCCGCGCAGGACCATGCATGGACAAGCAGCGGGTGTGCAAGTGGCACACGCGGGGGACCAGGGGAGACAGCGGCCGCGCAAGGGGCAGGGCAGGGGCGTGCAAGGGGCGGACCCGGCCGTCAGCAACCCCGCCCGACCCGCCC
>VZTE01005937.1:0-26056 GCA_013397775.1 Eulacestoma nigropectus
CACATTTCACACGAGACCAGTTCCTGTGTGGAACTGCCCTCCGTGGGCCTGCAGCCCAGCAGCAACACGTGGGTCTCACACCCTGCAGCCCCCTGGCATGAAGAGGCTCATTTCCGCAGCATGTTTCGTTACAGAGGAACACCAACCTTTGTCTACACTCATTTACATCCGGAGTCTGTCTTTCTTTATTCTTTCCCGTAAGCGGCTCGATGGATTCAGAGGCCTGCTGCAGCATGGAGGCACTGAGCCAGCTTTGCACAGCCCACCCCTCCTCTGCCGCCAGCACAGCAATGCCCGTGTGCAGACTGCAGGAGCAGATCAGCAGAGGCCGACGTGCCAGGAAAAACCCAAGTGCTCCCTCCTTCTCGGGGAAACATCAGCAGCTCTTGCTGCACCTGCTGTGAGGGACACCACGATTCCCGCCCCCGCCCCTGCGATGCTCCAGGACAGGCTTTGGCCGAGCTGCCGTGCGCTGCACCTGCCCTGACAGGCTCGTGTTTCTTCTCTTTGCTCAGGAGAGGACCCCAGCCAGAGGGGGGACTCGGTCGTGGTCATGCCAACGATGACCCGCTCTATCCCAGACAAACACCCTCACTCCAGGCAGAGCACACACACTCCTTACCGGCTGCTGGCAGGGCACGGCGGCCAGGAGGTGACACAACAGCCGAGTTTGTGTCCTTGGTCCCTTAGGACAAATGTGGTGACCACACGTTGCCAGAGCAGCACCTTGTGTAGCTGCGCTTTGGGACTTGCTGGCCGTGAGGGCTCCAGGGCCCAAAGGGCTGCTGTGGGCAGGGAACCTCCAGGTCCTTGTACCCCGTTGTACCACTTCTGGTTTAACTCCTGGATGTCACCTCTCAGGGCACTCAGGGACTCCAACGTTAGGGGCAGGCCTGCAATGAAGCCTGCACTGCAACAAGGCAGCCAAGAGGAACATCGTGTCAGTATTTGCAAAAGCTGCTCTCAGCTTTAATTCCTACACACACACACTGTACTTCCCACTGTTCCCATCCTCCCGAGGGAACAGCAAGCACTGCAGCACCGTTACCAAGATGTCTCCTTTCAGCCCAGGGAACATGAGGCAGAGTACAAGCCAAAGGGACACTGACTTCCTGATCTGCTTTTCTTCCCCTTGCAAGAAGCCAAGCTTTAACCACAGACATCAACAGCTTTCCCAAGGATTATCAGGCAGCCTGCTATCTTCTTCCACCATGTCCAATAAATCACCATTCCAAGCTGTATTTCTCCACATGAAATGCAAAACCCCAGCAATCACTGTACTACAAAGTCTTCTGTAAAACCAGCAGACCTTGTAAAGGTACCAGAGCGTGGGCACTGCCAGGGGAACAGACGAGGCCCCTGCAGCACAGAGCAGGTCGCTGCTTTGTGACATCCCTCAGCTGTCCTGGCATTTCCTTTTTTACCTCCACTACAGGCTGTCATGTCAGCTCCAGTGCTGATTAAAGGTGCTCTTGTACAATTTGAAATACGCAAGACTTCATGACATAACCAAAACCAGGTCCTGGCTTGACCCTGTGTCATTTCAGATACCATTATCTCCTGCCCTTGCCCTCAGTCCCAGATAATGTGAACCTACACAATTTACCTCACAACTCAAGGCACCAAGGTCTGAATGCTGCAGGCCCCCACCGGTGGCACACGGGATCTTGTTTCTCTGGAGAGCTTTGGAGATCAGCAGATCTTGTAGCTGTCAAGGCTGCTCCTCTGAGGAGTTTTTGGCGACTCTGGCTTTGGGACTCCTACGGGATCCAGTTTTTTCATTCCAGTGTTTCAACTCACACAACTGCATTACTTTTCAGTCACTTCCTAAATGCCTTTTATCAGGAAATATTACAGCTAAGACATACCCTTGACAAGACACAGCCAACAGCAGCTAACAGGAACTTCAGATTCCATGACTCGGCCACGCCTTATCTATGAGCAGTGCAAGAATAACCTTTTTACCAACCTTTTGGGTAACTGCCAACAAACACAAGAAGTAACAAAACGGAGGCAACCACTTCTGCACCATCAAGACTCAGTGGCATTAAAATGGAGAGCAAGCAACTCCAGTCTGGTTTTTTTAAAGACAGCTCAGCTCCCATTCCTCCCAGCACCACTGCAATATCCATTTAAGCTGTATCCCGCAGCCAGATGCTGCAGCCTGGCAGGGTGTGGAGGAACCCCAGCTGGGAGACATCTGAGAGGAGCTCACGTCCTCCCTGGGCCATGCACACCCCAAGGTGAGAGAAGCCACCAAAGTCAAACACTTCAAAGCACACGATGCTGTGCTGCTGCAGCTTGCCACTGTCACCGGCCAGGTCAGCGAACGATGTTCTTACAAGCTTTTCTGTTAGCGAGGGGTGCCAGGGCATACAGCCACCTGCATGCAAGAGAATTAGGGACATGGATAAATGCTGCAGACATCAGTAGTTTATTGGTATGTTTAGTCAAAACACATTCAGAATGGAAACTTAAAAGTAAAAATACTTTCCACCTGCAACAATTAAACTAGAATCTACTAGCATATAATGCTTGACACGTTACAGCAATAAAGATGGTAATCCACTGTCTCGAATACCTACTAAAGCCAAGATGGTCAGCCAAGTTTGTTGAAATAGAACCGTAATGACAAAATACTTCCACCATTCACAAATCAGCAACTAACAGTAATGGTCAGTGAATCCCTTCCTTTGCTCTAAGAGGTACATTTACTATTGAGAGGGTCAAGAACACGTAAGAGTCCACAGTACGGCAGGTGAGCTATCACCATGTAAACTTCTCTGGATGATGTTCCAAGGGTTCGTGTCACTTAAACAAGAAGCAAGCCAAAAAGCAGAATGGCTCAGGAGCTCTTTTTACTACTCCGTTTTTGTTGTCAATTATTTCCAGGGCCATTTGCCATACAAACGGATTAGGTGGCAGCAAAACACCACAGTACTACAGAAGGAAAAAAACCTCCAGGCTACACAAACCACACTGGTGGCAAACTGCTAACTGATGACAGCAATTTGTCCGAGGGCTTCAAACCTAAGGAGTGAAGTTGTGTGGAAAGCAGTTCAAGTACTACAGATTTCCAGGTAACAGCTGAAATTGCAAGACCTTCAACAAAAAACCTGAAATATGAAAATGCCAACTGGTAGAAATGTGTCCCAGAAAAAAAGTGTATGAAAATAGTGCAAGACTTACCATGGAACACAGAAGACCTCAAGTCTGGGAGAGAACAGACAGATGCCACTTCACCTTGCCTAGTGTATCAGAAAAGATGTGCAAAATCTTCCACCTTACTCGAACCCAGCAAATAATTGCATAATCCAGAGACAGACTGCCAGGATGCCCTCCCTGCTTTTGCTTGAAATTGCCGTTCTTTAATTTGAGGTCTTTGCTGTTCAGAAGCAGCTGTAGGCGGTCACACTTTCACAAGGACGCACGCACGAACACCTCCTTTGCTCCCGAGCCCGGAGCCAGCGCTCGCTGCAAGCCCCGGCACTGGGCCCGCCTGTACTGCCTGCTGCAGCTGCGGTTTACGGGAATGCACATCCAGAAACACACCTCTCCACGGAGAACCCACCAGACAAACTTTAGAAGAGGACGCCTCCTTTCTATCCGTCGGGCCAGAGCCACATCAGTGTCAACTTCAGCTGAGAGTTATGTGCAAAATGAGTACAAGTTTTTAAAAAAGTGCAACTGGAAAATGCAAGAACTTAAGAGCTGCTGTTTAGTTCTCTGAAAATTGCAGTATCCCCATTTGATAAGCTCACCTTCACAAAGGATGCTTAGGTCTACCCATTACGCGCTGGCCAGAAGCATCCACCATTCTGGACTGACTTCTGAAATTCACGTCCAAGAGAGATTGGAACTCCATTTTTTTAAACTCTGACACTGATTAAAGAGAAGAGACAACCTGGAGACTACTTGGATGCCTTCATCCTCCCTTCCCCCCCACTGCAAAAAAACCAGGCGAACTTGTTAATTGAAGAGCAAGGTGGATGATCGTTTTAGCAACGTTTACTCATTGAAAGATACTGCAATTTTTTTAATACAATTTTCCAATTATTTCCTTTAAATGCTTTGCAGCCGCTTGGCTTTGCAGCACAGTACTTAATACACTATACTGTACAAAATCACCAGCAAGACTGGAATGATGTAGTCATAGAAGGCACCATCATGCTTATTACATTACCAGAGAACTCAAATACAGTCAAGACAAGTTTCACTGTACAACGCTTCTCGAAGGGGGAAGGGGAAGGAGGAGTGTGTTGAGCAGCCATCCCTGCACTGAAGAGGGGCAGATAGAAAAATCTGACGTGAGCTATCAAACTTGTTGCGTACTCAGGGCTACGACTTGGAAACTCTGGGTTCTGGTTAGTTTACAGCTAACTGGATTCCTTCTGGAACAAAGGTGTAGTCTTATTAAGGTTTGTGTGTGTACAGAGGTTGGTCACAGCAAGCAGAGCAGATGCCCGCATCGTTCCCCAAGCTATTCTGTCTGAATAAGAGGATGAAGGTTTTCCCTCCGATGCCTCCTGCAGCTGTCAGTATAAATGAGTTCAGAGGACCCATTAGTGCATTTTGATGAGTGCGTAAACACAAGTTTGTTTGGAGCTGAGTGTTCTAAGAAGGAAAAAAAAAAGGCAAGCTTCTCCAATTGCACAAATTGCACTATTTGTGTTTCCAACAGTAGTAGGCAGAAACGGTAACACTTACACAAAATGTGCAGCAGAGGGTTTTTGACTGAAAGGACCTGAATTCTATTGGGCATGTCCTTTAGTTCACTTCTGTTGCAGATAGTTAACTGGTCTTTTTTTTTGTTTCTTGTTCTTTTTTCTTTATTTTTAGTCCTCAATTCTCCAAGTCTACATTTATAAATTAAGAGTGTGACTCCTGTTGTGAAACTGGGGAAAGAATGTCCACCTCAATTTAAACTGGAAACCAAAGGATGTTTTCACATCAAAGAAACGATCAGAAGGGCTGTGTCACATTCCAAAGCCAAAAAAAAATTAACAAGAATGCAAACACGATGGATAATGTACCACTGCCAAGACTGTCTGCCCACAGTGGAGATTTCAGCGACGCTGTCCAGTGAAACGGCCTTCCATCTGCCCGGTTCCTCGTCCAGAGCCAAGTTTTTGTGCCATGCCACCTCGTGGAGGAGGTCCTCTTCCATCGCGGTCCCGCATCATGCCACCACCCACTATTCCGCGGGGCCCCCCTGGGCCTCTCTCATTGCGGCGAATATCCCTGCGCTCGTCGCCGCCGCCGCGTGTCTCTCGCTCACGAGCGGCTCTGGTTTTTTTCTCTTCCACGTTCAGGCGCACCTCACCCCGGAACATTATGGGCTTATGGGGAAAAGCGGTCAAAGCACACGTTAGTCACCACGGCACAAAGTCCATTCCACACAAGGCACATGAAAACTCTGCGCTGGCTGCAGGCCTCAGCCTTCCTTCATGTACATGCCCAAAACAAATGTGACCTGTTAAGGGTTCCCTGCAGCACGCAACCATAGCTCTATAGAACACCATTTTTACATTCACTTGGGCATGCAACGATTTTAAGTGTTTGTCTCAAACAAAAGCAGCGTTGTCTTTAGCCTCTTCACTGCCAGCTTTAGCCTTTTCACTTCAGGGTTGAAGTTCCTGAAGAATTGCTCTACTAGGTCTCACTCCCACACTGCAGAAATGAAAACTGCTGCTTTCTCCCCTCCACTTCCTCCAAGTAAAACTGCAAATAACCCTGCTTCCTTCTCTCAACCCCAGGGTGCGGAATTCAGAGATCCATGTGATGCCCTTCAAAAGGTTACCGGCTCCACTTGCAGCTAAACGATCTCTAAAAGTAAGTGCTGAGCTCTGTGTGGAGTATTTGTGTAGAGGTAAAAAACCAAAATTCCATATGATGTGGTTTGAAAAACGCTGGCACAGCTTTTGAAGCTACACAGCACTCCTGACAGAATGGGTATGCCAAAACTCTGTTTTCCTTTCAGCTGTTTTTTGAATTCCAGAGCCAATGGCAATGCAAACTAGGATGGCCCACATTACTTGTGGTTTAAGGCTTTTGGTCCAGCCCTGGAAGGGGATACTCAGTACCCAATGCCAATACTTACTTTTGCAACTAAAATTCGCTGGACCGGCTCAGAATCGTCAAATACCACAAAACCAAAATTAGGCAGTTTTCCTCCCACTCCCTTAGTATTTATGCGAAGTTCTACCACATTTCCAAAGCCTGGAGAAACACAAGGGAAGAGACACTTTATCCAAACCCGCAGTGCCAGCTCTACCACCCCTCTGCTTGTTCCAGACATCTGTAGTGTGGCACTAGGTAAGAGCTTACCCGTGTACTCTGAATCAGTGTTACGTAACTTTTTAACACAGTTTTCCATCTTAGTCCCTGCAGCTGGAATCACTACTTACTCATGAAGAACTCTTTCAGTTCACTCTCATCAATATCGTGTGGCAAGTTCCCAACAAAGAGCTGGTGGCTGTCTGGATAGCGAATTATCCGACGATTATCCGACTCATTCTGCTCCATGTCTCCCCTCCCTACCGTCAACACAAAGAGGAAGGTAGAACCACTGAGGTTAGAAGATGTGTGTGAATTTGGCTGAACACATCTAGGGGCAGCAACCAAGCCCATTCACTCCAGCCAGCTTGGACTCCAAATCATACTCCCTCATTTTTAGTTGAAGGCAGCAGGCACAGGCAGGTAATGATCAGCCAGACACGACACAGGTACAGACAAGGCCCGTCCAGCACACACCTCTCATTAACCCATCCCTGGCAGACACGCAAGCTGATCCACGTTACCTGGCCGAGGTCCTCGCGGTGGAAAACCCGGTCTTTCCCTGGGACGCTGCTCACGAACACGAGGAGGTTGAGACTGAGCTTCAGGTTTAGTTTCCACTCTTGGCTAAAACAGGAGAACATGCATTATTTAACACTGGCCCAGTAAAATAACCCCCAAACCCCCAAACTCACCAAAACAAAAACCCCCACAACACAAGACATGGGTAAGTGGCATGCACAAAACAAATTCTGGAAGATAGACATCGATGTCAATATGTTTGGGAGTGGTTTTTTCACCTGTCTAAATTCCTCTGTACCAATCCAGGACTGCAGTATTCAGTTATCAGTGTTAAAAGGTGCAAAGCAAACATCTCTCAATCAGAGCATCTCCCCAAAACACGGCTAAGCTGAATTTTCCATGTTTGACCAGGCATTGAGACCCCCAACGTTCTGTTATTAACAAATCCCTCAGCCTGACTTAAATCGTAGAGGACATAAAGCTTCCTCATGCCAAGCTCAAACTTCAAGGAGGCAGTCCAAGATGAACACAAAGAGATGGGCAAATCACATGTTCTGCCCAAGTCCCCGAGGAATTATTTTCCTCCAGTGCAGAACAACTATATGAAAACTACCAAAAAGAAAGAGGAGAACAAAAGCCCTTGGAAGTGTAGTAAGTATTTCCTGAAAGGAATTTCTACAGACTACTCCTTAGGATACGCTTCAACTTTCCTGATGTCAAGACCACGACGTTTAAAGTACACCCTTCGTATTCAGGTACTAGAACACCCATTCCCATTTTTCACAAGCAAAAAACTTGCTTTATGAGAAATAGACAGAACTATAAAAATGTTTCTATGCAGACTGCTGGCCACTGAAGCAATTCCCAATATGTTTTAAATTCCATTTTCTGTACAACAGTTCAGCAGCTGCTGGTGCGCTGGGTTCTTATCTTAGAAAAACAAAATTATTCTTAGGAGCATAAAAATACACGGGTAGCCTGCAAGTAAAATTAAACACAAGGAGAACAGCTATAGGCCCAGACTGCTGGGGAGAAGTAGTTTATGTTAAACATCTCCCTTATTTTCCTTTAAGGACTCAGGACAACTGGCGGTTCCAGACAGAGTACTTCCAAGGGAAAAAGACTGGATTTTACGTGCAACATGCAAGTATTACACACCAAACAGATGTCTCAACCCTCCTATCACTTGTGCTCTACACGGCTAGGCATTAGTCTGTCCCTACAACACTTCCAGGATCACTTTTTGAGTTCCAAGAACAAGCTTGGAAAATCAGCCTTCCTGTTAAATCTTGTTCCATTGTGTTTCCTTGTGAGTCATTGTAGCTCCTCTGCCATCTTTCACTCACACATCTTGAACGCATCATAAATTACACCTCAAAAGCAAAACTTGATACCTTCAGACCCCCATTTCTTAGATACTCATGGCTATCGTGCTTAAACTCAGTCCTTCTGTCAGCTCCAGCCAAGACCTGCTACGTCACTGATGTCCTGCTGTTAAATCCCAAGTAACAGTGAACTTACACCTGCTTGCCTTGCATTTCACTGAACTTCTCACCCAGCACACAAACAGCTGATCTCTCTGGTTGTTTTCTAAGGAGTACCACCCTTTTGTACAGAGAAAGTCTGCCTCAGTGCCTCAAGAGGAAAGCCCTTGTGCAGAACTGTGCTCCCCAGAACACTGCCACAATTAGCAGCACCGCAAGACTCCAGATCAGGGCTGCCATTTACAGCCCAAGCAGCAGCTCATTGCAACTCACATCTCCCAGCATTTCCCAGCAAGCACAGAGTGGACAGAAAGGCACTGAGTAAGGAGTTCAAGAGACAATTACTACAGGAGCCAAGTACGCCACAAACCTCAGCCTGGTGGAGCTTTGACAACCATTAAGGAAAAGGTGGCATTGTCTCTTCTCTTCAGGAGCTCACATAGGGAGGGAAAGGGACTCATGCCAAAAGACAAGAATCAGGCCCTGCCTGCCCCTGCCCCTCTGCAGCACTACGACAAACAATGCGGTAATAAAAATGGGAGATAAAAATAACTGAAAATGCTATAAAGAAAAGTCCCAGTTTATCAGTGTAGGCAGGTTGATTTCTAATCATCTACAATTAGAAAAAGAGCAAGAAATGCTGACCTGTTTCACTCCACAGCTGTAAAGAAACAGCCCTGAAACGGTTTATATCCAGAACAGTGCGTGAGCAGTCCTTTGAGGAGTTAACACTACAGGGGCTGTATTTTTAACTTGACAGAAGAGGGGGGGAAAACCGGAGTGATGCAGAGAAAGGAATGAGCAGGGCACTTATTTCTTAGTAACATCACTGACACCAGCTAGAACAGCATCCCAAAGGAGCCACTCATCCACCCACCAGGACATCTTCTGTCCTCGTTTACATGCACAGTGTTTGGCACTACTGGATCCATGAGAACAGGAAAAAGCTGCTAATGATTTGCAGCTCCTTGTTCAGGTGCCTTTTCTACCAGATTTCTACACACGGTATCTAAAATGTGTTCAAGAAAAGGAGCCTGATCAGAACTGACTAATTCTGGCTACAGAAGAGCTGAGAGTTGAAATTTCTGCCATGTCAGTATTGTTCAGAAACTTCCACACAACATTACTTAAACATAAAGTCAAAGCAAAAGTAATCAAAAGGCACAAAACGCAACAAGCAGCAGAGGCAACATAGAAGAGTTTAAGGAGACATCTATAAGCTATCTCCTGCTCTCTTGGACAGATCATTTGAAATGATTTTTGCAGCCACAGTACAACCATCCACCCTCTCTGTGGCAAATAAATTAAAACCAGTTTTGGTTTTGCGAAACGAAAATCTGTTCTGCACTACAAAACCCACACTTTTTACAGGTTAAATACCACCTAAGTGTTCAAAACCCTGTTTAAGCTGATGAAGACAGACAGACAGACTTCCCAGCTCATTACACAGCCTTTATCTGATGTCCATGATAGTCCCAGCAGACCAGAAGCAACACCATGTAAGGTGTTGGGGTTTGTCTGGTTAGTTTTCTTTCATTTTTCTCTTTTTCTTCCCTGTTTCTTTTTCAACATGCATTTGGCTGAAGGCCAGCCTAGACAGGGTTCTCTCTGTTAGCACAAAATTGAGAAGAAACCAGTGCAAGAACAACAGCTACAGCAACCCAGCTATTCTACTGAAAATTGCAGTCTTTCAAAAAGTTTGGACAGGAGCAACTCAAGATACAGCGCTCTGGCACACCGTGTCAATACACGGGGGTAAAGGACACATTTTCTGGCTTGAGCACTTTTATACAAATGGAGGAAGCTGAATTGAGAGTCTCAGAATGTCTCACACCACCTTGGCATGTGCAGGACATGAGCTGTCACTGGGTCAAACTCGCTCTCCTCTTTTCCCTCCTCACCCAGTCAACCTAGGAATGGGAAGATAGCATTGTCCTGGCAAGGAAATGTGAATCCTTCCATTCCTCACACAGTCATAAGTTGGTACAGGGTTCAGTGACAAGCTAATTATCCATGGATAATGAAATCCAGCATAGTTCTGTGGATGTTAGCCTTACAAGGCAATCTTGCACCTCAGAAATGGTGCAATCTCTTTTTACTGCTGGGCCACTTCCACCAATGCCCTTTTCAAACACGCTTGAGAAAAGTAACATTTTGTGGGGAATTGGTGTTTCTCCTTTAAACCAAACCATATGCCATTAAGTTAGGTAAAAAACCCAGTAGTGATTTCCTGTTTCCACAAGAACAGATTTTAACATTACCATCACCCAAAGTTACACCTGTTACATGTTCGTGCCTTCGCTTGCGACAAGGAGGTGAGTGCATTAACATTTAAGACACAATTAATTTGTGCAATTTAAGTCAAACAAGTTGATCTGTTAATTTAAAAAACTGAAGCAGTTTGCAGAAGTAATGAGACAATCCAAGGTGTTCACAGATGGGTTACCTGTGAGACTGGTGCTTTAACATGGGGTGGAATTCCAGAGGAAGAAACAGTACCACTAGGAGGCAGGTTTTTACTGGTCACTGAAGCCCAAGAGAAAGCCTGCAGGAAATGCAACAGACCTAGGCTACTAATCATGGCAAACCACTGACATTACTACAGGGAAACTCGTCTGCTAAAAATACACTTTTGGTTCATATCTGATTGTTAAATAATGGTTGTGCAAGCATTACAATGGAGGTACAGAAGTGTTTGCAGTTCCAGCTGTCTGTGGATTCCAACGGCATGGAACAAGCCATGTACCATACCCACTACCACTACTCGAGTGAGCCCAGTGCCCTCAGCATTCCCAGATCACTGCTTTCCACGATGTAACCAAACCTAGGACTGAAAACCCTGTAGTGTTAAGCGTCTTTTGCACAAAGAAAGGAAGCAGATGCCTGAAGTTACAATCAAAAATGGAGAAGAGAAAAAGGATTGAAAAAAAATACGGGAGACATACTGGAGGTAGAAAATGACCTCGCTCCAGCTCTCCCTGGCTGCTCCCAGCACTTTGCAAGCCCGCAGGTGTAACCACACGAGAGGACGCGCGGTGTGCACTGTGGTTTTTAACATCAGGCATCCTGCCTCTAAGGAAACAGTCAATGTCCCCACACTGATTTTGAACCTATGCTGCAGCAATTTTGCAAGCATCAGTGTGTTCCATTTATTTTCAAGGAAAGAGCAGCAGTTCCCATTGTGTGAGATTTTTGGTGGTGGTAGCTCCAGGTGTTTTCTTAACATATGTTAACTCCACATTTTAAAATGTCTACACATGCATATACCCACACACACACTTAACGAACGGAGCATTAAATCTACAATAGGTGATGAGCAGCAATTAAAGAAACCATTTTTTTCCTTTTTTAGTGAAACTTCGCATTTTTACAAGTTCAAAGGTCAAGCCTAGCTGTTCATACAGCATGACACCAAAGAGAGGTACCAGTTTAGCCACCCAAAAAGGCAAAGTTCAAAGGCCAGTCCGGTTTCCATCTGCACTTAGTAGCACAGATATGACTTGTAACTAACCTTTGGTGGTTCTTGTGGTAGTGAAACAGGTTCTACAGGAGGTGGAGATGGAGATTTCTCTTCTAGCTCCTCAAGGGTCTTTTCTTCTACTTCAGCTTTCAGCTCCTCAGCTTTTGTTTCAGATTCCAATTCTGGCTCAGGTTCATGAGAAGATTCTTCCAGTGCCTCCTCTATCCCGTTGCTACAATAGTCAAATGCATTTTATGAGCTTATCAATTGCTTTGCATTTTACCACATTTTGTAAGCTGTGCTGTGGTAGCAGCTCTGCCATGAAAAAGATCATTGTGTCTCCAATTGCTACAACGTGGTTTGTACGTATACAATATAGTGAGAAGTGAAGCTGTACTCCCATACTGGTACAAAACCAGATTTTACTTCTGCTGAAGCAAAGACATGTTCTACAGTTCTCTGCAGAGAATCACACAGTCCTTTAACCCTGGAGAAGAGGTGCTCAACTCAAGAGCTGCTGCTTCTAAAAGAATACAAACACAGTGAGGACCAATGGACAATTACGCTACACACAGAAACAAAGCCAATTTTGGAATGAAACTAAGTGTTTCTTTATCAAAAAGCTATACAGCTTCCTTACCAAAGCAGCTGTGAGTGCCATTTACAGAAAATCACATGCAACTTCTTCTCTGCTCTGTGTGGTTGAAAGGTAGGGGATCTGAGTTTCTTCTCTCTTCAGACACCCCAAAATCCTACCAACCTCCAGACACTTCTGTCTATACAGGTCCTGCCACAGGTCACCACATGCTCAAGTGACTCTATGATGAACAATGCCTTTACAGCCTCTTTCCAAATGACACAGTAACTCCAAAACAAGACCTGACTTCATGCTTTCAGGCATCCGAAACTTCCTGCATTATCTTGAGCAAGCCACTGCCAGAATTCCAGCAGATTCCACTTTTCCATCAGATTTCTCATGAAAAGCATTAAGTGACTTGTGTTTAGCATTATCACTGATGCACTCAGCAAGTATTGTCTAGTGATGTCATACATGTTTTTTTCAACAAGGGAACCAGAAAGTCAGTTCTGGCCCTCATTACGCCATTCCTGTTTCAAAAAAAGCACAGGGGTTTGTTTCTTTGTATTTGTGGGGATTATTTGGTTGTTTTTTGTATTTTTCTTGCAAAATCATAAATATCTTTTTTCTTTAATCTTGCTTAGATTTGCAGACACTCAGGACAGAGACCTATTCTTCCTATACAGCTGTACAGCAGCCTCTCAAAAATTAGATCTTTCTCTCAGTTCCAAGTGATATCCAAATTTCAGTAACATATCAAGATGTCCCTGCTCAGTGCAGGGGGTTGGACTAGATGATCTTTAAAAGGTCCCTTCCAACTCAAACTATTCTGTGAGGTTGTGATCAACCATCCCTTTCTTAACGCACCTGTGACATAAATTACATCATATCAACATACTGTTCAAAGTCTGAATTACAAAGATTCCATTAAGTGTGTACATACACATGGGTCACTCCCTTTTCACCTCACTTTTGAGTCCAGAAGTGAAAATAACTAACAAACATTAAAAAATACCCCATTTCCTCTCTTCAATAAAGAAGCAATGTCTCAAAATAATATAATGTTAACTTAACAGATCCCTATCAGGCTAAGTGTATTTTCCTAAATTACCTGCTAAATCACATCCAGACCCTAAAGCCAAAGCAATTCTGTCGTTTTTATTACAAAAGCAACTTCATATAATAAAAAGGACTTCTTACGTTACAGGATGGTTTTCATAGTAAGTACTGCTTGCATTCTCTTGCACAGGTTCAGGTGATGGTTGTCTTTCCTCCTGCTCTTCTTCCACCTCTTCCTCAGACTCTGACACAAAAACAAAAACTTGTCAACTCTTACACATCTCCGCAAGTGTACAGGAGCCACAGCTAAAATAAAAGCATGTTAAATTAGTAGCAATCAAAATAAAGCTTCATCAACAAAACATGGTAAAATTAGCAGCAAAAAAAGATGGAAGAGCCTGCCTCTCAGTCAAGAGGCTTGGCTGTTTACGATTTTCACAAAAAGAGGAAGCCAGAGACAAGTTCTGGGAGGAGGTTTTGAGGATCTTTTAAAGCAGCAGGTGCTTTTCATATGGTGGCAATAAAAGAGAAAGATTGCACTATTAGCTCATAAATCTCAGGGCCTCAGACTAAGAAGATGAACCTCAAATACAAGGATGATTGCCTAAAATGCTTTGTTCCACAGAATCAAGATGAACAAATTCCAGAAAAACCACCCAGTGAACACATGTACATATGTTCTGGCTGCACTCTGATTTGCTCTGCCTCATTGAACAGAGGGGAAAAAACCCACTCAGGTCCAATTCAGCCCCCGAGTAGCAATGAATTACTGAGTGTGATGATGATGTGAAAGTGAACTATGTGTCATATTTGAAAAACAATTAGATTTTTTCTTCAGATCGCGTACAAATTTGACTGATCATAGAACACAAGTGCACCTGACACAGCCATGGCAGCAGAAGTCCTGTTGCTTGCTGCTTCTATTCTCTGTCAAGCCTCACCCTCCGTGAGCCAGTTCAGCCCTTCAGCGAACACGGCACTACTACAGGACCTTCATTTTCCAGAACGTTTTGAACCAGCAGAGCTGCAGTAACAACAGCTCCGTGCCCACGAGAAGGCAATACAGTTTGCATCCCAACATCTCCACAAGACGCTTCTGGCAGCTCTGCACACAGGAGAAAGGAACAAGAACCACACAAACCCTACACGTACAGTCCTTCTCACCTTCATCAAGTTCTCCTTCTGAATCCCCAAATACTTCATCTTCGTATCTGAAGATATCATTATGGACATAGAACTTGTTTGGAACAGATCCCTGTAAAAGAGGAACATGCGGTGTTTAGCATATATGGAATATCAGCAGGCAACAAAAGGATGGACTACAGACGTGTTTTAGGGTACACACTGACATTATGCAATAGGACTCTGTCACTGAAGTTATTTTCCTAGTTATTTTCTTCTCTAAGCAAGCAATTGAACAGTAGCTTCTGCCCAACTGAAAAAGGAAGTTTCAAGCAGAATAAAATCTGCTAATTTTGCTAAGTCACAGCAATCACTGGTTTTAACTAAGCATACAGTCCCTCAGTTTCATTGAGGGATTTCAATTTTCCTTGTTACAAAAACTTTACAATAAAAGCCCTGAACTTTCACAGGGTGGCTGTATGCTTACAGCACTGTGCAGGGAAACAATGAAGAAATTCAACATGAACCTAAAACATTAATCTCCAACCACACAATAGTTTGTGATGAAGGGGGGGGGGAGAAGTAGAAAGAACACAAGACACCTTTTACCTGTATACAGCTTTGCTCTCGCCAAGAGCTGCCTTTGGGCAGTAACTTGTGCAACCCCTACTCACATTTGCCATTAGACTTGAAAGTACACAAGTACAGCAGAGATTTGTTCTACAGAGCTTATTTTTAAAAAAAATTATTGGTGCCAATGGCAGCTCCCAAATGCAAGCTTCAAATTTCTTTGTATTACTGCTCCAACACTTCAAGTCCAAGGAAATAAAACAGCTTAGGATGGGTCCAATACACTAGTTTCTCTGCACTCCCACACTGTGACACATGTAATGACAGCCTCCAGATCAAGTTTTAAAGCTGGATCCTATTTTTTGTCCCAATATACAAATTGTAGCTACAGGCGAGGTCAGGTTTTTTCCATCATTATTTGAAGTTTGACACAATCTTACACATACTTACTTCTGGAGCAAGCACAAAAGTCTGCATGAACTTCCTCATTGGCTGCCCATTGTTTGACAGCTCTCCCATGACTTGCACAACCACCCCATCACTCAGAGTGGCATGAGCATCCACGTGACGGATCTTGGTGTGGCACTCACTGAACTGTAGTGACATCACCTTCTTGTGTATCTCCTAGAAAGAGACAGATACATTTTAGCTGCAGTGAGTTCTATACAGAGCTTTACACCTTTTACCTACAAGAGTCTCAACTAACCCAAAAAGAGCACTCCCCTGAAGCTCAAAAGATAAATACAGGAACCAAGAAGTGCCTTTCACTGAGAATAGTCTTCCTGAGCTCACTTAACTTTTAATCTGAAGTTTTTCACTAGGATTCAAGTATTTCTCAGAGTAGTCAAACAGCATACAACTTGCTATCCAATTTCTCCAGCTGTTTTAAAATCTATGACCTATTTTAAGGCTTTAATTTTTTTAAGGGCCTGTAAAAGGGACAGGATTTAGCTTGTGTTATAAAAATAAAGAAAACCTCCAAAAATATGCAACAACAAAAAACACCAGCCCCAAAACAAAACAAAAAAAGGCCCAAACCAACCCTTTACACATCATCAAAGTACCAAACATCACAGGAGTGGGGAACATCTGCACTGCCAAGATTTTTGTACTCCAAATGAGATTCGGCTGGTGAAAGGACAAGAAACCAAACCTGCCCTGGACAAAAAGCCACACTGCTCAAAGATGTGGCTGTCACATGAAGAGATGTCCTTAGGTGACAGACAATTCTGATAATGTGGTACAACCAAAGCGACCCTCAATTCACTTCATTCACTTCTTCAGATTTCACTTTAAATGTTTCACTTTAACAAAGCTCCACTCACGCAAGAATTTCATGAAACTCACAAAGGTCAGTCCTTTCCTGAGGAACTACTTCTAACTGAAATAAGATGCATTTACAGCACAAATCTATCAGGTCCTTTGGATTTTGTTTCCCATCCTAAAGGTATTTTCTGCTGCTGAGATGCAAAGCTGAAGAATCAAGCACAACTGTCAAGGAAAGCAGAAATAAGCAAACAAAAACCCTCAAGCTACCAAGTTGCTGTCTGTATCTGAATGGAAGCAGTATCATAATCCGTTACTCACCAGGTAAGAAAGTCTAAGCCACTGGTAAAGAAAAAAACCTTGATTTATTCCAAACATTAACGAGGATTCCAAGACTAATTTTAATACTCACAGCTTGACCATACACTGCTTCTTGTGGTTTCCCACTGGCATCCAGTCCTCCATGGACATAAGAAGAATTCCTGCCATAAAACCTGCAAGCAAAGAGATGTAAAAGTGACAGAAGTGAAAAAAATAGAACCAAATCCAAAAAGTATTTTAGCCAAAAGTTGTAGAGCTCAATGCATCAGAAATTTCACCTGATTCAGGAGGTTCCAAGAATACAGGAACAAATTTAATATTCAGCACTGTAATTTGTCCAAGGAGTTTGGTGTAGCAAACTCCAAAATCAACTTCAACCTTTCACTTGCTTCCTTTAAGGAAGGCGGCCATTTTGGCCAGAAGGTTCCTCACCCTCAGAATCTCCTACCTCTGAGAGAAGCATCAGCCCAGCGAGGTACAACCCTCCTGCCACTCCTCTGAACCCTGTTCTCTTCACAGCCTTGGCCAGCACTGAGCTCGTGGTTTTGATATTTAAATATGTACACTCGCTTCCAATATTTTTCTTACATTTCAGAGATCTTTTGGCACTTTCATTCCATTTTGAGTCTAGAATAGTCTGTTTTGATTTGGATTGTTATTGTCAGCTTATAAAGCATGTGACAAATGCTTTATATTTTCAGTACATTTATATTAATAGATCAGAAAAAAACATCGTATCACTCTGTGTTTTTATTTAGGAGCATGCTTTGCCTTGGGGGTGATTGCCATGAGGTCCAGATGCTAACACGTACCTTTATTATCCACCCTTGCACGGTATATATGAAATAAACTTGTCATGAAGTACTTCTATGAACTTGGTGTCACACAGAGTGGCAAGAATACTGAATATTTCTCTCTACTTAAAAAAGCCAGTGCAGAGGGTCAGCGTACAGAATTAAACCCTAAAACTTGCACATTTGCCATTTCTTGGTTCATTCTACTGAACTTAGAAACTCTTTTCAGTTCTACTTTTGTGAAAATACAAGCCCAAGACTTTTACTCCCTTGACTATGTCCAGAAAAAAAAAGTCTGGGAAATAATAGGTTGTTTTCTTTGGTATCAACCACATAATCATGATTTTGAGCATGGTCCAGCACTTCTTAACAGCAAGGAAATACAGAAACTTAGCTAAAGCAGTGCACAAGCAGATAGGAAAACATCTTTTCTCTAAAACATTTCTCTCTAAATTCCAAAGCAATCTCTTTGAAAGTCAGGAGTTCTTACTAAGGGCCTTCACAGGGGACCAAGAGTTTTCACTTGCTTTTAAGGAACTGCTCAAAGTCTCTGGGTGGCAGAGTCCCCAGTTAAATGGAATTAAAGACTTTCAGTTAAGGGGCCAGAAAAGCCTTACAAATTCAACTGAAATGCAACAGGCATCCAACTACACCCATTTAGAGGGCAAACTGATCTCTGCTGCTCCTAAGGCTTGGGCAAGCTTTGGATAATGACCAGTGACAGGATCCACTGTGCTTTTTTCAAGCTTTTAGTAGGATCAAACAATAACTTTAACCCTTGTTGTCCAAACTCCCTCACTGCTGAAAAGAGCACATCATGCACCAGGAAACCAGGGAAACCTGAATCTTTCTGTGGCAGAGAGCAAGCTGCTGTTCAGACTAACAGCAAGAGAAAGAGGGAGGATAAGATGCCCTGTCTGAAGAACATCACTCACAAACAAGGTGCAGCCAAAGAACACAAAGGCAAATGTCCTCCCCATCTGAGCCTGACCAGAAAAAAGGGGCAGCGGTGGCAGAGACTGAAAGTGGCTAGAAAACATTTCATACAAGCAGCTCCAGAATTCAGTAAGATTAAACCAAACCAGACCAAAACCTCTTTGACTTTTCTGTGCAGAGGTATTTAAGAGAAATTCCACAGATGCTGTTGCTAGTGACACTTGTGCCACCTTTCAAGTGGACAAAGAATATTCCTGAGCACAGAGTATCACCTGCACCAGGGGAGCTTGCTCATGAGTATCTATCCAGCCTTCCCGACATCAGCAGGTATTTCTGCAATCTGTCCACATTACCATTTTATCACCTTAGAAGCAGCATACTTTTCCACAGAGGAAATACCTTGATAACATGCCATACATCCACATGATCTGACTTGGTTCTAGAGCCTAGGGAGCTTGCAGTAAGATGAAACAGTTTTTCCAAGAGCCCAAAAGTTAGCCAGGTCCATTTTCTCCCGTAGTCAGAAACGAATGTCTGATTTACAACAAACAGGACACACTCTTCTTCAAAAACATTATCATTTGGTGAGTGCAAGTGTTACCTGTGCAAGAAGTCAGGAGCTTTGTTAAGCAGAGTGTAGTATTGTCTCACGAACTCCCGCCCTACGAGCAGGGGACTTGGCTTCTCCATCACCATTTCTTTGGTACTCAGTGTCAAACGCTGTAATTGAAAATACTCATGTTAGTTTGAAGGCACCCCTATGTATCACAACTTCCCTATAAAAGGATAAACATTGTGATACTAGAATTGAAACAATTATGAATACAGGGACTTAATTCACTAGAAAACAGTCAACCAATTCAGGACACCCTCTCCCACCTCTTTTGAGTAAATAAGAAAATTTCAGTCAATTCATGCGTTACTTTGATGAAAAGGGAACAGTGGATACAAAGTCCCTTACAGAACAGGTGCTTTGAAAAACATAAAATACACCCTGAAACAAACAAACAAAAATCCTGTTAAAAATCTCTTGCACCATTTTTTTATCCCTTTGGCCAATGAATATTTAAAAAACCCAGTTCATCAGCCCTGCAAAGCAAACAGAATACACTTTCTTAAGGCAGCTGGTACCTCTGCTTCAAAAGGTTACTGTCACATCTGTAAGATGAAAATGGGAGCACCAATACGAGGTAACCATGTGGGCTGGATTCACATGCCATGAAGATTGGGAATGGAAACCCCAGTGCCTCAGAGATGATCAGTCTTAGGCACATGTTGTCCAACCTAACTGCATTTCACTTTTGTCATAGAATCATCTAAGCTGGAAAGGACTTCCAGGGGTCACCTGGTTCAACCTGCTATGCTCCTACCTATCCATACTGTCCTGCAGATCATCGATGTCAAAAGATAATCCTCAGTACTCTAAAAGACTTTTTGATGGCTTCCCAGCACCCGACATGTTGCTTTTGCCAGCTCACCTAAGACTACCACTGTCTGCAATCATGAAATTCCCTCCAGCTCTCACAAAGATGCTTCATCTACTTTCTCTCTCCAAAAATTAATGGGTAGGCAAGGCAACAGGCAAAGAAGACCAAGTCAAAAATCCAAGTTTCCAACTTGGGAGATTATCTTAGAGTAAGATTTTTTGTTTTTTACCAAAATAACCTTGACCCATCAATCTAAACCAAGGGCCAAACAAAAGACTGTTTGCAATTACAGCCAGACAGCACATAAAACATATGAAGTGAAACCGGGAGATTAACCTCACCTTAAGAAGGGCCTGTAATTAAGGAAGAACACACACAGAAACAATGCCACGAACACGTCAGATCCTGCATCATAACGGAACTCCGAAGAAAAAAGCCCACATACCTGGGTCAAATAGTTTACACTTCACGGACAACCAAAATTATCTCAAGCCAGCAATCCAAGCCACAAGACAATACCAAAATATGCTCTCAAATGCAGTTAGTCAGGAATCACACCTGAAACAACAGTCTCAAAAACATGCAGGTAAAGCAGAAGGCAAAGCCTGAAACACAAGTCTTGAACCCAGAGATAAGAAATTAGCAAACTTATGATAGGGTTATCCAAAACCCTATCATAATACAGGATTTTTAAATAATCCCTTTAAGATAACCCACCAAGACCCTGGAACACAGTATCAGTTTTGCCTCACAGGAAGCCCCAGAGGAAGTAATTATGCTAATGAGACACAAAACCAAATGTCAAAATACTAAGGGCCATCAAAGGTTTGAGCCCTGTGCATGTTCAAAGTGGGAGCAAAGGAAAGAAAACAAAACATGAGCAATTTGAGGATCTTCCCAACATAACTCATACTACAGCAATGGCAGGCACAAGGAAATTTTACTTAGAAACCAGCCTTAGAAGAAGAAGGACATCACAGTTTCTACAGGTGAGCCTATCCTTTTTTTTTGTTCCCCTGCCTCACAAACAGATGACAAACACAAAATTCATGAGACGATCTTCACCATGAGCACTTGGAAGAACACACAGGGATGGAGCTTCATCAGGATTTTTTAAAAAAACATGTTAAAAAGCAGATGATAGCCAGCCACCACACATCCTTATGAATATAGCAATAAGCAAAGTATACTTGTTAACAAATTGCTGGCATACCTCAATGAACACTGAAAATGCCTCTGGGTACAAAACATAATAATCTGTGACAAGTCATTATACTACAGGAGATCTGTATCACACTACATCTTTTCTTCATTGGAAGCTGTCCTATTTCCTCACAGAGAGGAGCACCGGGCACCTCTTCCATATTTCAAGTGACAGCACCATTGAGTCACATCACATGATCACATAATTTTAGAGGATGTCTCAGTACAATTCTTCACCTGTCTCAGTATTATTTCCTTTCATTATTTCTCAAAGATCTCAATAGGGATAGCAGAGGCTTAATGAACTGTTCAGGTCTCCCAGGTCATTAAAAGGCAGTAAAATAAAACCAGGGGTACTCCTTGCTAGCAACATGGGTGCCATGAAACCAGGTCTTCAAAAGATTAAAGTCTCCACGTGTCCCAATTAGTATAGTACCTCTCTAAAGTCAAGGACCCGAGCCTTAGCAGGCCCAAGGGGTCTGGAGGTAAAGACACCAGTGAAATTTAAGCCAAAAGTCAGGGCACGAGCATCAACAATTTGAACAGGCCAAATTTACAGAGAACGGTATCTCCATGGCTTACCAGGCACCAGGGGAAGCCCCATCAATATCCATACTCTATAAAAGCTCTATTTCCAGTTTCCATCAGTACACACTCAAGAGTCAGTGAATAACTAAGAAAGAAGAATCTGAGTGCTCTTCTCAGCTGAATGAAATGAGCCACATTCTTAGATCAGCCTGAACAGCCATTAAGAAAAGTCTTAATGAGAACTTATGGATTGAGGCACTCGTGTACACACTAGCCAGAAACAAAATACTGCTCTACGTCTGAGATCCCAGCACTGAGGTGGCGATCAGCAGAAATCAAATACACTTATCTGCTGGCTTCTTTATGGTGCAACTGTACTGTTAAAAAAATCCCTTCACCATGCGCAATGGCCAAAAACCATAAGCCACAAGGACAGGGTAACAGGAACACCCATGCAGCTCATCCAGAGGCAGTCCTACTTACACCCAGCTGACATAATAACTCATCGACAAGATTTAATTCCCACCTTATCCACTACTTCCGATTCCTGTGTTATCAGGAAGGCACACTGGATTTCCAGTGCTTTCCTCAACCAAGGATAACCAAGAGCCACACAAAATATTTTGCAGTATACTTGCAAGCTGAAAGGCAAAATGCAACATGGAATCTCTTTCTTCCCAAGACAAGACTCAGAGGTGAGGCAACTGATTCCAAAACTGAAGAACACGCAGATGTGCCAGTGCAATACTTCTTGCAACTTCAACTGGTGCAACTCAAGTTTGTAAGAATAACTTCAGCCTACAGGCAGGATTTCTTTCAAGAGAACAAAAACAATGAGAGAAGCGGCACAGAAAGGAATTATTTGTTATTTGCAGGCAAAAATAAGCAAACGAACAAAAGCAGAAAAGAGAATTTCCTCCAAGGAGCAACTGCATAGTACAGAAATTCACCTAAAACCTTCTGATGGCCATGACAAATAAAGCAAGAAGTCAGCCTTTGCAACGAGGTGGAACTACTGAGGGCTAACGGGATGAGATACAGCCCACACAGAGACAATTGTGCTGAAGTATGTGAGAATCAACTACAATCATTTCTCAAGTCCACACTCAAGTAAGAGCATGCAAATTCATTCAACCTGTAATCATCTTTATACACAGAACTTTATTAAGCTGTGTTTGTCCCTTCTTCAACTGAATGAAAAAAAACCAATGAGAAACCAAACCCCAAATCATCATCCATCGGTTTGCACAAGAGGGCAGCAGCAATTTGTTTCCGAAGAAGTAGTGAAGATTGCTACGTGTTGAGTAGTGAAATGTTCCCTGGCACACATTTTGCTCAATAAGCAGCTCTGACATTAGCAAAGCCTTTTTCCCCTGTAATACATATAAGCTTTCTTCTTATTATTATTATTTTCCTTGCCCTGTAGAAAGCAGAAATGCGACTCGTCGTCTGTGGCAAAGCACTGTTACCCGAGGCCATGACTGAGCTACAGAATGGTGGCCTACGTGCTCAAATTTAGGTATCCAGAGAATAAACTTTGGCACAAAGTCTTTGGCTGTGCCCAAAGAGGCATTTCAAAGCCACTTTCATCCTGTTTCAAGACAGACCAACAATAGTGAGCTTGCCTGGACGTTTCATCAATTCTACTTGGGAAAAACAAACAAAGGCTGAATTCTGACAGCAGCTGAAGAAAGCGTCACCTGAACTTGAACATAACCTCCATCCAAAGAAACTTCTAAGCTTTGCAAGAGAGCTGTGGGCCTCACCAGATGTTTTAATAATAAACTATAAGCAAATAAAATTTTGTTTTATTGACAAGCAAATTTCATCCTCTGAACAATTCATCAATAGAACAATTTGTCCATAACTAAAGGCTCACATACATCAAGCTATAATTTTATATAAATCTGCAACAGTATGGCTTGTTTGTACATCCACAAGTTTGCAACTCTTGTCCAAGTCACTAACCAGATTTGAATACACCACTTAAAAGGAAAATAAATTTGAGAAAAATATTCTGGCAAATGAGGAAGATGTTCCCCACACAGCGGGGACACTACGCAAAGCCACAAGAGACACAGTGCCACTTCCCACACCGCTGGAGCTGAAGGAAAACAGAAGAGAAGGAGAAAGCAGCTTTCACAGTCTTGGACAGGTTTCTCCTGAACCCAGATTATCACTTTTAAACCATGCTTCTTACTGTACACAAGCAA
The DNA here is from genome assembly GCA_013397775.1 of Eulacestoma nigropectus. Taxonomy (NCBI): domain Eukaryota; kingdom Metazoa; phylum Chordata; class Aves; order Passeriformes; genus Eulacestoma; species Eulacestoma nigropectus. The sequence continues at coordinate 23,759 of VZTE01005937.1, forward strand.
AAAATAATGCCTGACAGAGCGCGCTTGCTCCTGCAATCCATAAGCATGACTCTGAGATGCCATCACTGCCACATATCGTGAATAAAGCTAAAAATCCAAACTGATAGCCCAGCTGGCCCAAGGTAGGGCATCTGGAGCACAGCCCTGGAAAGGCTGACGGGTACCCCATGGAAAGTAAAAGTAGCAGTAACTACAGGGAAAAAAGTCCTGAAAGGGCAATCAAAAATCCCAAACAACATTCCAGTATTGACAGTACCTTCTCTCTGTCATGCTGTGCAAGGTCACCACTCAGAGCATCCTTCGTCTGCAGCAAGGACCAGCAACCGTGTGTAATCTACCAGAATCCCTCTACTTTATGATCTCCTTTACCTCTGTGCTACATTCCAAACTGGCTGAGCTCGAAGGCACAGCACGCACTTCTTTCACATCAAGCTCTCCTGAGAGACTTGAGGGTTTTGGTTTGTGGTTTTTGAGAGGAGTTTAACAGCATCCTGTATCTTAGGCACACGGCTGCCATAGGGGAACATCCTCTGGGCAGTTAAGCTGTGCAGTCCAAAAGGGCCAACACCCACCCAAAGAGCAATAACAACAGTAACTTGCCCTGGGGAAGCCATTCCACCTCTGTGTCATCATCCAAGACCAGGTTCAGTGCCTTTCTCCTAGTGCCTCATCAGATATATCTATTAGTCCCACAGATTCATCTTTTCATGCTACTTGAGTTGCCACGCAGTTCTTTATTTGTTAAATGCTCTCAAAAGCAGTGACATCCTGTGCCATAACTACTACAGCAGAAGACTCAAATCCAACACTGTGCCTTAAGGTACAGTGGTTCCTCACTGTATTTTCAGTGCTGTGAAATAATCTTAAGTGTGAGAATAGATGCTTAATTGGAAACCTCAGATCCATAAAGGAAAACATTCATATGGACATCGGCAGCTAAGCGGATGTTGGACATTTGGTTTTCTCTTCAGTTTAAGCTAGTTTTCACAGAAAAGATCTTACTCTCCTAATGAAAGAATCATCAGATGCAGATCATAATTTCTCACAGCAAGTCCACATCTGCCAAGCAGACTATTCCAAGAACACTTCCAATGGCAAACCAAGATTACATTTCTGACATCCAAGCAACCAGGGTTCACAAGAAGAAGGAATCCTGAAGAATGACAAGCTTTCCTAGGGAGGTATGGCCCTATACGCACACCCACAATCACAATGGACAAAGAATACCTCCTGAACGATAAATCAACTCCAAAAGTAAAGCAACACCAGTTTGTCAGCAACCACAACTCAGCTCAGAATCCAAGTTGACAAATCCTACGCTAACCCACAGTGCTACAGTAACACAGTCATATTACATTCAGGAACTTGGGTATGGATTGATATAACTTCCCCTATTTCTCAACTGTTCAAAAGTACCTTGGGCATCTTTATACTTCTTTCTGTACGAAAGCAGAACATTTGCACACTGAACCTGAAGCGTCTAGAACATACAGAGGGCTTGGGAATTTTCAAACCAGCATGGAAGGCCACAATAAGAAAATCTACATGACTGACTAAGACTTTCTAGTTGAAATTAAACAATAATCTCATATTGTCTCATTCTCTCCTGTGATAGTTCTTCTGTGCAGTGGTATCTGGCACCAAACTCAAGCTCCAGGCTCACCCAGCTACCCAAGGGATTTAAAAGATTTGTTGTGGAGATGCTCCTGGGCACCCACACCGGAACTGCAGTAACCTCCGAGGTGAAAGGAGGCAGAAGCCTGAGAACACAATGAGCTCAACTCAGGTTATAAATGAGAGCAGCTCAGAAAAGATCTACTCAAGGCATCCAGCTATGCAGAATAAAAGGTGCTCACAACAACTTCTGCGATATCAGTCCACGTGCCAACAGAGCACCCAGGTTATGACTGGGGAAAGGGTAAGCGCAGAAAGGTGAGGTCTGCAGAGCTCGGACAGCCCTCACAGCCAGGATGCCACGGCAGTACCAACTTGTAGGAGGGCAGAGGCACTCGCTGAGCTGAGGATGGGGAGCTAAAGGCGCTTCAGCAGCACGAGCGAGGCCGCCGGAGCAGCACCCTGCACATTCCGAAGCCCACGTACCTCGTGAGGCCCCTGCACAGCGATCGATCCATGAGGTGAGACGGGAAGCGGCGACCGCAGGGCCCAACACCACAGCCAGCACCGAGTAACGCGGGGCTTGGGGGCGCTTTTCCCCGGCCTCCTCGCGCCGCCCGGGGCGAGGCGGAAGAGCCGCCAAGGTGACGGCGAACAAAAGCCGCCGCCCCCCCGCTCCGAGCC
>VZTE01005937.1:26454-136754 GCA_013397775.1 Eulacestoma nigropectus
CGCGGCGCGGGCGTCACACGGTGAGCGGGGCGCGGCGGCGGTGTCACAGCCGGGCGGGAGGGGGAGGGCGGGCGACCGCGGCTCCCGTGCGTGCCTGCGTGCGCGCGCGCGCCTGCGCAGAGCGGACAGACGGGCGGGGCAGCCAGGGGAAGGGCGGGGCGTCCCCGGGCGCTCTCCGCCAATCACCAGCGGGCTGGCGCAGTGACGTCAGGCGCGCGCGCGTATTTCCCGCCGGCGGGGGGCGGCGGGCAGTCACGGAGCGATGGGAGCGGAGGCGCGGAGGGAGCGGGCCTCGCTCTTGGCTCCTGCTTTAACTGATCCCGTTCTTTTTCTAGGTGGGCCCGAGTGCCCGGCCCTTACCATGGCCTCAAGGCATCGGTATCCCTCGCGGGGCGTGGCTGGATGAGTTTGGTTCCTGGCCCCCTTGGTGCTGCCCACTGGAGCTGTTTCGCTTGGACGGAGGTTTCCAACCTGTAGAGCCAGGGTGCGGTCAGTACTGGGATACAGTAGAAGTCTTTGGAGAGCTGTGGCCTTATCCATCGCTCAGTTAGAAGTTTACAGCTTCTCACTGAAATAAAAACATTTTTGAGTTATAGTGAAATAAAAAGCAATCCATGATTGCAAGTCAGACACCACATAACTCCAGGGTGGCAGAATATGCCCCTTGGAGTATTTTGTGTCTACAAGAGGACAGCTGGGGTATGTCAGACATCTCTTTTGGAAGCAACTCACCTTCTTTCTTAGGGGTTGTATATATAAGGATGGAAATACTGAATTAAATTTTGGCTTGTGGAAGAACCTGGTGTTGGTTGTTTCATTTTTTCTTGCTAAGGACCAGAATCTCTTTATGCCCAACGTGAACATGTCAGGTGAGTTCTGGAGTGTGTTTGCATTGGCCCAAAATGGGCCTTGAATCATTACTGTTGGGAAGGGGGGGGGACCTTTCTTAACCTTTGAATTGCTAAACACCTTTGGTTTAGGAAAAGGAGTTTTTTCTTTTCTCAGACTTGTTTTGTTGCTAGAGGGCAATGAGGTGTAAGAGGATTTGGGCATTTACAAGCTAGGGCAGTTGTGAGTGAGCTCCAGCTCAGTTTTGTAGCACCAGTGTGCTGCTGGGCAGGCTGAGGGAAGAAGCAGGGTCAGTGATGCAAAGCCCGGGTGTGCATGGCCGTGCTTAGCAAGGCTGGAGCAAAGCTGGGAGTGTGTGGTGACTGCAGGCTGGAGTTGTCCTCCTGTGGGTTGGGAAACTGTTGACATGTCTATGGTTGCTGTAACCACCTGGTTATTTGGTGACTGAACCTGGCTGAAGGCTTCTTTGTTGCCCAACCAGGTAAAAACTCTGGGCCACAAGTTGGGTGGTTAATTTCCTTCTTCAGTTGATAAGGAAAATTAAATCCCCAAAGCTCTTTATTTAAAATGTAATGTGAGAGGGGTTGTTTCCCTGGAATGAAATGAACTACTTTTTGGAACTGATGATCTTGACATGTTCCATGCCCATTTGCTGTAGTTGCAATTAAAATTGTTTTAACTGGATGTATAGAATAAGCCAAACGCTGCCAAACCCTACCAGTAACCATCAGGAAGGCAGCATCAGGCTGGGAGCTGATGTGTGGGTGCAGCACCTCAAGGGTTTGAAGTTCTGGTTGTTGGCTATTGCTCCTCAGCAGGAATCCAGAATATGTTGCAGTAGCATCTAATGGGGGCATTCAGCATCTGAAAGTAATTTAAGTACTTCGTGCTCTTCTCTTGGACTTCAACCATCAGTGTTATCTAGGTAAGCTTCTGGTTCTCACTGAGGTGACTCAGTTACAAAAGCATTTGGACATTTTCTACTTGTAGTTGAGTAGCTATCACCTTTCTGTTTTTCATTAGAAGTGAATGCAATTTCTGAATTCTAAGCTGTAGCGTTTGCCTAGGGATTGTTTTGGGTGCACAGACCCCGAGACGCGGGGGGAACTGTGTTACAGGGGTTGTTTTACTCTTCAGACAGGTGAATGTCCCCAGCCCCTGCGTATCTATCTGCTCTTCATTGTGAGCAAGCGCGCAGCAAAACGTTCTGCGAGCTGCCTCGCCCTTCAGACCTGTTCGGGGGCCCTTTCCTCACGGGAAAGGCAGGCCGCGCTGTGGCTCCCGGGCACCTCTGGGCGGAGCGCTCGCAGCTGGCCTCAGTCCGGGACCGCAGCCGCCGCCGCCCAGGCAGCATTCCCGGGCCGGGCCGCGCTGCTCCCGGAGCCCCGGCCCCGCCCGCGGCCGCGGCGGTGCCACGTGGCAGCGCAGGCGCGGCGGCCGCTTCCGCGGGGGGAGCGGGAGCGCCGGGCCGAGCCGCCATGAACTTCTTGCGGGGCGTCATGGGCGGCCCCAGCGCCGGCCCGCAGCCCTCGGGAGCGGACACGGTGAGCGGAGGACGCGGCCGGGCTGGGGCAGGGCCGGGGGGCCGGGACAGCCCCGGCTGGGGCCGCTCTGTCGCCGCCGGCTGCGCCGGTGCCTCTGACAGGCCCGGGTGGTGCCCGGTCCTGCTCGGGGCCGTGAGCTGCCGGCTGGAACGGCGAAGGAGCAGCTCTCCCGTGCGGTTCCTGCTCTTAGGCTGTGTGTCGGGAGTCTCCCCTGCAGCCCCGGCGTGCTGGCTTATCCCGTGTGTTGTACGTATCCTTCCAGATCCAGAAGCTGTGTGACCGAGTAGCTTCGTCCACGTTACTGGATGACCGGAGGGATGCCGTACGTGCTCTCAAGTCATTATCCAAGGTAAGTAGCCAACTTCTTGAGTAGCGGCGTGAATTCCAAGTAGCTTTGTCAGGTACTGCTAAAAAGGCTTGCTTTGGTGTTTGGGCTCGACCATTAACCTTTTTTTTCTCCTCCAAACAGAAATACCGGCTGGAGGTCGGCATACAAGCAATGGAACACCTCATCCACGTTCTCCAGACAGACCGGTAAGCATCCTGCAGCCACTCTGGGCTGCTGCCCTGACCTTTCTCTGCTGCTGACACAACAAATGCAGACCCGATGCCCTATACTGACAAAGCTGGGAGGGCAGCTGGGTTTCTGGGAACTCCTCTGACGCCTTGGGTTTTTGTGCTGGTAAATGTCCTCAGAGCCTATTCAGAGGTAAAAAGAACAGACTTGCAGGAACCAGGGTGAGGGACAGAAAGACAAGCTCTAGAGTGAAGGTACTACCAAAGTATGTCTTAATGCTTCTCAGGGACATCTTTCCGCTACTCTAGGAAGGTGACTCCAAACGGATCATGTTAACTAAATGCGGAGTTTGAAACAACCCAGATCAACCTGTTATTGGGCAAAAGGTGAGCTAGACAGAATTAAGAGGAAAAGAATGAAGTCAGCATCTGTGTGTTTTTGCTGATGTGTGTTAAAAAACAAGTTGGGTTTGGGTAAACAGGAGAGTGGGACTCCAAGGCTGCTTCTAAGACAGATGGCACGAGTCTGAGTGCTCTGTGTGGACTAGAATGTAATACTTATGCAGTCTAGTGTTTGGAATATCTTGGTTATCCATCCTTGCCACCACTGCTGTACCTGATAGTGCCCACATGTTGTAACGTGGAACCTGTTTGCAGTTCTTGGATTTAAGTTTCAAATACTGCATATACTTGGTATTTAGGTAGGCAAATGTGTGGGGATAGTCATTCAGTCTGGATTCGAACATCAAGCTGGTAAATTTATACGTGACAGTCATGAGGCTGTGGAATAGCTAGATATGCATACGCTGGAAGGAGGAGCATGTCCTTTGATGCCAATACCAAGGAGAATTAGGAAAGCTGCAGTTCAGTGTCTGGAAGGAGGCCTCCTGCTCCAGTTACAGATATAGGACATGAAACCCTTCAGTGCTCAAACCAAGGCTGCTGGTTGAGGACTTTCTCGCTTAGCCAGTTACGCCAGCTGGGAAGAAGGTGTGAGGCTGATGCCTAGGCAAGTCTATGTTATTCCTATTCTGTGGGCTGGGTAGTTAAAATTGAATGTCTGACCTGGTGCAAACGGTGAAAGGGAAGGTTATAGGACTAACTGTCACAGATGTGGAGGGGAAGCCCTTTAAAAGACTAGATTAAGGAGCCTACTTTCATCCACTTACCTGCTCTGAGGGCAGATTTGAACTTTGAGAAGGGAGGCAGGGCTCTACTGATCCAGGTGAGGAGGCAGGGCTCTACTTATCCAGTTGAGAAGGCAGCCTGAACCCTTCAAGGCAGGGACTTGAGGCTTTTCAGTGCTTTTGGGGCTCTGGTCAATCCTTTGGAATTTGTGTGTGCTGTGGTTCTGCACATGTGTCTTGTGTGACTCAAGCTGCAGTTGAAAAAAATAATCAATACATGCGGGTTTTTTGGGTTTTCAGCTGAAGAAATGTGGGCTTCGACAAGATGTTGCTAGAGTCATTTGCTATTGCATGTTTGGTGGGCCAGTACATCAGCTGGGCCAGGTGTTGGGTGCTGTGGATTCTTGGAGAGAGAGTTCTAGTCCCTGTGTGTGATCAGCGCAGGTGTTACATGTGTTGGAGTTTGTTACTGTTTGGTGTCAGTAATTGTAGAGGTGAGGCTTTGGGGACTCTTTCAATGGAAATCAAAGCTAGTTGAACTGATTAAGTGGTTGATAAGGGATTCACAGGCTCAGCTGTCCCCAAAGCCCACTGTGATGGGTATATTGAACTGGGAGGCTGCTCATGTGACAGCGGCTGCTCTTTTGGTGTGTGCCCACAGGTCTGATCTTTGGACCTTTCCAGCGTCTATCTGAAGTGCCCTGAAGCTTTCTGCAGAAGTGGAAAATGCTGTTTTCCACCTGTTTATTTTTTTTGCACTGCAGCTGCTTAAGAACAGTCAATGACTGACTGAAGTTGTCTTCTCACATGTCAGTGTATTCATGTAAGTCATGCACACGTGCTGGCCTGTGGCCCATTGGCTGTGTTGCTGTGAAGTTTAAGATGACAGCAGGTTTAATTTGATTAGAAAAATGTGACTGCTGCCGGTGTCCAGTTCTCAGTTCCTTGGGTGCTGGGTTCGTCCTTTGAATTAGTTACAGCCTTTACTCTGAGACAGCAACATACCACTTCTTAAGTGGTAGACGTCATTCCACTTGTTCGACAGTTTACTCGTAGGTTGCCTGAAGCTCTGTCTCCTGCTCAAGTCCTTAAAGCTTGTTCTATAGAAAACTGACTTCTTTGATCTAAGTTCTCCAGTTCTGTGAATTGGGCATCCTGGAGCCTGAGTCAGCTTTTAAATGTTCCAGACTTACATACCCTAGAATTCTTATGCCACGTGTTTATTTTGTAATATGAAGTAGTGATCCGGTAGAGGACTTCTACTGACTTGTTGTTGAGATGTTGCTACATCCCATCAGGGATTATTTTGAAAAAATTCTGGCATTTGACTTTAGAACAGGGCAATACCACTTAACTGTTGGTGTGAGAGAAGGCACTGGAGTGAGAAGTTAACTTGATCCTTCACTGCTTTGTTTCTACATATGTTGAAAGGTTTTTGAATGTCAGTGTGACAACTGAAAGAGTTGAAAGAGTTTGGAGCCTAATATGTGAACCTAAGAGATGGCCCTTTTTTTCCCCTGAGGCACAAACATCGGTTATCCATGGGCAGGACAGTCAGTGCATGGGTGCTTTCACTTCCACGTGGTTCTGCTCTGCTGTTGTTTGTGAACTTGGGGGGGCCCTGGCATCTCGTTTGAATGCTGTGGAAAATCACTGCTAGCAGAGGCAGGTTGGCTGAGGTGGCTTGTACTGGGCTGTTGCACTGCACAAAGGCTGCCTCTTATGGATGCCTTAGAAGTCTTATTTCTTGACTGGTTTTTACGATAGAGTAAAAGCTGGGCAGCTTCAGCCTGAACAGAATAATCAATGAGATGTGGGATGTGCTGAACAGCAGATGGTGGCAAGGCAGTGAACAGCAGAGGTAGGATGCTGCTGTCCTCATTTTTTGATGTCTTATCTTTCAACCAGAGAAGCAAGGCCTGCTTTTAATCACATGTACATTAAATTTGCTTATCCTTTTGGAACTGCTGTAATTTCCCTAACAGGGGAAGTTAGAAAACCCACCAAGCTGCAGCCTTGTTTTTCAGGTTTCCAAGAACTAATTTGTGTGGTTTTAGATGTGGCATTGTTTCATTTCTCTGAAAAGGAAAACATAGACTTTGTAGTAGCGTGTTGAAGAACTAAAATGACATAAGCAGGCTGGAGATGTGATCATACCTGCTAGATTAGACTATTTCAGTGGACTAAAAGCTTAGGTGGTTGTTCAGGCCTCTGCTCTGAACCGGCCTAGCAGCCTCATGAAATGCAAATTAATCTTTGGTGTGGAGGCCTTACTTGGAATGCTTTGGAGATCAGTGAGAGTAAATACTGAGAAGCTGGAGTGAGAGAGCTTTTTTTGACGGTATTCTTTTCAGATGCTTGATAGTCAGGGAAATGCTGTGGGGTGTGTCCTTCTGCACTTGGATATGCCTTTCTCTGTGATTTTAGGTTTTATTTTCCTTTTTTTTTTATGAACTGTGCTTTCATTCTTTTTTGGTTTAAGAGCAATAAAGCAAGTAGCAGAAATGGTTATATTCTGCCGCATAAACTCTTGTGCTGTGTCTTGGTTGCAGCATAGGGCTTACAGGTGGTTCAGCCTTGGTAAAACAGAACAAACAGGTCCCTCCTGAAGCAGGGCTTGAGAGAAGAGTCTGGGTGTGAGCAAGTGAACTAATGCTTTGGGGCTAGCAAGGCTTCTCTGCAGCTTCCTAGGGGTGCTGGAGTTCAAAACCCTTCAATAATTAGGTTTAGTGGGTTTGGTGACGTGGAAGGCCGCCTGTTTGTGAGAATCCACAGCTGTTGCTGTGTTCCCCTGGAGCTCTGAGGTTTGGCTGTGGTTCTGTCGGACAGTGTAGCAGGGAAGGTCCCACCTGGGAAGGTGCTGAAGCTTGTCTGCAGCTTCCTTGGGTGAACTTCTGGCAAGTCTGAAGCATTCCCGGAGATTTCTTCTGAAATAGGAGCAGGCTGGAGGGAGTGACTTAGAAAATTAAAGACACACCTACAGTGAAGTGTCCTGTGGTCACCTGGTGTCACCAGACTTCCTGAGGCTCACCTCAGGGGATGGAACTGGGAAAAGGAGCTTGACTCTGTTCAGGGAGCAGACAGCTCATGGTTATGTGGTGCTGCAATAAATCTGTGCTTCTTACTTGGCCTAGTGCTGCAGAGGGAACTGCCTGGGCAGAAGAGCAATGTTGTAAGAGTAGTTGGAAATAAGTCATTAAAGAAAAGTGGTTCTTTCATTTGCAGTTCAGATTCTGAAATAATTGGCTATGCTTTGGACACACTCTACAATGTAATATCGAATGACCTAGAAGAGGAGGAGCAAGGTAAGCACTTGGTAGTAATAGTTGTATTAACTGTGGGGTTATTTTCCTTGGTGCTTTGTTCAAATTATCAGCTGTAATACTGTGATTTACTAATGCTTACCTAGACTTGCTTTGTTACTGTGTATAGCTCTTAGGACAATGCTAAAGATCTTTTATGCAGCTTGCATTAAAGTAACACTGGATCTCTTGCTTATTAATTTTAAAAACTTTGTTCTATGAACAGGAGCCAGGTTGGAATGGGATAACTTTTTTTTCTAGTTTGTAAGTCAAGAATCAAGTCCTTTGCTGTTGGGAAAGGATAGTTCTGGCTGTTACTGTCAAATGAGACATTACCATCTCATGATTTAACAAGGATGTTGAGATGTAAAATCTCAGGTACTATGATGAGGTGCCACATGTAAGTGTGAAAACCTTTTTCAACCCTGCTGTGGCAGTGGAGAAAGATTTAGAAAGATTCTGCTTGTCTTTGTACAGCTGGGCTGTGAAAATCCATGCCACTCCTACCTGTTTCATTTTTGAAGGCCATTAAACCAGTTTTAAAGGCCAATGAATGTTATTCTAAACCATGTTTCACATTGTGCTTGGCTTACTTGGCCTTCTTTTCCATGTTCCTCCAGTTCCCCATCTTGATTAAAAAGGTTTAGAACAAGATCAGAGTTTCATAGTGCTGGTGAATTCGTGTTTGTGGTAAAGGCCTTGATTATGGACTGGACAAAAGTGTTGGCAGGTTTTTCCAAAGAGCAAAGAATTGTCCAGCTGGAGTTGTGTATGAGAGATGAGCAGTGTTGTAAGGGTTATGGCGTGCTTCAGTTTAACCCCTGCCATAAGAAGTTCCCGCAGGAGAGCTTCCGGCTGCTGTAGGAAGCTGGGATGGCTGCTTTGGAAGACTGAGCTTATGCTGTGATTCGTTGTGTTGTGTGGAAAGCTGTTCAACTTGTAAACCTGTCTCTTGTTTCTTTTTATTTTATCTGCACTGACAGATGACTCTGAAGGTAAAAGAACCTTTACTTATATAGATACCGCACTTTGTTTTAGCCCTAGTTGCTACTTCTGCCAGTAACACCTGCTGCCACTTAAAAAGGACACTGTAAAACCTTGTGCTGGAGCTCAGGGAAGGCATTTTGCCTTCTGCTTTATCCTTACTCTTTGGAGCTCAAGTGTGTTTCCAATTTCATTTCTCCTGTGACTTGGCATGTTGAATCCCAGCAGATCCCCAGAGACTGCAGTAATGGTAAATTCTTGATAAGGATGTCAAAGACATGCAGCCCCAAACTGGTAGGATTTTAAGGGGCCAAAGTTTGTGAACAGAGTTTCTGTTTGCAAGAAGCCCTGAAGCTGGACACCAGTGCATGAGCTGCACACGAACATTGTTCACAGTGTCTCTTTTAAGCAAAGCATGTTAAAATACGGTGTTCACTTCTACCCTAGGTTACCACTAATGCTTTGCATGTTCTCCTTTTGAAGTGGATTTTATTTTTTAAAACTAAATTGTAGTTTGCAGTGCTGCTTGCTAGTGAATTGCTAAGAGCTGATCTTACTAGATGGAAGCTGTTGGCTTGATTTGAGATAGCTCTGGGAATGCATCGATTTAAGGAATAATTATGGGTAGAAGGCTGGTTGCAAGATCTCTGGTGTAAGTGGAAAATACGGTTTCCCTTTGCCTGTTTGGTTTTTTGTTAAACATAGTAGAAGAAATACTGGAAAAGAAAAAAGGTGATTTGACCCTTTCATAGAAGAATACTGAGCTAGGTAAGAAAAACCAACTCCAGCCAGAGAGAAGCTGTGTATACTGCTCAGGTTTTGCCTTAGCACCTGGAACTTGTGCAAGGGCAACAGTTGACATCAAGAGTTCAAACACTTGCTATTTGCAGCTGAGGGTGGGACAAGGACAAGATGTTCAGTCACAGCTCATGGAAAAGTCAAAGTGAAATATTTTAACTTAATTTTGAAAGTAAAATGTTTAGGTTTTTTGGGCTCTCTCTCCTTGGCCTGCAGCCAGCTTCAGGATGTGCAATCCACGTGATTGATTCCCAGCTGAGTTGCCTCTTGTTCTTCAGCAGCAAGTGCAGAAGCTGAACTTGTGTGGAGTTTTTATCTTCATTTATGTTAATGAAGATATGTCAGTTCAGGAATGGCCCAGACTTTGGTAAGACCCTCAGCTTCAGAGAGGTCACTGTTGGACTTAAGTCCTGCTAGGGGTTATGTGCCTGGGCTAGAGCTATTTTGCACAGTCTGTCTTCCCTTTTAAAATTTTTTGTAATATTTCATCATTTCTACAGCTAGAAATTTAGAGCAGAGTGTTGCTGCTCCTCTGCCCCTTTGGTAAGCTATGTGCTGCCAAGCCTGCTTCAAGGGGGAAATACAGCTCTATGACATGAGAAATGATCAGCTGCTCTGGTGTCTGGGAGGCCAAGCAAATCTTTTGCAGCACTGGAAATCTGTCACAAGTAGACCTTACAGAGTGATACCTTGCAGTAATTAAAATTGTATCCTTGGCACCAGACTTTTCTAGTAGTCTTTTGATTTCTCTGTTTTGCCATAGCCCAGGAAGGTGCAGAGTGTGGAGATGGTGTGTGGTCTTTGACCCTTTTGGTAGCTGCTCAGTTGTTAATGGTTCATTAATGTTTCCTTGATAAGGCTATAAATCCTGTATTTCAAGTAGGAGGGAAAAATCCAAAGACTTTTGGATTTGGTCAGAAATTAATTTGCTTTACTGTTTATTTTCTGTTTATTTCTATTAAAACAAACCATTTCCCTTTGAATTAGAATTGCTCTTGCTCAGTTTTTCAGCTGACATTCCTTAATTATGTCAACCAGTAGTAGCTGTGTGCCACTGTTTGGTGGAACAGTTATGTAAATGGTCACTCAGCTTAGGAAAATAGCACTGGTGCAGAGATGCTGCTCGCATGGGATTTTGTCATTTTGTGGGATACTTTGGCATTTGTGTTTTGTTCAGGAAACAGTGATGCATGAAATAATCATGTAAGACAATTCGTGTGCTAGCACAGTTCTGTGAAACTGTAGAGTGAAGAATGGAATGGCACTCAATTCTGGCATATTTGAAATCAGTTCACATTCCGAGACTGAGAGGTTTTGATGCTTATTTGTGAGACTCTTCTCCCTTCCTGATTTTTAGGTCTTTTCCTATTGCTAAACCCAGTAGATAAGGTATCCCAGTAATTAAGGTTTTTGGGCCATTTAGCTTTAGATGATTTATATTCCTCACGCTTCAAGGCTCTTGGTGTGAAATGTACTTTACTTTTGCCCATCCATGTAGGGTACTTATGAGGGGCTGCTCTCTTGGATTAGTGGAGCTATGTGGGGATGTAGCTGCTGAGATTCACAAGTTACATTTAGAATAATGTAGGCTTTTTGTTTTGTGAAAAGCTTGTTTTGGTGTTTGTTCTGAAAATAATTCAATTAACATTTATAACAGCAACTCAATCTTTTGGTCACCCATGGCCTTATTGTAGTCAGACTAAAAATCACAGCTGCTGAAGTTGTTCCAGTTGTGTTGTAATATGTTGGTTTTTACTGTTACAGAAGAAAACTCAGCAAAACAAGTTGATGATTTGGGGAGTCAGTTCACAGAGATTTTCATTAAACAGCAAGAAAATGTCACTCTGCTGTTGACTCTGGTGGAGGTGAGTAACTGTGTCATGTTTACCTGCTGAGAGATGGGTGGTGCTTTATCTAATGGAGGGAGCCATGGTTTTGTCCTCCTAGTGAAGCTGGTGTGAGGGGTGAGATGTGCCAGGATCCAGTGAAGGTGGAGCTAGTGAGTCAGGACTGACCTGCATGAACACCACTGGTGCAGCTTTTAAAGCAGGGGAACATATAAGAGAATCACAGAACCATTTAGATTGGAAAACGCCTCCAGGATCGTAGAGTCCAACTGTTAACCCAGCACCACCACATTCAGTGCTAAACTATGTCCCAAAGTGCCACTTCCACGTTTCCTGAACACTTCCAGGGATGACTCCACCACTACCCCGGGCAGTCTATTGAATGCCCAACCACCTTTTCAGTGAAGAAATTTCCCTGAATGGCTAATCTAAACTTCCCCTGGTGCACCCTGCAGCCGTTTTCTCTCATCCTGTTACTTGAGAAAGGGGTTTAGTGACTTAATTAGAAACAATAAAAGTTATTGCTCCCCAAACAGCAGTGGTTGTCCCTTGTGCAAGGATTATTTTTCACATGATCATTAAATCATCATGAGACAGTAATGTCTGAGATGCAGTTCAAGTGGAAAGGGTGACTGCTTTCCAGCAGCATGATATTTAGCTCATTTTCCAATGGTTTTGTTGTCATGGACTACCTTTTTACTTACAGCTGTTAAAGTTTTTGTTCCCAAACTAAGAATATTATTGTACTTGAGAGAGAGAACAATACAAATACTCTCTTTATTTTTTTCCTTTCCTTTGTAGTCCAAATTTAGTAAAAAACCTGATATTCTGTTTTTCCCATGTGCAGCCTATGTCACGCTTTGAGCAGTATTAGGCATCTGTCAGTGTATGTGAGTTAATTAGTGAGCAGTTTGTTGCTTAATGTGCTCCTTTCTGTCCTTTCAGGAATTTGATTTCCATGTTCGGTGGCCTGGAGTGAAGCTACTGACATCTCTCTTAAAGCAGCAAGGGCCTCAAGTGCAGCAGATCATTCTGGTCAGCCCTATGGGTAAGTGCTTGAATCCTTAGCTGATACACTTGGAGCTTGATGCTCAGCAGACATGGCAGAGGCCTAGAGCAGTTTTGAGCAAGATGTTTTGAAGACCTCCAGCATGAAAAAGCTGTACCTTTTCATGTTTTTTTTAAAAAACTGTTTCTTGCAGGTGTTTCCCGCCTCATGGATTTGCTGGCAGACTCCAGGGAGGTTATCCGCAATGACGTGAGTACAGAGGTTCTGTAGGGTCCCTTGGCATCCTCTGTATCAGTGTCTCGAGGCACGAGGAACCAGCACCTGCTGTCCGTGGGGGGTGTGGATGTGCTGGGTTGCGGGGCATGAGGGTGTGCGTGTGATCCTGGCTGAGGATTATGCTGCCAAGTCAGCATCCTCCCAAGGGCTGTGGCTTGTGAAAAGCAATGGAGCTCTATTAAAACCCAAGTTTGATTTCTTTTCTCCTCCACCTGTCAAGGGAGTCCTGTTGTTACAGCAATTGACCAAAAGTAATGCAGCCATACAGAAGATTGTTGCCTTTGAAAATGCCTTTGAGAGACTTCTGGATATCATAACAGAGGAAGGAAACAGCGATGGAGGTACAGTGGAGTCTTAAGACTTAGCCTTGTGCGTCTGCAACTATGAGCTGATGTTTCCAGGCTTCCCTTAGTGGGTGGTTGGAGCTTGGTCAGTGGGTAAAAGGATCACAGTTTATAGACTGGTTGTAACAAAATAAGTAAAACCAGATGAACCAGGTAGCTGTGTTTCAGTGTCTTTTGAAAAACTGACATACTTGGGTAAAACATCAAGTTACTCCTCTGAGCATGTGTGAGTTAGTGTGTTCTTGCTTGACCTAGGCCTGTGCATGTATCTGCTTGAAATGGCAGTGTCAGATGCGTGTGCTGCATTTGTTACTTACTGAGTTAAGCATCTACATTCCTCCCATGAGATCCTTGGATGCTTGGAGTGGCTGGAAGTAGCAGCTTGCTGAGTTCCTTCAGCTGCACTAACAACTTCAGTTTTCTGGTCAGCTCCTTGACAAGTCAGTCACCTGTTGGGAGGGGAAAAGAACTTTAAAAATGAGCAAAAAACAATGCAGCACTTGAGGGCTTTTTTTTTTACTAGCAATATGTGATGAGTTTACTACAGTGTGTTTCAGTAACATGACAGGCTGCTGTTCCATGACCTTTCTCTGGGCTGCAGGAGCAGTTAATGCTTCTCTCCCAGCTGTATTACTCCAGGTATGTTGGCATGGAAATATTCAGCAAACCTTTGATTTAAAGCTGCTATTTTTAGGCAGTTAATAATTTTAGGAGACTTGTTATGTAAATTCCTAAGTGCTAAGACTTCTCTGCTTCCCCCTTTGCTGCTTACTGTTCCTCTGATAGAGGAGCCTTTATCTGAGTGTACTCCAAAAACTAAAGTAGCTTTGAAGTGAGTTGAAGATGGTAGCCAGTAATTGAAGAGAAAGAATTTGAGAGCCAGGAAGAGCTGCTGCCTCAGAATCATGACACAGTTCAGGAGGAACTTCATTTGAGTGCATTTAATAGGGACAGTGTAGTCTGACTCTGGAACAGGTGAACTTCAGGACAAAAGTGATGGTGAAGTTTTGTTGGCAGTTTTTCCCATTTACCCACTTAACTGATATGAGCTGTACATGCTTTGGAAATTTGCTTTGGACTTGTGGAAGAAAAACAACTATGGTTTCACAAGGTTCGTAGTTATTGATCCAAGCCTAATGTGTGTTAAGAATGAAGAGCTCAGAAATGTGTGCTCTGTTCCGTCTAGAACATCCTCAGTGTATGGACAAGCTAATTTGTTTCCATATGGCGTAGTTTGATTCACCTTGTGATACTTTGTCTCATCAGGAATAGTGGTGGAAGACTGTCTCCTCCTGCTGCAAAACTTGTTGAAGAATAATAATTCCAATCAGAATTTCTTCAAGGAGGGTTCATACATTCAGCGTATGAAGCCTTGGTTTGAGGTTGGAGATGACAACTGTGGGTGGTCTGCACAGAAAGTAACTAATCTTCACCTGATGCTGCAGGTAAAATGCTGTTACAGCTCCTCATTACCGATGCCAGCTTTGTCAGCTCTCGTGCAGTGAAAAGTGTGATGTCTCAACTGTGACATCCATTTCTTCAGCTCTGAATTAGCCACCAGTGCTTATGAGCTGTGCTGCTTTCAGCACAAACCATGTCAGAGGTGAATCTGTGATGGCTGATGTATCGCCTAACTTAATGTCGCCTGACATCTAACAGTGATTTCAACTAAAAACATAATTAGGGGTGTTCTATGTAAAGATTCTCCTGGCATGAAACTGAAAATCAAGCAGCTGTACGTAGCAATGAGATAAGCATTCTGTTCATTGTTTCCAGTCTCCATTTTAAGAAGCAATTCTATTTCATAGTGAAACCTCAAATGAGTTTGGTTTTGCATTCAGAAGGTCCCAGGCTCTGTTCACACAGCAGTGTTTCCTTCTCCGTAGCTTGTGCGGGTCCTGGTGTCCCCCACAAACCCTCCTGGTGCCACCAGCAGCTGTCAGAAGGCCATGTTCCACTGTGGGCTCTTACAGCAGCTCTGCACCATCCTCATGGCCACCGGGGTTCCTGCTGATATCCTCACAGAAGTAAGAGGGGCCAATGGATGGAGGGGTGGGAGCGACCAAATGGGTGGTAACAGCAGTCTGCAGGGATAACCAGCTGCTGTGGAGACTAACTGAATATTTGCTAAGCAACTGTTTCAGATGCCAGAGATGTCAGCTTCCTGTGTAGGCAGCATAAATAGAGGAGTTATTTACATTGTATTCTGCAACCAGAAAGGATTTGGATTTGCCTATTTTTTTCTTTTTGATTTCAACGTATCCCAGAGCAGCTGAATTGATTCATGACTTTTTCTGGTTTGGGGGTGGGTTTCCTATGTTTTTATTTTTTGAGAGAGTCTACAAATACTCTAATTTGATAGGCTTCCAATGATGAGGGGTTTTAGCTTCTAGAAAGCCCTGCCAGCAATGTAGGGTGAGGGCTTTTTCCCTTGATAGAACCATGTGCTTGGATGGAGTGTGGACTGGTTCCTTTATTCCAGTTCTTAATTTCTTAAAAGGTTGCGCCTTTTCACTTTTTAAAAATGTCCTGTTTAGCTGTCATTTTGCTGTCATAGCAAAACTGATCTGGCATGCAGAATGAAGCTGGAGGTGACTGAACTTTCTGTCCCTTAACCTTTGCTCAGCGTCTTTCACAGCTGTTAAATGCCTTGATTTCATGCACACTGGTTTTACTGAAGTCTCTGAGCTGAGACTTGGGATGCTCAGCTTTTCAATACTGAACTGTCAGGGTAATCTGGAATAATTTTGAGGGATCTAGATGGTAGGCTCAGATTTAAACATGGATTTAACTTTTTTCTCTGCCCTTTTCCTAGACCATTAATACTGTATCAGAGGTCATCCGAGGATGCCAGACAAACCAAGACTACTTTGCCTCTGTAAATGCACCTTCTAATCCACCAAGGTAGAGGAAGAAAAGTGTTTTAACTCTCTTAGGTGATAACGCTTAGGTGATAATGTTTTGGTATGGGCAATCAAAAGGATTTTTTAAATTTCACACTTGGAATTACGATCCAGAGTAACAGCTTCAAGTTCCTGTGAGGTGTATTGGATACAGCATTAAGGTTTTTGCAGAGAGATGAGGCCTAGAACTGGTATTCTGTAACACCTGAGAAACAAATGAGCAATGGTGAGAAGTTCCTAGATCAGGATGAGCTGCCACTGTCTGCCAGAGGACAATCCAGAGAGGATTTTGGAGGCAAGGGAGACAGATAATCCATCTCTTGTTCTGTGTATAAATAACTGAAAAACTTATAACACCTTGGGTTTTAATACCCTTGTTTGAAATAGTAATAGATGCAGTGGGTAGGCCACAATATCTTTCCTTACCCATGGAATACATCCGTATTATGTATCTACAGTTGTTTTCATTCACAACTTAGTTCTAAAGGCTCTTCCTTGCTTTCCCAACAGGCCTGCAATCGTAGTGCTGCTCATGTCCATGGTAAACGAGAGGCAGCCATTCGTGCTACGCTGTGCTGTTCTCTACTGCTTCCAGTGCTTTCTGTACAAAAACCAAAAAGGACAAGGAGAAATTGTCTCAACGCTCCTGCCATCCACTATTGACGGTAGGCCAGGGCACCATCTCAGCAGTGAGTTCTGAACTAGCACCTGTTTAGTGCACCAGCTGGTGTCTCGCGAAAAATTATTTACCTGCTGTTAAGTGACTGATCCAGGGTGATTTGGCTTAGTTTTGTCTATAACCTCATTAGTTTGGTTTTTTTTCTGTGTTTTAGCTGTGTTGTGCTAAATAGTTTGCCAGTTATGTGGCTTGTTTTAATTTCCCTTGTACCTCTTGGCCTCTCCGGTAGCTACAGGTAACTCTGTCTCGGCGGGTCAGCTGCTCTGCGGGGGCCTCTTCTCCACGGACTCTCTGTCCAACTGGTGTGCTGCCGTGGCCCTGGCCCATGCCCTGCAGGAGAACGCCACACTCAAGGAACAGCTGCTGCGGGTCCAGCTGGCCACCAGCATCGGCAACCCGCCCGTGTCGCTGCTGCAGCAGTGCACCAACATCCTCTCGCAGGTACGGCGCTGCCTGCCCCCCTACAGCGCGGCTGTCCAGGGGCAGTGCCCCTCCTGGGCAGGGGCATCCTGGGGACACAAGTGCTGGCTTGATGAGGAGGAGGATTCTCTTTTGCAGGCTGCTTTTTAAGCGTTGGTTAAAGCTCCTTTGGGGAGAGGAGAACAGCAGCAAATCTTGCTTTTCCATCACACTGCTGCTTGACGCTGCCTATTCTCAGTTGGCCCCAAAGCATCCAGGCCCTGAACTTGGTTTAAAGGACAAGGCCAACTGGCAGAATCCCCTCTCATGTTGGGTTTTTTTGCTGAAGAAGTGCCTGTTTGGTATTTAACCTGAACCCGCTAACTGGAAACATCATGAAAAAAACAGGCTGTCATGTATTAACGGTTAGCTTTGCTATGCAAAGATAAAAGCTTTTTTTGCGCTTGTTGAACATGTTAATATCTGGCTTGGCAAGTGTCAAATGAGTGAAGTTCACCTCCTGGCCCATTCCTCCTTGTGACACTCACCTCTGTTAGAACCATTCAGGGAAAAAGCCTGTGGTAGTAATAAGGAGTTGGTTAACTCTGGTGGCAATTAGACTTTCCTGCAAGTGAAAATAATAGCTGGAATTTTGAATTTGTTTCCTATGACTTTTCACCTGCTTTAGCTAAAAATAGCCAGTATTCATTTTTATCCTATTCTTGGCATTTCTGTGCAAGGTAAATTTGAGTCAGTAAAAGTGCTTGTGATTCTTCAGCACTACGTGATAAAAGGGACTCATATGGGGGGATGTTTCTGAAATGTTCTACTTGAAGGTTCTCAAGTAATATGTGTGTAACTTGCAGGGTGATAAGATCGACAGACGGGTATGTATTTTTTGGCACGGCTTGTGCATTTTCCTGCCAAAAGCAGGCCTTTCCTCTTGTCTGGGGTCTGCTGGGGAGGATTTCTTTAACTGCTTTTTGATGTTTCCACTTACAGCTTTGTGTTGCAGTGGTTTGGGTTTTTCCTGGCATAACAAACTCTTGGTGCCTCCAGTGGAATCTCTGGGGGTACTCCCCAAAACTATGGGATCTGTACCTTGGGCAGCATGGGTGCTTTCTTTCTAGGTGGGCAGACTAATTGACCATCTGTTCACATAATGTGTGATTTCTTGTAAGGAAAACTAAGAAACTAAGAACACTGTTAGAAACAGTGTTTTCTGAATGGCCTGTAGCAAACAGCTGGTACCATCAGAAGTGGGGATATGCTGCTAATGTCCTGACTGCTAAAAGAAAAAGTGTTTAATGTGCCTTCCAGTCTGCCTGCCTTCCTACTTGGGAATAGAAGGGATCTCATTATGAGCAGGTGACCCCTGAAGAGTTGTTTGATTTCCAGGCTGTTACTTAAAACACAGCTGAGTTGGTTATTGGTGGCACAAAAAAAAAGTATTTCTGTTGTGGGACTGTGTTGTGTTTTACCCTGTTGATCACAGCTGTCCTGAGGGGTAGGGCTGGGTTGTTACCAGCCCTGAACTGTGGAACAGCAGCCATGGGGAGCTGTCATTTGTCAGAGCAGGTGTTATTACCATGGTGTGTCTAGAAAATAGCTGGTTTTTAGAGAGGATGGTTTGGGCTGTGTGAAAATCCTTAGGCAGAACACATGAATTTGACCTCAGAAGAGCAAGCAGCGCTTGAGAATAAATGTGGTTTGCAGCTGCTCCAGCATGTGTGCGTGCTGAAGTGCTGGGCTGCACAAGCAGAAGTAACTCCATGTTTCTCGGGAGGGAGGGGACACTGGTACCAACGCTGGAGAAGGCTGAGGTGTGGCCATGTGCTGTAGGGCCACTGCCACTTACAGAGATTATTCCCAGTGTGCATGGGCTGGCAAATCCTGCTGGGACAATTAGAGCCAGTATTTGTAAATGGGGGAGGGAACACTTTTCGTGGTTGCCATCTGAATGTTGACTGTTGGATGAGATGGATGCTTCTCGTAGCTCAGCTGGGCCCAAATACCTGCAGCAGAGACAAAACTGGTAAGACAGTCAATTTGGAGATAAAAACTAATTTTTTTGTCTAACAAAAATAAAATGCTGCAGTTAGCATTTGCCTCGTTGGCTTAATGTGCATATTGTCTGAACCGAGGCTGCTACAGGATTATTGTTCTTTTACTTAAAAAATAATGCTAGGAACACCTGGCAGTTCTTAGTCAGCAGGGGAGGTCTTGGTGATGCATCTTTTCCAGGGAATCCTTACCTGACTAAATGTACACCTTATTCCTTCTTTTACAGAGTTGGTGTATGTTCCTACGTGTCACCCTTGTATTAAAAATGCAGAACTAACATGTTATTATTTTATATTGGTGCTGATTTGCATTGAGTCATGTTTCACATCTATGTTGCTTGCGGGTTCGCTCTGAAAACAGTTCAACATGAATGGTTTGATCCTTGTTTTATCCAAGCATTAAAGCTGTTCAGTGTAACTAACAAATGGGTGTTTGGAAAGACATGACTTGTAGTTTATAAAATGATAAGGTGGAAGAAGGTGAGTTCTGATCCAATACTGCTTGGGTTTGTATTTTAGTCCTCTCTGTGGAAAAGTAATGATGGGAGTGTTTGTCCTTCACAGGGCAGCAAAGTACAGACCAGAGTTGGACTACTGATGTTGCTTTGTACTTGGCTGAGCAACTGCTCCATTGCTGTCACCCACTTCCTTCACAATCCAGCCAATGTTCCTTTTGTATCCTTGACCTGCTTGCGGAGTGGAACCCCTTGCTTAGACACTACTTGGGTTATTCATGTTCAAGTTAAATGTTTGTCTAGATCAGTTTATGGGGATTCTGCAAAACAGAAAACACACTGGGCCAAGAGACAAAATCAGCTTTTTGTTGCCAGTGCTCTGTGTACACTGACCTGTGTGTAAGATGCACATACCAGAGTAGTGTAGAAAATTCTTTGTCTGCCAGCCAAGTGTGTTTTTAGTGCATCAAGCCTGTTGGTATTTTTAGTGTGAATTAAACTTACACTCAAGAGGCAGGAAGAATGCTTTGTACTTCCATGAATTCCTGTGCTTGCTTTTCAGGAAGAAATTAGTCAAGTACTTGAGCACATAAAGCTAAACTGGCACTTTATCTACACTGCAGTAGTGTTTTGGAACAAGTAAATCTCTCAGGCTAAACAGACAGCTACTGACAAATTTATGGGAAACCACTGATAACTCCTATTTTGGAGAACTTGGGTAAACTTAGCAAGGGTTTTGTCAGGTCTTTTGTCTTACTTCCTAACAAAGCTTGGGTTTGTGTGTACATAAAAGGGAATGTATACAGGGAGAAGTGTTACATGTGTTGTGATTATGAAATATCTCCAATATCCTTATCAAGAGTTCTAGCTCACAGGGCAGATAGCTGAAAACCTTGGAGAAGAGGAGCAGCTTGTCCAAGGCCTGTGTGCACTTTTGCTTGGCATTTCCATCTACTACAATGACAATTCCCTTGAGAATTACAGGAAGTAAGTATGAGAGAGAAATAACAGGACTGTAGGGAAAGGTTCTGTGAAAGGTAGATGGTGGTTCAAGAGGCTTTTAAGTGGGACAGCAGTAGGGTTAAGACTTGAGACAGATAATAAGAGCTGTATCTGCAGAACCCACCTTGAGGGAATGATGAGTTCACTTCTTGTCCAGTTGTTGCACTGTCATTGATTTATCTCTTCCTTGTAGAGAGAAACTGAAGCAGCTGATTGAGAAGAGGATTGGCAGGGAGAACTTCATTGAGAAGCTTGGCTTCATTAGCAAACATGAACTTTATTCCAGAGCTGCTCAGAAACCACAGCCTAGTTTCTCTAGCCCAGACCACATGATGTTTGACCATGAATTTACAAAGCTGGTAAAGGAATTGGAAGGTGAGATGTGTACGCTCATTTATCTAGTTTTTGTCATAAACTGATGGATGAGCTACCAAGCATCTTGTGTTACTCTTGAAAGTAGTGTGATGACACTAAAGGCTATGGTAATAGCTGTAAGTAATCATATACCCAAGCTGCAGTTTTAAGTGTTCAGTGAAAGTACTCTAACTGGATTACCTGATATTCTTGTTGAAATGAGTATCAATAGATTCTGTGACTTATCACACTGGCCAAGAGGTGTTTACCTGTGCTCAGATGGAAACTCAAGTACTGAGCACATACAATGGTCATAGAAGCTTCATCTGTTGAAGTACATAATCCAGATATTTGCTGTTTCTAATTGATAAATTAAAAAAGGTGAATGCTGAAATTCTTGGCTTGTTAGGAAATGGACACTTTCTTTAGTCTACGCTTCACAGATTGTCATCATCCCTAACATCTCACTGGTGTCCTGTTTATTAATATTGCTCTGAACTTAAATCAGTCTAGAGAAAGAAAAAACCGTAAAGCAGCAATGGTAAACATGGATTTCCCCAAGCCATTTGATCTGCATGTTGCTCTTGCAGGCCCAAGTCTTTCACTTATGTGCAAAATGATTTGGGCTGCAGCTGTAATGGAGCCATAGTGCAAGTACAACACAGCTTTTTTGATAGGAAATACTCAAAACACCCATTTACTTGTCTGAAACAGAGTAAAGCAGTAAAGGTGCAAACTGCAATAAAATCACCATTTCTATTAAACCTTTGTGACAATCCCTTTTTTAATGTGCGAGTTGAGTTTCTAATGCTATGAACTCAAACTGTGAGGCTGTTTTGAGGACAAAGATGTGAACTGGGCTCTAGCTGACAGAAACTGTTATTTACAGGTGTCATAAGTAAAGCAATTTACAAGTCCAGTGAGGAAGATAAAAAGGAAGAGGAGGTTAAGAAGACATTGGAACAGCATGACAACATTGTGACTCATTACAAAAAAGTCATTAGAGAGCAGGTAAGAGGGAGCTGGATCATACATGTACCTCTACAAGCTGCTGGTTTTGTATTTTGGAGGCATTGTGGTGCACTTAGATCCCCCTTGTTCCAAAACAAGTAAGGAACCTAGCAATGCACAAGTGCTTCTAACAGCACTGATGTCAAGGTTCAACTGAAATGTCAGTGTTTAGAACACCTTTTAGGTTGGGGGTTTTTTTTGGCGGGGGGGGGTACATGCTCTTATCTGTGTTGGAGCATTTCTTTTCAAATGAGAACCCACAGAACTTGCAGCCCTTCAGAGATGCAATTCTTAGTTCTGTGCTCTCACTTTGATGACTGATGAAATGGGGCTGAGTGAAGAAATGGTTTGTTTGTGAAGTTGGGGTATATCTGCTGGGATTGGACTCAAAACCTTTTTCCAGGGGTAGTTAACTTGTGTGGTTGCTGCAGCTTAGATGGAGATGTAGAGTAACAAAGCTAATTAACTTAAACTGCTAATGGGAAGCTGAAGCAGGTGTTTTGAGTTCTGAGATCAGAGCAAGGGGTGCATAAAGCATTAGGGGCACTTCAGAACTACCAGAGGCTTTATTGAACCTGTCATGTCTGTAGTTACTGTGATTTCTTTAAAGATGACTCCTGAAGTAGTAGACTAAAGAAATGCAGGCTTTAAAATAAATAAAAAATTACAGTAAAAATTGCAATCAGCAAATTTCTCACCTTTCCCTTTCTCCTCCTGCTGTTGGTGTGACAGGCTGCTGCCGTCTTTCCTAGGCATAGATGTCTAGGTTTGCAGGGGCCTTTCCTGCTCATCTGTCCCAGGCAGCACTGAGTGGTGGAGCTCAAGTTTTGCTGCTTTCCTTCACCTTCCTGACAGGATTGTATTCGAGAGTTAGTAGTATAACTATATATGTATAACACTACTATATATATATAGTATAGTGCCTTTTTTTCTTTCACAGGACCAGGAGCTTGAAGAACTAAAACAACGAATCAACACTTTAACATCTCAAAATGAACAGCTCCAGGCTACAGTCACACAGCAAGTGTCTCAGATCCAACAGCATAAGGACCAGTATAATCTTCTGAAAGTACAGCTAGGTAGGCTTCATGAGTTACAATATAAAATCATCTTGCTTGTGCCAAGACGTTGTGATTTCTGGCAAGCTGCAGCAGAGCTCCAGCAGAGATAGCCTTGTAGGTGTAGGAGCTCACACTTGCTGTGGGAACTGCTGGCTACCAGGGAGCTGCTGGGAGAGGCTGCCTCTGCCTTGGGTGAAGTTAATCCAAACCAGTCGCTGCCTGTCTGGGTTCAGAACATGACCAGATGGGCCCGGGAGTGTGCTGAAGTTTGGGTCTGGAATGAAAGTGTGAACTGAGGAAGATGGTATGGCAGATGTGCAAGATGAAGCCTGTTACTGTCACTAGAGAAATTGCTAATTTAATGTGTAAATCAGGGCAGTATGTTCTCCTTATCCCAAGGTCAAAATGCCTGGTAAGCTGTACATGACATGATTGCTTATCATTAAAAACATATAAAGAAACAATTACCTTCAGAATTTGTCCATGCTGTTACTTTGGATGAACTGAGTGGCTGAAGCAGCAGGCAGCATACGTACCTGAAGGAATGGCAAATGAGAGCTCTTCATTCTTTCTTATATGTAGAGAATTCTTAAGTACTGTGCTTTGCTCCTTTAGTTAGAATGTGAAGGGCATGTGTTGACTTTGTGGGGCAGGAACAGGATGGGTAACAAGTACTTTGATTGGTACGCTGGAAACTAAGTTATAGAATTGCTTGTTTGACCTTCGTAAACTCTTGCTGTTTAGGAAAGGACACCCAGCATCATAATTCCCATGGCGACGCATTTCAGATGAATGGCATTCAGACAGAAGAAGTCAGCAAATTGAAAGAGGAATTGGAAGAGTGGAAAAACAAGCATGAGCTGCTGCAAGGGCAGTTAAAGGAAAAGGATTCTGTGATAGAAAAATTGGTAAGTACTGTCTCAGTGGAACTTGATCCAGCTGCCAATTCCTGGTTTCAAGTGTAACTTGCCTTAAGCTGTGCACGTCCTCATTGTGGTGGCAGCCAAGCCATCCTCATGGATTGCATGCTGGAAATAGGGAATAGGGTGAGAGATGCCTTGAGCAGAGCCTTGTCTGCCTCAAACCGTTGCCAAGAAGAATCGGTGCAGCTGTAGAATCAGTGGTTTATAGCCTGTTTTCAAAGGGTGGGGAAAAAATGGTAGGGATCTGCTAGGAGCTTAGTGCTTTGTTACAATGCAGGGTGGTACGCGCTGTGTTTCTTTGGCGCATGTCTCCTGCATTTGCACGGGTGACGGGTCCTTCTGCACCCACCTTAGAGGACACAATCCAGCTGCTCTCTCTTTATCAGAGAGCTTCGATGTGCATTGCTTAGCCTGCTTGCAGCTTCGCTGCTGGGAATTTTGATAATGCAAGAACAGCTAGGGATTTTTTGACAACATGACTACATTTAGAATTCTAGTACTAAAGCTGCTTTTTTCCTGTTGTTCTTAAAGAATTCTTCCCGGTTG
Organism: Eulacestoma nigropectus; assembly: GCA_013397775.1. Classification (NCBI taxonomy): domain Eukaryota; kingdom Metazoa; phylum Chordata; class Aves; order Passeriformes; genus Eulacestoma; species Eulacestoma nigropectus. Next base: position 50,447 of record VZTE01005937.1, read on the forward strand.
GAAATGGGAACTACAGAGCAGTCTTCACAGACCAGCAAATTTGGTGGCTTGGAGCACAATAATGAGCTACAGAAGGTGAACTTGTGGTATTTCAGCAAAGCTGGGGTGAACAGGGGTAGCTTAGGATGGGAAGGGAGCTTTACCCTTCAGGGAGGAGTGTTGATGCCTGCATGTCTTGTTTTTCATCAGGTGTCTTTGTGATGATGGTCCTAATCTTGGAGCATCAAGGTTATGCATCTAAAAATCAATCTGTTATTTTCACTAAGCAGGTTTGAGCCAGCAGAGGACACTTGAACTGACTTGCAGAATGTGTTTATCCAGTGAAAAACATGTTTAAATGTTGATATGAAAGTTTCCAGGTATTAGATGTACAGCACAGAATAAGTGTCTAAACTGGAGATTCAGTTCTTTAAGGTAGCTGTTGCTCAAAAAATACCTGGCAGAGTTCCTTGGGAGAACTAATGGTGCCTGGATTAATAAGTCATCATGGGTTTCTGCACCAAGAAGAGCAATGCACAGAGGACACCAATGGGAGTGCAAGTGGTATGGAACATCTTTACGAAAGTGACTGAGGCTCATGAAAGTGACAGGTGCCTTGGTTGGGCATTGCACAGAACAGGGTTTGTAAGAGCAGGGTGGACAATGGTGCATGTTGCTGTCTAGCCTTGTCGTTTAGGGAAAGAGCTGTTGTGGTCCCATTGAGAGGCAGGTTTCCTGTTATATTTGTTAGTATGAAGCAGTTAGTCTGGGAGCATTTAACCTCAGGAAAATTTATTGTGATTATCTTGTTTTATCAAATTAACTGAAAAGTTTTGTCTCTGTTTCCCAAAGGAGTTAGAAATGCTCAGGAGCCAGATACAACTACAGTCTGCAGAAATCTCTAAGCTTCAGATGGAAAATCAAAAGCTACAAGTAATGGTACCAGTGAATAAGTTGTTTCTTTTATCCATGGGAACTAAATCTTCAAGATTTGCCTTCTGCTACTGTTTGTAGCTACTTTCCTAAACCAAGCTTGTTTTATGTGCACACAGATTCCAACAGTCTTTTAAATTAAGTAATGAGTTACCAAGACAAATCCTTCATGAGCGTGGAGGGGACTTTTAGTCAAGTTAGAGCTCTCTGATGGTACTGGTCCTCGGTATTTTGAAACACTTGTCAACTATTGGCTGTTCCAAGCTTATACTCTAGTTAAAGGAAATAGGCTTTGAGGCACAACTGTGTGATATCTTACAGATGAGACAGATCATTATTCTTACCAGCAGTTGAGGTTACTAATTTGATAGCTTATGTACAGTTGAAGGGCAAATGATAGGGGCATCTGTCTGTGCAGGCCTCCAAATGCTGCAGAAGCTTTTTTTGGCTGAATTTTGAACTGAACTGTGTACTGAACTGATGAGGCAGTAAAGCCTTGTGGCTAAATAAATGTGACTGTCTTCAAAACTAATAGCGAGCTTTAGAAAGGGGATGTTGGGCTACAGAGCCTGAACAAGTTGTCAGAAAATGTTCCAGACACTTCAACGGCAGACCAGACACTTCAACAGCAGAGCTAACAGATCAAGCTGTGGGAACATGGGCCCCATGACCAGTTGACAAACAAGTGTTTAATGTACACATGGTCTGAGAGAGGCAGGCTCGATGCCATTGCACAGGTGCTGGCCGTGTGTGCTCATGAAGCAAAGGCGTGTCCTGGTGTCCCACCAGCTGTCAGGCCACCTCAAGGCCATCCCATGTCCTACTGCCTCCCTTGCTTGGAGTACTGGCTTAAGTGTGCTCCAGCTGGAGAGGCATTGGTCTCAAATGTGTGCCATGTGGCAGTTGTAGCTGACAGGCAGCTGCCTCATTTTGGAAATAACTTTGTTAGGGCTGAGACTAAACTGTTGCTCTTTTTAGTATCTTATGCAAAGAATTGGATCTTTAGCCTAATAAAAAGACTTCTGTGGCACTTCAGAAGTATCAGAACAAAGGTGGGTTTCTTGTAATAGGGTCTGCCTAGAAAAAACCTGAAAAGTCTTTCGAGTGCAGCTGCTATGAAATAAAGGTTTCACCTTGTGCTCTCCTTGGTGTGTATGTGTGCACAAGTCTGAGACCCAAGGAAGCTCAGATCTGTTTGCAGATGCCTTGCAGCATGGAGTGTATGTAATCACAATACCTTGGCTGTGCTGTTAAAAGAAAATATGCTTTTAAAAAATGACTGTATAATGTCTCAGCTTGCTGTCTTACTATGGGCAGCACTGAGTGTGAATTCCTTGTCCACAGAATACAACTGCAGATCCCATGTTAGGAGACAGTGGTGCAACAGCAGCAACCAGCTCAGAATTGGAGGGACGACTGGAGCAAGAAATAAAAGAACTGAAGGTGGGTAGTGGGTGAGCACCAGACCAAGCCATTGGATACTCAGCCTTCAATTAGGAGGCTTCTGCAGTAGCCAGGGCTTGTCGAAGTAGCTTGTTTCCTCAGCATCCTCAGTGTTTCAGGCTCTGGAAGGGAAACTGGATGTCTCCTTCCTTTTTCACTTGGGAAATGCAAACTTGTCTGCCTATAAGGAGTTGGTAAGGACAGCTAGGGTGTAGCTTTAGTCTGATACAGACAGTCCAGTTTGACTGGGAGGAAGGTAACCACTGTTAATATTGTTCCTAGTTTATCCAAGTTGTACTAGCTTGGGTAAGGATGTGTGTGTGTGGGAGCAAGGCTACAGGAACCAACAGTGGGACAGAGCCTGCTGAAGGTTGTATGTAGAATGTGTTTGTAGGATACAGGGCTTCAGCTTTTCCTGTGCTTGTATTGTAACTTGATGTGGGATTTTCCCTGTTGCCAGAGAGAAGTCAAAGCCCTTTCTGAGGAGAAGGAATCGCTAAAGCAGCACCTGGACTCATCCAGTAGTACAGTTGCTATATTGCAAGATGAGAAAAGTAAATTGCAGCGAGAAGTTGCAGAATCCAAGAAAGAACAGGATGATCTCCTGGTGCTTTTGGCTGACCAGGATCAGAAAATATCTGCACTGAAGATCAAACTGAAGGACCTTGGCGTACCGGTAAGCGAAGGAATGGATCCAGTGAGTTCTTGGGTCTGAGACAGGTCTTGGCATGGTAATACTTGATCAAAAAAGTCTGGTGAGGCTGCTTTCTCAGTAGAGGGAAGTTTAATCTATCAGAGTTACTTTTTCAATTTCTTTTGGCAGCCGTCAATGAAAGATGACCACTGCCTGTTGTCCATGGTGGCCAGCCATCTTCAGTAGAGGAGTAAAGAACCATGGACATTACAAGATGACAGTTGCATTTAATAAGCCTTAACCGATCTGTCATAGTAGCTTTAGGTTATCTTTAAGCTTTTTCGCACTCAGCATTTGTCTTGCCTTCAAAAGGTTACATCAGAATAAGGGATATTACTGCTCACAACAGATCTTGTATTAATTTCAGGTTGAAGATGAAGATGATACTGAATCTGGAGATCAAGGGGATGAAGATGAGGATGGGGATGAAGAGGAGCAAGACTAGAATGCTGTTGTTTGCTACCATGAAAACTAGATGGCCTTGTTATTGGGGAAAAATCTATTACTGGTGTACAAAGGAAAACATCTGCTTATGGGAAGCAGATGGGGAAATGACAACCATGGGCCTAGCTGCAAGTTACTCAAGCCTTGGAAAATCCTTTGTACTAGGTAAAGCAGACAAACACCACAGTTTCAGTTCCACATGAATATCCCAAGTTGTACTTGTTTAGAAGTTGCTTCAGACACCGTTTAAAGCAAGGGATGACAATGTTGCTGCCTTGGTTCATTGTCATTGACAGTTCTGTGCATTTGTCTATGGTTTTAACTTTCTTGAGCTCTTAATATAATTAAATACAAAAGTATTTGGTTTAACATCTGTCACATGGAGTCATTCCCCCTGCCTTCAGTATGGAGCTTCAGTGTAGTTTGTGGCTTCCTCTCAAGAGCAGTGGGAGGCAGAAGGGTTGGGGGTGGCCTCTGCCAGCCTGGGGGCTGGTTCTGGGGGTGCCAGGGGACCTGCACACAGATGTGTGCCTGGACACCTGCCCTGGCTGCAGTTGGAACATCATGGGGAACCACAGTGCTCTGCTAATGACTTGGAAGAGTTTTCATTGAAAGCGGTGCAAGAAACATAGCCTTGGGGTAAAGAATTGCTGTAGAAAACAAAGACCAGTACATTCTAAGATCTAATGTGCTACTGAGTCAGCATCAATCTAAGTTAAAATCTTTTTGACTACTTCAGTAAGGAAATGAAAACTACTCTGATTTATATAACTTATTGGCTCTTCATGAGTAAATAAAAGATAAAATTTTAAAATAACTGAGAATGGTAAATGCATCAAATTCTTTTTCTTTGGTAATAAAGAAAGTATGTCTACTTAGTCCTCATTTAATTCTCTTCTCCTCATTTAAAAACATACATTTTAATACTCCTGAGAGCATCTACAGTCAGTCTACTCTGGCAGATTAAGGTAGTAATACATCACATACTGAGGCTCTCACCACACCAGTAGGGAGGGGTGGAGGTTCACTTTCTGGTTTTTGGAGCACTACGGCCTTCAGTGACTGTTTATTTTTAAAAATGGTCTAAGAAAGTTAAACAAAATGGGGGTAGGGAGTGCAGGAGATAGACAACTGGGTCCCAAACAGGTTCTAAAAAAGCCTGTTCAAAGTGCCTTTCCCAATTAGAAAACCTGTTTTGTGGATTATTTTATCGTACCATCTTAGTGCTCTGTCTTCCTGCTGGTAGCAGACATGTCTGGTGATAACTGTATTACTGTCAAATGGAGGTATTCACTTGTCTGCATTCTTGGCTGTGTCATGAAAATTAGATTTATTCCTAATTCTTTGGAATCTTTTCTTGTCACATTGTGACTGGGACATCACAAACACAGGGTGGTTTTCCTCACTCTGCATGCTCTTCTCATCCCTTGCACCGGGTCTCTTTGTCAATGCAAGCAGCTGCTGCCAGCAAGAAGGTAAATCTATCTCAGATTTCTTGTTTGCTTTTTGCATGTGCTCACATGGATACAGAGAAACATTAAGAGGTGCAGAGCTGCAGAGAGCACTGGGAGGGAATAGCAGGTAATTCTGATGAGGATGTGCAAACATCAGTGCACCAAAACCCACCGGGAGTGCAGAGCTGGGGCCTTACACACCACATCCAGACCAGGCAGTGCAGGTCCCCCTTCATGTGCAACCTTTCCATGATGGGTTTCCAGGAACGGTCATGTGCTTCCTGGTCTGAACATGTGTGAAGGCTTTGTCATTTCTTTAAGACAGGTGCTACACTCTTTTCTGGACTAGCTGTTTGCAAAATACAGATTTCAGGGAAGCAAAAGTAGCCTGACGTGTGTTACCAGCCTCTGCCAGCTGCTGGTCTCCTGCAAGCTCAAAAACTGCCAAACCCTCTTCATTTGTGTGAAGTTTTTCCTAGAATTTATTTTCAACAAAGGGTTCAGCAGTGCATACAAGCCTAAGAGAAATTTCTTTTTGTGAATACTTTACTAGAAAGATTGTCTCTCATTCTTTAAAGTATAGGAATGAGGGGAAATTTGAATGGGGAGAGACTGGATATTAATTGACGGGGAAACTGGTTGCCAGGCAATCAGCCCCTGGCCTGTGTACCACTCAGGCGAGGCAGGTGTGGGGGTCTCTGGAACACAGCTGGTCACTACAGCCCTTGGGATGGCTGTCAGTACCGTGAGTGGCCAGTGGCTGAGGGGGATTTAATGCTGGCAAACACCTCTTGGGATAGGTTGAGGGGCCCCTGTACCACCTGCAGTGTCATTTGCCATTGCCCCACAGGAGCGTTCCTCCCTTAGCCCCTAAGAGACCTGGAGGAGAATCAGGACATTTTCTCCTGTTCCTCATGAGTGCCCAAGTGTTCAGCAAGCAGCATCTCCTTTAAACAGAATGCTGACTGGGTTACCCCAGCTTCGTGCATTTATGTGCAGGGACAGCAGCTGCAAAAGGACAACTGCAGTAATCACGCATGGGCAAACTCTGCACTCCTTCAGGTGCAAAGTCAAAGACAAAATCCTCGTTCATTGCGCAGTACCAAATCCCTAAATACCCCCACAAAACAGGATATAACATCATGGAAACAGGGAAGATGTTCACCACAGTGTCTCCCTATCACCTGGAGCAATACACAGACTTTGCCTATTATGGGAACAGGTAAACAATACCCTATAAGGTCACAAACTACAGTCTTCACTTCTCACAGGTCCAGCTTTGTCCACAAGCCACAAACCTCTCTCCGCCCATCCCCGGTGACCTGGATACAGTCCCAGGGTCACCTCTGGGCCCAGGAAAGAGGCTGTCTCTCCGGCCTTCCGGGCTTATCTCTCTGTCACCACGTAGTGTAACCCAACAGACAACTGCTATAAAACAAGAGCAGAGGCTCTGTGGGGGGCCATGTTTGCACTTTGCTTCTATAGCCAAACTCTGCCGTGGAAAGAGACGTGCATCAGATTGCTTATTTGCTCACTGCCCCTCTCAGTTGCTCCTGAATGTGTGACTGTCATGCCACTTGGCCCATTTGTACCTCACACCTGCATAGCACCGCTGTGCATGGAACAGCCTCAAAGCGTCCCTTTGCAGAAATGGCTGTGGGGAAGTGGTTCCTCCTGCTCAAGTCCCCATGCTCACCTGGTATGCTGACCCAGCTAAAATGACTTTTGAAAACCCACAGGCCCTCTCTATGGAGGCAGGTGGTGAATCTGTCACTAGATAGGGAGTTGTGGCACTTACAAGCTGCTCTTTGCTAATTTTATAGCTCCATTGTGCAGACTCTGGGTTTTACTATACATATCCAGCTCCTTTTCTCTGTGAAGCAGGTGCTAGAACATGACATTTATTTGAAATGACATTTCAGAAACAAGAACTGGGTCTGGACAAGCTTGTGATCATGTCCTATCACTTCTGTAAGAAACCAATAACCTTATGACACTGTTCCTGATAAAGGACATCCTACTGGGAGCAAATGGTGAATGGTGACGCAATGGCTTTGAACCCTGAGGCTGATGTGAAGGTCAGGCCAAGGCCAAAAATATCATTGGTGCAGTGTTGTGCCTTGAGGCTGAAAGTGTCACTGCTGGGCAAAGAGGGGACAATCAGGGGTCATTAACGCTGCTGGCAGGCAGCACGTGTTGTACCAGAAGCACTGTAACAGACCCCAGGGCAGACAGCCCACCTGATTGCAGGGAAATACTAGTGCCAATCAAGAAGGGATGTGGATCTTCAGGCCGGTGCCTCTACACACGGAAAGGTCCTTGAGAAAGCACGTGCTCAAGGGTTAGTGTTACAGAGTGGCCTCAGACCGGCCCCAGGACAGCAAGTGACACATGAGCTCAGCACCAAGAAAAATGAATTAGCCCCAGTCTCTGGTGGGACCTGAGGCACGGCACAGCTGGGACCTCCCAGCCGTGTCAGCAGGTGCAGCCTCCACAGCCAGATCCTATCTCCATCTGACCTGGAGTGTCCAGGCTACGTGACAGATGGGGCAGAGAGGTGCTTCCCAGCTCCCAGGGCTGGCACTGAGCACACAGGTTACAACATCCGGCCCACGCTACAGGCATTAGCCATTTCTGACTCCTCTCTTGCTGCACCTCCATTTAGACAAGGGAAGAACAGCCCGGATTTTATGTAAGTCCCTGGCTGTGTCCGGAAATGTCACCATGAACATGAGCAGGGCAGCGTGGATATGTGCCTGGCTCTGCGGTCCCTGCGTCTAAGGGATGCATGAGGGCATCTAAGACAACACAAGAGGACTACACTCCACAGAGTGAGAAGGCTCTCATCTGAGTTTCACCACCAAAGACGGATTCCCAGAGCTTCCCTGACAGCTCCTGAGTTGTCAGGTGCAGCCAGGGCTCTTGGCAAAGCAGGAAATTCTAAACACCCTGTCTTATACCAGGGAGCCATGTGGTGAGCCCAAGGAAGGCAAGTTCTGCATCTGCAACAGGAAACCAATTTGCTCTTGGGTGGCTTGGCTCTACACCGGAGCCATATTGGGGCCAAAGACAGAGCTGGTGCTTATGCCCTTCTCAATCATGCCGACACCAGACTTCCAACAAAACTCGAGGATCTAACTCGTGGGAGCACACAAGTCTAAGGAGAAGCTTTGTTAGCATGACTCTAAATTTGTTTCTTGAACTCCCAAATCATCTGCTCCTCCTCTGCAGACAGATTTATTGACTGTACCTTAACACACTTCTATGGATGTTACCTGAAAGACCTCACTCATTCTGTATCATTCTGTATCATTTGTCCAAGTTTCAGCCTGGCCTGTCTGTTCCTATCTTCTCTCTTGGAACGAAGGGTCTACAGAGTTGCTATATGCAGCTTAAGACATGAAGTAGATGCACAGTGGGGCTGCACGCTCACATCACTCACTCTACAGGTTCCTTCTGTGGGGAGTGTTTACAGCTGTAAATCCATCACGCATCCGGACATGGCACTGGGTAAAGAGCTTATCCCCCAGGTATACATATGGTTCAAAGGCAAAGGAGAAATGGGGCTTCCACATTAATCAGGGGAATCCTGACATGCACAGGTTTCAGTTTATTGATACAAGCCTTCCTGGCCCTCAACTGGGGACAGATTCTCACTGCTGAACACTCACAACGACATTCAGGCTAAACCAAGATCAGGCCAGTGGGTTTGCCCGAGGCTGCGTTCTTCTCCCGGTGGCTCGGGGACATGTGTGCAGCTAGGAGAGGGAAAGCCGCCAAAGTGATTATTTATCCTCTGGCATGGTTCTGTATCCATCAGGGCCTGCCACAGTGATCCTAGGGAATGTTTTGCTACCAGGGGTCCTAACGCTTGCTAAGCTCGAGCGTGGCCACCAGATGTCATGGTTTACCCACGGATGGACCAAACCCAGCCGGCCGCAGGCTGGAATATAAGCCTTGCAGATGTGGAGTTTACAAGAGTGGAATGATTTCCAAGCTAACTAGATGGCTGCTTTTAGTTTTAGACGGAGCTGTCAGCAAACAGCTAGAATATAACTTACTCTCCTGCTACCTAATTCTGGTTAATTCTCAACCTAAAACAGTTCTAGCAGCTGGCTCAGTGTCAGGACATAAGTTTATCTAAAACAAGGGAAAAACATTTTCTGAGGTGGCTAAAGCAAAGAGGATCCATTAGGATGCCTGGTGATTAGCAAAAGGGCTCGTGTGGCCTGTCACAGCCACAAATGAATACAGGAACATGGGAGGCTAGCAAGGGTCTGACTTACTGAATCTGCTTGTGGTAGGAGACAGTTTTGGTCCAAAGCAGCAAGCAAAGACAGCAGGCAAGGCATGCCAAGGTGGCAGCAGCAAGATGCTCTCCATGAAGGTTAGTTCTCCCCTGTTCCCTCCCACTGAGCTTCCCCAGAGGGGGCTCAAGCTTCCCCAGGTGCAGCAGAGGCAGGGACAGAGCAGGCTCTAACACAGTACTTTTAAGGGCAACTGCTCCTTTCTCACTAGAAATGAATGAGGTTGTGTCAGCCTGCCCAGATGTACAGGCATATGCCAAAGGTAGAGTGGAAACATGCCAGGCTCACTCATCGCTCCAGGAAATCCGCTTGGATAAGAACAAACTTTCTCTGTTGTTTTTTTAAAAACCTCTTAGACACCTACACTCACCTTGCCATCAGCTGTCTGCAGCTGATGTTATCTTACGTGCTCTGTGCTTCACTGGGAACGAAGGGGGCAATTGTTGGGCAACTGATACAAGGCTTCTACTCTGAGCAGCCTCAGCTGCAGGTACCCCATTACTCCCTGCTCGTGCTGGCAGCACCCAGCAAGACGTTCCCCTTCCTGTGTGAGGAAAACAGGCAGCCACTGGGGCTGCCACTTGCCCTCATTTATGGTGTGCTCTGCAAGTCCACAGCAGTGTCTGGACTTAGTGCAGCTCTGTCAGATGCCCTTTACCCGAAGCTGAGTACCGGTTGTGCACTCTGAGGCTTGTTGCATCATCCCTACAATCCCTGACCTGGACACCTAAAGTCGAGTGCCCCTGCTCTGCACACAGAGCGCGTGAGGGCCTGAGCTGGGCCCGGTGCTTGGGGTGAAGTGCTCTGATGTCAGTACTGTGGGACTTCAGACAATTTCCCGGCAAAGTTTCATGTACACTTGAGTCACTCTGCCCTTTGCTCTAGAAATCTCCTGCTGTGACCTCAACATAGAGCGGAAAAGAACAAGTGAGAAATTTCCCCCCCATTTCTGCTCTTACCCTTGCAATGAAGCTTTTACAATGGAGTGGCTATGCAAAAATTTTCTTCAACCTTCAACTCCTGTTTGAATGTTCCTGGTGGCGCTCCCAGCTTCTCATCAGAGGAGCAGACTTCTGATTCAGCAGATAAAATGACTGTTATTCCTTCTTCCCCTGTTGCTTGGGAATGCAACAGGACATTAGCCAAAATATTTTCTTCCCAGACACATACTGTTTAACCTGTCTATAAATATCTGTTACTTGCAGATTTGTGGGTTTTTTGCTGTATTTCCCTGAAGAATGTCCCAAATGAAGTGTCAAGATAACAGGATGGACAACGTAGCACATCTGTCCATCTCTGAGAAGATGACAGGATCGACAGCAGCTTTTTCCCAAAGCCCCTCCTTATGTGCAGCCCCCTCTGCCAGCAGCAGAAAGCAGTACTGCTTTCCTTGGAGGATGCTGGCAAAGACGTGCTTCCAAGTGCCTGCTCTGCCCGGCATTCAGCAACGCGTGTGAGCTGGCTGAAGCCCTGCAGCTGCCTCAACTGTCTGCTCACATCTGGTGCCTGTAACCCAGACCTGCGAGAGGAGCCCATGCTCAGGTTCTCCCTGCATCTCTGTGGTTTTCCAGGCAGAATTCCAGGGGCATGTGTGTGTATGTCTTGCAGCTATCTAGGCCCCCAAAGAACCCCCCAAGTCCTAGACTCCTCAGGAAAGAAAGAGAGCAATGGAAATTCCCATTTCCAATGGCTTCTCTCTCAAAAGGTGTCAGACCAAGAGACCAAGGGGCAAAGACAATTCCATAGAGGAATGCACGGCGCTGCACAGCCCGCTGGCAGATGAACAGAGATAACTTGGAAGCTGCGCTTCCGCGTTGCTCCATTTCTATACTCGCAAGGTAATTTTTGGCAAAACAAAACTGAGCAAACCCTCTGGCTCACAGCAGGCAGAAGAAGGCACAGACTCAGCTGCCAGGATGGATTCTTCCAGTTGCAGAAGGCAGGCCTCACTCCCCCGGTCGTAAAATTAGAAATGAGTTAAACATGCAGCAGGTGTTAATGGGAGGCACAAACCAGCTGGCAAACCGCAGTCCTTGGAAAAGGTACAAACCAAACGCAGACAGGAAATCCCCCACCCAGCCAGGACCTGGAAGTTGTCTACACCTGAAGGAAAAGTAACTGGATGATTTACTTTAGATTGATTATTTGCAAATGACTAAATGTGAGTGACGTTCATTCTTAGTTCTACAGTGGCATTATCAAATGAGTGAAAAACCAGCCCTTGCTATCTCCTGTGACCAGTTTCCTCTGAAGAGGAGGTTCTCTGCGTGCTGAAGACCTGCTCCTGACCTCCTTGAGTCACTTCATCATGACGCAACTGTCAAAGGAGCGCTCCTGCCAGCCAGTCTCTCTCTATACAGCTGGGTCACAGTCTCAGGGCAGTCAGGGCTGCCTGAGGGATGTGGTAAGGGAATTAAGTCCATGAGCTGCAAGGAAGGCTAAATTCATTGGTAGAAGCAGGCCAGGAGGCCTCAAGGATTGCTGCTTACATAAAATGTGTTTGCTCCCACCTTTACTATTCCTCCATGGCGATCCAAAAGCTGGAAAGATTACAGGGCAACACCTAGAGGTGGGTATTTTACAGATAAGACAGAACAGTCCTAAATATGGACAATACTCACAAGGAGGATGCTGGCTGGGAGAACAGTCCCATACTTTTCTCCCTGGCATGCCATTTCACCAGGCCTGAATCTCTGCTTGAGCAGCACACCTTTTCTGAACCCCCACTCACCCCTTCGAGTAGTCAGTTTTTCATTTCCCTATTCCCACCCCTCCCCTGCCCCAACATGTCCTCGTTAGTTCACACTAGCTCCAGCCAACTCTACATGTATTTATCTTGCAGAAACAATCCATCACTTACATTTTGTGGTTTATTGACCTTCTCCCACCTGGCACCTGGCTCCATTATGGTTTGTTGTGTTACGTGACCTCCGTGTCCTCATGGAGACACTGCCATGGCTCCCAGCTCCAGTTCAGCACCAACACCCTCGGGTTAGGCCCTCCAACACAACAGGGAAGGACTGTGTCTCCACACTGGCCAGTAACTCCTTTGGATTCACAAGTATGCTTTTGTTAGGAAATGGGAACTCATTTTAACTGTCTGCTGGCATAGATGGACTGTGCTGGGTGAATTTTGGAGTTGACTATTGCTACAGATGGCACATTAAACTGGTCAGAGAGACGTCCAGCATACACACTTCCACATAGCATTTTTTCGGCACAGAAACCACTCACTGTGAATAAAGGGAAAAGGAGAACCCAAGGCCTCTGAGGGAGGCTGTGGCAGTGACAAGCTGTGTTCCTAAAAGAGGTATGAGCTTGTTATCTAATTCTTAGTGTACCAAAGGAGCATATTTACATTGCAAAGTGTTCCTCAATTAGTAAGTATTTTTAAAGCTTTCCAAATAAACTTCAAAGCAGGAGTACTTCCTTTTGGTAGGGAACGGCTGGCTACGAGTGGGAGCTCTGAATGTCACCAGCTAATCACTTCCTTCCTGCCATCAGGACTCTCCCCACGGGTGGGCTTCTCTTGCCTTTGTTTCCTACCAGAAAAGCCTCATGAAATACAAGAAGGCTCCAGGGAGGGGGCTCAGAGTGGGCTGCTTATCACCTCTCTCCCAGTCAGTATTACTCGTTTCAGAAGCAGCACTACTACAAGCGGGACAAGGCTTGGCTCCTCGGCAGCCTGAGAAAGCCGTGCTGCTTCTCAGAGCAGAGCAGCAACTACATGCAAGGAAAGTCAGGCGTTAGGAGAGGACGCCCAGGGGCTCCTGGCCTGCCGTCCCCACACCCACCACATTCCCCAGGGTCAGGCTCAGATTGCAGGGCACATCCTGGTTTAACTGGACACACAGTGTCATTCAGAAACATGTGTCTTTTGGAAATATGATTGACCCTTTGAAACTGACAGACCATGAAGGTGAATTTAAGAAAAGCAACAACGCATTGAGAATATTTGGGCAATTTCCTCTTGGCACAGAATTGCTTGTTGTGTGACCTAAAACCCAGTGTTCCATCCAGTCCTTCACAAGGGGACAGGTTAGTTAAACTATTTATAGATGCTTTGATCCTTTCTGCAGTCGAGGCAGATCAACCAGACTTGACAGAATTCCTGGTCCTGCCATCCTGAGCCGTGCCTCATGTGACCTACTCCTGGTAGGTGCACGTGGGCACACGTTATCAGCTCCATCTATTGCAGACATCGCAGAGGTCCCTCCCTAGCACAGAGGATGCTTGGGAAACGCAGGATACCAGGCATGCTACGCTGTGTCATTGGCTCTTGAGGAGGAGGTGAGGGAAGTCCACCTTGGCAGTACTTTTCCACTTGCTTTCCCACTCAGGAGCAGGTAACCAGGCCGTTGGGACAGAGGTCAGATGTGGCTCGGAATCCCTCAGTAGTTCAGTGATGCTAATGCTGAGTTATTCTCAGGTATGAGAGGTCTCAGGTGTTTCTTTCTTCCATAAAGAACTTCCCATTATCTAGGGAATGATTTGTATTAATAGTCACTTGAGCCTTTTTCAATCAACAGTACTTTGTAGCTTTTTCCATGGTTGGGTAGGAGCAAAACTCCAGAGCTGGCAATTTCCCATGGAACAGGAATCCTAAAGAACATGACCTTGCAGTTTCAACAATGCAATTGCTTTGTTGTCATAACATTAGTGTGTTTCAATTTGACAATGGTGACAATACTTTTTTGTCAAAAGGCAGTAATGATGTATTGCATATAAGATACGAGACGGTAATAAACATAACTGTGAAAGCAAATTTCAACACAAAGAAATTAACAAAAATTACAGGTATCCTTTGCAGGTAGGATAAGGGAAGAGGAGCAGTCCCTATGGAAAGGTCCCTGAAGGGCAGAAAGAAGGAGAATAACCCGCACAAGAGCATGGTTGGGAAGCCAAAAGGCTGACTGATGAGCAGGTGCACCCGGCCTGGGCACCACTGGTGCTCAGGGCTGAGGATGTCAAGGATGTCTGGAGGCCTGGGACAATCTGCAGGCTTTTTGGACTATGACCTACTGGAACAAGCTAGTCAGATTTTGATCCATTGCAAAAGAAACCTGGAAAAGGCTCCTCTTCTTAAAAATTGTATCACCACTGCAACAGCAAAGCTTAACTTGGAACTTCACACATGGATCTTCAGCTCCTGAAATCTGGCCTTCCAAAGTCAGCAGTCCCATTTGACCCCCTTCTGTAGTTCTGTTATAAAGAACTTACCGTTACACACACAGGGAAATTGCCCCATCTCCTGCCTAAGAAATTATGTGACTTACAAGCAAAAGAACCTCCAAGCAGAGCATCTGAGACAAACTTCATTAAGTGGCCTGTTCCTCAAAAATTCCATTTCCCATAAATATTTTCTCCTCTCATTTCCTGTGTGCTACTTGTTACATTATTTGTTTATGTCAAATCACTGTGTGGCAATTGCTAAGATATGGAAGCTGACTGTAACTGCCCCAGGAGCAAGTGAAGCTCCATGGATGAGAAGGACAAGTAAGTGAAAATTAAAATCACTGATATAGCAAAGTGCAAACTGGTAAAACAATAAAAAGTCCTTTCCAACTGGCAACAGCTTACTTGGTTAAACTGGCCTCTAAATATGGGTGAGAGACCTGCTCTAAGAAGGGTTTTTTTAAAGACCAGAGGGCACAGGTTTGCGCTAATGTGGCTGTCCATGACTCAGGGCCTCTGAGATCATTCCTGCTACTGGCATGAAAAGAAAGAAAGGGTAGCAAGCTCACGTACGAGCAAGGCAGCTTCTAAGTTAAAATGGGTGGGGTGTCACCCATCAGACTGGAGGAAGTCAGTGGCATCCAGCTGCCCCTGGAATAATGTCTGTAAGCAAGTTCAGGGGATACACGATCTTTAAAGTCACTGCTTTCTCTCTTGTCCCCAGGTGGTTAGGGGCTGCCTCTGTTGTCATCCCTGCTCCCAGTGATTTCCCTTCTCCCTTTTCCATGAAGCAGGATTTTGTCTGCAGCATCGACTCATCCTCTGCAGCCTGTGCAGGCAGCATCAAAGGAGCCTATGGCAAGCTGTGGCCTGTCCCTAGCAACGCCATGCACAGGCAAAGGGAGCAGAGGGAGAAGTGGGAAGCACACAGGACTGACCTGGCTACTGGAGGCAGGGAACTGCAGAAGATAAAATGCACCTGTTTTATTGAAGGCATGTTTACATCAAGGATCAGATCCTGCCTTACTCTGCTAAAACCGTAAAGTGGAGTGGCTTTTCTGGAACAGCTCCCGAATAGGCTTGTCCAAACAGCAGCCGGGGAACATCAAAAGGTGCAGCGATCACCCACAGATAAGCACCCCAACTGTCTGATCCTGAGCTACCCCCAGGCACGGCTCAGCGGCTTGTCTGCCGATGATGAGCTCTCTCTACAGCCTGCCCTTGTACCAGAGCCTCTTTCTGTGGTGACTGCTCCATACACATGGCAGAGAGCTAACTGACTGCCAGTCAACAAGTTCTGATCTCCAAAGAAAAGAAAACCCTCAGCGTGAAGCCCTTTGAGCAGAGAAGGGAATGGGAACACAGGACTGGGTCAGTGCTCAAGCAAGAGAGTCCTCACTGTAGTGACCCAGCCGCAGTGGGAAGTGTGCTTGCATCAACCATCACTCAGTAATTATAGCAACAGATGACTCAAGATCAAAGCGTTTTTGTGAATGATGTGGCAAAGTAAATCAATGGAAATCTAAGCTTTTTTATCTTTGGATCTGTCTTTAATGCTGACTCCTGTCCGGCTTTAACCCGCCCTGGGATAACATGTCTGCTCCCAGTGCTGCAGCACTGGCCCAGGCAGAGCCCTGTGTAGCACCCGGCGGCCTCCACGCTCCTGCCTCCTGCCTGGCAGGGATGGGAGCGGGCAAGGTGGCCGTAGGGACAGCAGCCACTGGGCTTTGGGGCCTGATCCCCACAGGGGTTCTCAGTGCAGAAGGGCACGTTTGCTGTCACAGTGAGTCAACAGAGCCAGGTGCCCGGGCGCTTTGTGCTGACATGCCGAGGTGCTGCTGGTTCTGCTTCCAGGGGCTGCCCCTCCCATTATGAGCACCCCAGCAGGCAGCTGCTCCTCTGCTGGATGCAGCCCAAGTGCTCCAGAGAGGGCTTCCGATTCAACTGCTCCTGGCCTTGCCCACCATTAAAGGGCACCATTTGCCAACCCCTCTGAGTATATCCCATGATCACCCTTCACCTAGGCTGCATCAGTCTCCTCATCTGCTTTCTGTCACGTATGCTCCTATCAGCTTCCGTCATGTGTTTTATCTCAAATTTTGGAAAGAGTTAATTACTTCGCTAAGATGCTAAGTTGTTACCACACCAGGTGTTCTCTTGGTGCCATCGATCAGTGAGTGCTCCATTGATTCCACACACTGGTCTCTTGTGTGGTTGCACACTGGCTCCAGACATCTTTCCTGCACGGTTCCTGGCTAAAGGTGTTTGAGTCACAAGTGGCAGAGTGTGGAGAGAAGGCCAGGGTGGCTATGGGTTAGGTGAAGAGAACAAATCCTGCCTTATAAAGTGTTCCTCAGGTGTCTCTGAGCCAGTCTTGATCTCTCTGGGTGACCTCTGTTGCTTTAATTTGCTGTTTTAATTCCACAGGCAGTGCCTCCTGCATGGTTATCACGTGGCAAGGAGGCCCACGTTGGATAAAGTTTCGAGCTGCCTCCTGGGACTAGGCACCGAGGCCATCTAAACACGGGATTTCCCAAATCAAACAAATCATCTGGGTTTTTCCTTGCTTATGCTGAGATGCTGTGCTGCTCCTACCTGCTTATTTCCCAATAGAGCAGAGAGGCTTAATTACTGGGTTGCAAAGTTCCCAAGGGTCTTACGAATATTGAATTGGAAAAGCGAGGTATCATGACGTACTAAACCATGATAAATTGTTATCCGAAAATTTGTTGTAATCCAGGGGAAGTCTGCCCCCCAAACCAGCTACCCAACATGCATGTGTTTTGGTTGCTATCATCAAAGTCTACAAGATGAACAGGCAATTCATTATCATTTTGGGTAGTGCTTTCAATGTTATCATTTGAGCTTCTTAAAAGGTTAATCTTCTGTCCCTGGGATCCTGATGAGGAACAATTAGAGTATCCTGTGGTGAAACATTGGATTATTATTAATGAAACTTGTGCTGCCCTGGAGTTTTAATTGACTCAAGTATTTAAACACATGCCGGACTTAAAATATGTGGGCACTCTCATTCCTGCCACAGGAGCTACCAATGCTTTTCACGCAATGTCAAGAAATGTTAACTGTTAAAACCATGTTTGATCATTTATTAACCTTAATTCCTCATATATCCTACCCAAAATTCCTCAACAGAAAGGGCTGAGCATTTAATGTGCCCTTGAGACAAAGCAGGGCTTTAACTACGTTTTTCTTTTCCTTGGGTCTTAAAGGAAGAAATGTCTGGATTCCATCAGGGCAACAGCTATCCAGAGATTTTTGGGTTTCTCTGAGCCACCTTCAGCTGGGGTCTGTAATATCAGGAACTATTTTTGTCAAAATTTTCAAGACAGGAGCCAAGTTTCACATGAAACTAAACTATCAGGATGTTTGACAGTGCCCATGGTGGTAACAAGCTGTATATGACTTCCAGCTGAGGTGCCATGCTCCAGCAGGTTACATGCTAGGGACAAAGCAGGTCCCCTGGGCCACAACTGCACCTGGCTCACACTATAAAGACAACAGAGCTGAGGCTTTTGCTCACATGCACAACGCAAAGGGAGGTTTGCTGATTATTTAAAGGAAGTTACTTTGACATCAGTGTGCCTGTTCCCTCATCCCACCCTTCCAATTCTCCTTTCCCAGTGCAAGCTATCGGATGGAGACAGAGAGGTTTCAGGACCAGGCCCTGTGTGCTACCTGTGTGTATGACCAGGATACAGCTGTATCTCAGTTCCTGCATAGAGACTCCCAGCCACTCCGTCACTACTGGCTGGATTTCCTGGGCCATGTGCTGGAGCAGATGCAAGCTTCTTGCACAAGAAGGAGCAGACCTGGCTGGATTTGGATCTTTGTGGGAGCAGGCCCACAGGGAGCAAAGGCACTGGTTGCTGCCAATGGCTCTCAGTGAAGAGCACTTCATGCAAGTCCCATCTGTGTCCCTGTTCAATGTCATGATCCAGGAATGCAGCTAGTGCTTAGGCAGTTGCCAGCTGGCCACAGCAACTGCAGGTGTGTATTTTTTTATTTGTTTATATATGTAAATCGAGTCCAAAGTCGCAAATGATTAAGTCATGCCATGCAAGGCATGTTACAGAGTGGTTAATAGTGAGGGGTAGACAAGGATTGACAAGAGGAAAGCATTTCAAAGTGGCAGCTGTGAGGTAAATCATATTGGAATTGGGTAACCTGGATTTAGGGGAGAGGTTGGAAAGGAAGGGCGTAGCACTGGGAGAGCTCTTTCTTTTTTTTTCTCTGGGAAGGGCCCTGATCCTCAGACTTGGGCCCTGATCTTTGTTTTACATCTGCTACTGTAGGGCTGATGTGTGCATACCAATCTCAGTGGAGAGGGGCCTAACTGACACCAAGAGAAGCCTGAAGTTAGTGGAGTTGGCTACAGATTTTGGGACATGCTCGCAGCACAAGCAGTGGCTGTCCCTCTCACTCCTCTCCCTCTCCCTCTCCTTCTGGCCTCTCTGTGGCACATGAGAAAGGGCAGAGGGGTGAATGATATGGGTTTGTGGATGGGACTCTGTCTGCTGGACTCACACTGGATCACACAGGAAGTCTTTACCTGAGTGGAAAATGCCCACTTGAATAGCAACTGGATCTGAACCCATAATTACCTCTGCCATCACGTGTCTGATTTGCAGCTGTGTGCACAAACAAATGACTTGTCCATGCACTGCTTGTTCTTCACATTAAAAACTCCTTGGTCCCGGTCTTTTAAAAAAGAATGAAAAACCTGGTCTGATCCTTCTGGAGAGGAGTGGGGACCTCTGTACGGACTTCAGGAGAGCTGTACCCTGACACACAACCAGCCCCATGGCAGACATCAAATGCTGTTGTTCCCTAGCAGTCTGCTGATGTTATCACTGTTTCTTTGAGGAGTAAGAAACAACAAGATCCTACAATGACAAACCACCACGTCTCTTGTGGTACATAAGATAGGTAAAAAACCACCACCACCAAAAAACAACCAAAAAGAAACCTTCTCAAATAATTGCAAAAAAAAGAGCATTTCATGTCCT
This sequence comes from Eulacestoma nigropectus, assembly GCA_013397775.1. Lineage (NCBI taxonomy): Eukaryota > Metazoa > Chordata > Aves > Passeriformes > Eulacestoma > Eulacestoma nigropectus. The sequence goes on from VZTE01005937.1 coordinate 69,903, forward strand.
TTGTGTTTTTCAGGACCAAGCGCCTTAGAGACAATGATCATGATCTGCCAAACAAAAGGGACAAGGGATCATCATGAAAGACAGATATAAAGCAGCTAGAAAATCAAATCTGGAGAGGAGAACAGGACTATTACAGGGGAATCATTACTCTTATACTCAAAATTCTAAATCAGAACCACATTTACTGAGCTTTCAGGCTCACAATTCCAGGGAACAAGGAAAAGCTTATTTTATATTGATATGTTACTTCACAGGTTCTTGTTGGTGGCTGCTGTCACCCAGAGATTAAATGATGTTTATGGCACTGCCTCATAGGAAAGCACCACAACAGGCAGAAACTGTTTCACCTTCACCAACTATTGGCTTGGTAGAAATTAAGTATTTTCATTTTTTGCTATGAGTATTTTTTAATTTTTTGAAGTATAAGGCTAATACAAAACCAGAGTGAAGAACTGGAATGGAATCTCTGATAAGTAGGAGTGTCAAATTTTATAGGTTGTTGTGGCCCGAATAGTTTTGTTTCATTTGTTTGGTTTTTTTTCAGAAGGGATTTTCAAACTCTTAAGCTCAAATCTTCTGAGGTTCTGAGTCCATAATAAACCAGCAAGGTGATGTGAAATGTGTTAAGGACCAAACTTGTGTCCACACTCAGTCCAACGGAGAGTAAGAGGTGTGCAGGCACTCAGCAGGGATGCACACTGACATCCTGCTGTGATCTTTCAGCCAGGGAAGCTGGGGCAGAAAAACTAAGTGGGTTTAAACTGGAGCGTGATAAATGAATTAACGGGGTTATATAAGGAGTTTGCCATGCCAGTGCCTGGACTTGATGCACTAAATTACTTTCCAGTCCTGTATTCCCACACAAAGCCTAAAATACTTACTAAGTCCTCTAAATAAAAGTGCTCCCTGATCTCACTGGATGTTGCATGGATGTGGCACAGAGTGGAAAAAGTCAGACTGCCTGTATGCAAAGTTTACTCATTAGATATTTACACTAACACCACAATTTAGAGCACTGTTGTATGTAGATGCTGACCTGCATTTTGAGGTTGGATTGAAGGCATTCACTCCAACAAGCCGTATTAGCTTGGCCATTTCCTTGCTAGATACCCTTGGCAGGTCTGCCCTAGAAAAGGAGGCAGATCTAGAAAGACGCTGAGAGTTGAGCAATGTGCCCTTAGACTTCTGTGTCCTGTCATCAGGAGGCCATATGATTTCATGCAATTACCATGGCCTAATACTCTTGTGGCCCTTTGGACTGACAGTCCGTTGACTTTTCCAGAGCTGTTAGACAGAGGACAAAAGTATATTTTTTGATCGGTGCTGTTTGTTTTTCCACTGTGAACTCCCCTGACTCCCTGGTGTCAAAACACCTGGCAGGGCTGCCATGTAGGTACTGCTTGTTTGTCCTGTTACTCCGATGCTGTGGCGGGTGGGAATTTGGCTGGGCCTGGGGAAGCGAGCCACATCAAACACCTGCGCTCGGAGTCGCATGGGGATTGTGCTGCCTGTTTATTCCTTGCTGGGATTGAAGTAGGTCGGAGCTTTGGGGGAAGATCATCCTCCAAGATGATGTTGCTGCACCAATGAGAATGATGGGAAGGATCTCCATAAATGATACAGGGTTAATGTGGGGAGCACAGTGATTCTGGATAACACCACCAGTGTAGGAGACACGCCAGCCCCCCTGGTACTGGCCACATATGGGTTGTAGAAGTCAGCTATAAGCTTGAGGAAAGAAATATTATGTAACCTTACAGGAGTAAAGTGCTACATCTACATCTGCATCACCAGGTCTGGTTGCCCTCTTTTCAGGAGGCCCACACACTCAGCCAGGTCAGCTGCAGCCCCTACTACTGCAGGGCCTCACACAGAGAAGCACCTGCAAATCCAGTTCAGTCCCTAGAAAAACGTGAGCGGAGCCGTGGTACAGACCATACTTCAGGGTGGAGACTCTTCTCCCCAAACCAGCTGCAATTGTTTGTTGTGTAATGGTGCCAATGAAGTTTTGTAACTCCCTCACATACTGGGAGGATTCATTTGATCATAAGAGCAATTTCACTTTCTGGAATCTACCATCCATCAGAAATTCCAGGCCAGAGCTTTAAAGAGCAGCTAATGACTTAGGATCTTATGACTGCTAAACATTTCAACTGAGGCACCTCGGCAGGCATGCACAGTCCTCCTCCCCAAACCTCTTCCTCAGAACAGACATCGAAACTATGGGTCACTCCAAAAGCCCTACCCAGGCTGTGATGTGGAGTTAACAGTTGTTCAAGATGAGTCACAAAAGGTCCTCCTGAACCAAAATGTCATCTCTAACCCCCAGAAGATCCCTGCCCAGGATCCCTTCAGGGAGCGCATGCACCCTTCCCTCAGCTATGGGACCACGTACAAGCTTTAGGTGCAGCAAGCAGGAGGGGCACAGCCTAGGAACGCTCGAGGGCACCTGTGGAAGAAGCTACAAGTCCTGACAGTGCTGACAGGCTTATGGCAACACCAAAACATGACCACTCTCAGCCTCGTGCCAGGCTTTGAAGCTCACACAGCAAGCTGGCAACAGAGGGGGACATGCACACAGGGCAGGGTTGAACACTGAGGGTCTGATGGAACTTGGTTGTTTTGGACGTGCTTTGGGCAAGATTGGGGTTTCTTTGTGAGATCCTGCAGATAGTCCCTGCAGGGCACACCTAGCTAATTAGCTCCAAGACCTTTCCATCCAGCGAGACTGACCCTGTTTGAGAAGTGTGAATCCAGTGAAGCTTGGCAACTTTCTTACATCTAAAGGTCTTTAGTTAAGCTCTGAAAAAAGCATCCTACCGCCCCTGAACCCATCTTGAACTCTGTCCTACACCAATCCCTAGCAAAATGGTACCTGCATCTGTTCCACTGAGGCGTACAATCAAACAGTGACTCATTGTCACAATCCTTATTCATGCATTTATTGCCCAGATAACTCTCCATTAAGCTAATGAGTCATTCTTTTACGCCCACCAAATGCATAGCTTGAATGCTGCTGATTTCTGCTATGCATAAATCGGAAGGAGAAGGAGGACAGACAGAGCCTTGATCCAGAAAATTTGCCTCTAGTGGCAAGCTCAAGGAAATTCAAGGTTTTCCATGTATGTTACAGGGAATAAGCAAGGCTCCAGTACGTCCTGCAGACAAGTACTGGAGGGCTAATGCTGCTTGGTGAAGTGCCTCACATCAGTCTACTTCTAGAGCCGGAGGATGTTGGCCAGGGCTTCGCAGGCCTTGGATACCCAGGACTCGTTGGCCATGTTTGAAGCAGCTTTGCTGAGATGAGCAGGCAGCTTTGTTCCAGGCATCACTAAATTTTAGTTGGGGCAGGAGACAAAATATTTGGCATAGCATTAACTGTACAGATGCACAATCCATGCAAACTTTTCCAACATATTAAACTAAGAATTTCCAGGTCTTGCTAGTTTGGCAATATTTTGAGTAATTTATTTTTTACATGCCTGATGTGGTCCATAACATAAAGCTGTAGCTAAATGCTCTTTTGACCTCTTTCAGCAGTACTTTGCAGCTGAGATGAGCTGCCTGAGCCTTGTAAATAAAACAGGTGACCAGAAAAGTTCCACTGGCTTTGACTCTGGTTTGTGCTGCCGACACAGGCCGGGAGTGTGACAGCAGCCCTTGGTTTCACACTGACCTTCCCTGCTGCTGGAGCAGTGGTGCCCTTAGACAGTGCACTGACAGCTGCTCATGGCAACAGCCAACCGGTTCAGCTCCTTGAGGCTTATCAGAGTGTTTGCATAAACACTGGGATCAGAGCAAGAATGAAGGAAGGATGGGCTTGAGCTTTAGAAAGGCTTTATCCTACAGTTTTTTTTATCTGCTCTCTGTCTGTCTGTCCCCTCACTGCCTGTTTAAAGGACTTGCTCCCCAGGAACTCATGATCCCAGGTTTCCTCTGGATTGGTGTCTAGAGCTGGAGCCTGCAGGCTCTCTGAGGTGAGTTTGCAGTGCTCTTGCAGTTCCATCCAACGTCCCTCTCTGGTCAGTTCAGGTTTGTATCCAAGCAGACTGTTCTGGAAGGGAGCAGGGAGCAAACCAGTCCATATGCACACATGAGGAAGCAGCTCCCTTGGTTCCCCTCTGTCTCTGGAACTCCAGACTCCTCACTGGACTGCTGGAGCTTTTGCAAATATTCCATGTTTCTTCTTCTAAAAATCTAGGCACATATTTAAATGCTCAGCCCTTCTTGCTGGACACTGCTGCTAGTTCTCTGAACTTGCAGAGGATCCCAGGACTATCATCTCTGCTAAGAAAAGAAGTTCTCACATCTGTTCAAAAGGGGAAGGATGTAATAGTGACCAGTATTGAGAAATGTATTCTCCTGGTTTCAGAGGCAGTTATTGGAATGTGCTTGGTATTCAGATGATAACTTGCACCTGTAGCAACTTGCTGAGTGATGCCTTGAATCACACTGTGATAAAGGGATGTGTTTGAAGTTTTTGAAGGCAGTACCTCGCTATCATTCCCTTTCAGTGCTCTCACTCAGAGCTCTGCAGTCTTGCCTGTGTCAGCAGGTAGTCAGACTAAACTTCCCATTCATCTAAATCTAAAACTCATCTGGGCTTACTCAATTATTGATTAAAAACAGGCACTGTATAAAACAAGGAAAACAATCTTTTCCTGAACATGTTATCTTAATGCAAAGAGCAATGCTGTGTTGTCCCCCAGTGAATGTGAGCTGCAGAGCAAGACCCTTCCAGCCACCCCATGAGCCCAGCGCAGGCCATGTCATGTGGTTTTTGGGGTGTTGGCTTCTCTTGTTTCGAGGCTCTCTCCTACAGAAACGGGGTTTAATTGCTCCAGCCATCAAGCCTGACAGGGGAGCGCTAACACACCCACTGGCTGTGAGCAGGCCTGTGACTGCACATCAAAGCTGATCCCACCTCACAGCAGCAGCCACGAGCACATTCCAGGGCAACAAGAGCCCTGCGAAAGGTAGACGGAGAACCCTGTGGCCTCCAAACCTCCCCACCCACTGCTGACTTCCATTAATTAATTAACTCTGCAGCTTTGTTCCCTTATCATAATCCTCCCAGCAACAGCACGATAAATTGTACTTGCAACAGATGCCTAAACGAGATGATCCCAGGTCTTTGCAACTTGAATCAAGGGTGGGAAACTCGCAGCTTTGTGGTGATCTCCAATTCATTCATTATACAATCGGATCTTAATTGCTTTAAGAATGTGATTCTAGTAAATCTGGCCTCTAGTACCACTCCTATTAGAGATTTCTGTTGCTAAATTTTTGCTGCTAAACACAGTCAGTCCATCCCTTGAGGTCTTATTTTATTTCAGTGGGCTCTAAAGTATTGAATTATCTGTAGAAATTAACACTGTGTTCACCCACCCCGTATTTTCCCACCGAATGGACAGGCACCAACCTTAATTTAGCTGTTTCCAGCAGCAGCAGTTTTCAACAGCTCCTGGGGGAGCCCCATGCTATGAACAGGTAATATGGAGAAACATCCTTGGGGTGCTTTTGAAGGTGATTCTTCCTTAAAAGAAAACACTGCATGGAGCAAACTCATCCCAAAGTCCTGCTATCCAAACACAATGTGTCTGAATATAAATATAGTGCAAGAGATTGATGCTGCTTGTGAAAACTTCAGATCCAAGGGATCCTGACTAAGATACTTCCCTCCAGCAGTGTGCCAGCTGGGAAACCTCAAAGGCACAGTCAGGTGTCCCCAGAGCCAGCTCTGGGGACTCAATAGGTGGCAGTCTTCACCTTGGCTTTGCAGAGATCTGTCACCCTGTGGAAGGTGCTGCGGGATCGCTGGGCACAGAGGGCACGGACCTCCTGGACAACAAGAGGTGGGCCGGCTGCAGTTCACAGCCCAAGAGGTACTGCCAGCATCTCTAACTCCAGTGTGCTCCAAAAGATCTTTATGCACAACCAATGCAATTGAAAAGACAAAATGAATGGGTTTGGCAGTTTGGAAGAGGTTTGGATCAGCAGAATCACTGCTCATTCATAGGGTAAGCAAGAAGAGGGAGCAGTACAGTCTTTACTCTTTCCCTATTTCTTAAGGGGGAAATTTGGTACAGAGATGCAAATGGAACCCATGCGAGCTGTGTTTTGGGACAGAGACAGTTTGGGCAGTAAACAGAACGTAGCAGAGCTTTATGTGGGATAAAACTCACAAGCCCACAAAGAGGGGAACACCTTCACTATGCAAATCAACATTCACTCCTCGAGGAAGGTGGAAGGAGAAACTAGGGGAGTGGGATCTGGCCACAGAAGAGGTGAGACAGGCTCCTGACCGTGAATGAAATTGCTGATTTCAGCCTGCCTCCTCCCAGAGCCAAGAACAAGGACCAGCCCCAAGGGGACAGTTTGGTGAGGACCAGCATCCTCCACCTGAGTGGGACAGTGCTGAGTGATAGGGGCAGAAGCCTCTTCATGTGGTACAGCTGGAATGGCCTAGCTGATCCTAGCTTCAGCCTTTGCATCCCTGCATCCAAAGGTGTTCCTAAGCATTGTAGTTTTGAGCTATGATACTGGACCACTTTCCCAAAGCTCTTACAGTTTCAGGCACTGTCAAGTTGAATTTTTTTGAACTGTTCACCTGAAAATGAGAGGAGGAGCCACTGCTGATATGAGAAAGCATCCTGGTTTCCTCAGTGAATACTGACAACACCTGCCTTAGTACTCGGCATTACGCCTGCCTGCCCTTTTTTGTCCCCCTGAGCAAGCTCGAACGAAATAGCAAGCATATTTTCCCCTCTTACACAAAGGCAGATGTACACTCACACTCCTGCCATTCTCTCACAGCATCTTACATAAATTATCATTGGTTTTGGAGAGATGCCAAAACAAGTCTGAAGGAATGTGTACAAGATCTACCAGAACAGGGTTTCCCCATGTTTCTGACTCTATAATCCCCTTATTCAGAGCTAAACCAATAGGCTCACACCTCCTAAACAGAAAACCTTTGCCAACTCCATCCACTGCCTCTAAAAACAAATAAGGAAACCCACAAGCTCATGACCAGTTATTACCATGAAAGAGAAAACAAGAGACACAAAGCAAAAGAATTTGCCATATGCAGCTCTGTAAGTGCTAAGTCCAGGAGTGAGGGACATTTGTCTTTGTTCTGTGTAGTCAAACATGTCCTAATCTTTAAAATACCTTCACTCCAAAATTGCAGCTGACTGCTTAGTCACAGGGCATTTGCTATTTAAGCAAGGGCCTTTGCTCAGGCCCCAAAGTGGTGACACTGCTGGACTACAAATTCAAGCAATGGACAAGGTTTAGGGAAGAGACTTCTGTGAAGAGCTGCCTGAAGTTAACAGGGGTGGTAGTAGTTTCCTGGGATCCCCGTATTGCCACCACAGGTTGAAAAACTCAAAGGTGCAACTTGGAATAGGCTCCTCACAGTGAATGCCAGGTATGGAAATCATTGGGTGTCCACTAAACGCTTTGGTGATAAGCTTTGGCGGAGGTGATGACGAAGGGCAGAGTTCCCTCCATCCTTGCAGTGGTCCAGCCCTGACCCCCCTAAAGTGGAGCAGTCGGTGACACCAATAGTGACAGAATGTGGCCAAGGCTGACAACACGTTTATAATAACAGCTAAATATCTGGAAAAGACTGCTATCACTGCAGGGCCTAAAGCAGGTAATAGGAGAAAGGCAGACCTGGGGGGCCATGCTTACAGCATGGCTTTTGGAAGATGTTTCTCCTAGCCCAAGGGGAACAGTCAAGAAGCAGTGGATATACTCAGGGAGTCTCCTCTAAGCACCACCTCCTACAGCATGATGTGGCAGATAGCCCTTTGTGAACCCCTGAGCGCCTAACCTGCTGTGGTGCTTGAAAGACTCCCCTGGCTATTCCTTCATCCTTAAATCTCTATAGACATCCCAAAACAGCACAGGATCCTTGGGTGGCACAGACCAAGTTATGTGTACACAGCTAAATGTGCTTCTGCCATCTGGCTACAGAACAGGAATGCTCAGGCTTGCAAAACACCGTGAGAACGCGTGAATGAAGTCTGCAGACTTCTTCCTTGTTCCCAGTTTACTCTGGAATAATAGTTTACTTTACCCAAGCTCTTCCTGATCCATATCCACAGATCAGCATTAGGCTCAGCACTGCAGCCTGGCACGCAGACAACAGAGATACAACAGGGCAGTTTTCTCCTCAACACCTCTGTCTGACAGCTTTGAGGATGTCGTGGCTTTTCGGCGCAAGATGGAAAATCCAAGGCTGGTACTGGCTTTGAGTCACTGCCTTTCAAGCCTGAGCATCTGGCCCCAAAAGTGCGGTGCCATTTTCCAGAGCAAGTGTGGCTGTTCTGTGCTTTCTACTGTTTACGTGCTTGAGAACCCCAGCTTTTAGCCCCTGGTTACCTGCCCACCTCCCACCAATTGTTCAGGTCTTGTGTGTGGCCAAGAGCGTCCTGGGAATCTCCAGTGGCATCTCGCTGGTCCCAGCCACGTGGCTGGCCTGGGCTCCCGCCTGTGCCTGTTTGATGTGTGCCCCATGCACAGGCTGCCCCTTACCCGTGAGGCTTCGTGCAAACAAAGGAGTGACCCAGCTCTGGGTGCGACCCAGGGGAAGGCTGCACTCAGACACCCTGTCCTGATGCTAATCACCTGCCTTTGATCTGGCTGCCTTTCAACTGCACCTACCATCTTCTCCCTGTCTTCCTCCAGGCTCCCAAGGAAGCCCTGTACAGCTGCCAGGGAACACAATAGGAAGTGCCACATCCAAGCAGATCACAAATCTTAAGCCTTGGCCAGAATTTTCAACAGGTAATTGAGGGTGTTTGCATTTTGCACCAGCAAAGTCAGTACCAGTTTGTGTGCTAAGTCCATGGCTGCACCACTGCCTAATCTGGACATGCAAATAGTCCTTGGTAAGAGCAAGCACAGCCTTTGGAGAGACAACACAAACCTGAGACCCAAACTTCATTCCTGTCAGCCCCAGAAAACTGGGGTTTACTTTGCTACCCCAAAAGCAAGTAAGAAATTCAGTCAGTAGAAACCAATGCCAATTTCTTTACTTCAGTGATCTATTAGAGACCGGTAAAGCTGTACTCACAGTCTTTGCAGATCTTCCTGCCTTCTTCTAAGTATATTTTCTATATACCAGTAGCAGAAATGTTAGCATTCAACAGTTATTTTCATCTTACTCAAAATAAGAATTTAACGAGATTTCCATGGTAGGTTATCTTCATGGTCTGGGGATGAATTTTAGTTTGATTTTTAGTTAGTAGGTTTTAAATAGTTGCTCTTTAACTTGTCCCCTCGATCCTTATATCAGGCTGGATAACAAACTCACAAGTATTTGGGAGGCATTATTCCTAACCGGAATCCAAATTTGACCCCAGAGGCAGCTTTTTTTTTTTTATTTTTGAAATCCACAGATGAAGACCTTTGTCTGGGTTTGGATCCAGGTATCCAATAGAGGACCAAAGTACAAAGGGCCCCTCTGCTCCATATAACTACCCAAACTAATCCAAAGGAGTGCATCCCCGGGTAGCCTGTTTCTAGGAACAGTATCAGTATATGAGCCTTGTAACTCATTAATGCTAATAGCAGTTGCATAACGCACGGCTGAAATGTGGTTGTACAGTGAGCTAAGAACATAGCCCAGCTACACAAGGTGCAATTGCCAGGCAAAGTTTCTAATGGGCAGCTTTCCTTACCATCACAGCTGAATTTATCCTTCATTATAAATGCTCTGGAGAGGCCAAATTTCCAGATATGAAAAAGTCGTGCCGCCAATTCTAGCATAATTCTCTGCTTAAACGCTGTGTGAGTGGCCACAGTCTGGAAGGAGGTGTGAGCCTCCTTGTCACTGCTCTCTGTGCAAAACCTCAGGAGATGTCCAGAAGGGCACTGGACAGTCACTGCACCTAACAGAAAAGAAGCTCAAGCATCAAGGATGGCACGATGTCTTTGAACCCCCAGGGAGCCCTGAAGCACTGAGATACAAAGGAAATCTCAACCTTTACAAAAACTGCTACAGTCTGGTGTGCTGCACACAGGTGCAGAACTGACTTCTTTCATATTCCACAGCTTTGGTCAATTCCCATGACTCAGAGCAGCTGTCTCATCCGTGGCTGGCTTGCTATGAGAATATTAACTATGCCTTCTTAAGGCCCTGTTTCTCTTCTTCAGTCATAGCCTCACTTAAATGCCCTTGACTGTCTTTAGATAAGCAACCTTTGGACCGTATTTAAAATCCAAGGCCAGCTGTATCCTAGGGCCATCAGATAACAGCCAATAGACCTCTGTACGTACAAGCAGGACTTAGCCCTTAGTTTCTATAGCAAACAGCTTTCTACTGCCTCCTCCCTGCCAGCAACAGTGTGGCAGGTAATTCCCTCAGGAGACGCTTCTCTGTGTCCTGACCCTTGAGCTGTCAGTGCCAACTTCACATGATGCAGCAACAACACAGAACACAGACTTGGCTGCTCAAAGATGCTCCCTACCTTCCCCCTGTCTGCCACTGTGGTGCCCAGAGGGATGTGTGGTTTATCCTGCCCTCCACTCTGACCAGAGCCTGCCCTGACTGTGGCCCTTAGCAGGGGATTCCCCCACATGTGTCCCCCTGAGACCAGGGCTCATCAGGAGGCAGCTCCCTGGCCTGCCAAGCCTTCCTGTTCTCATTCTGATCATCCTTTTGCTCTGGAGGGCCAGGGTTTTGCCCAGAGCCATAGAAAATGATGTTTAGCTGTGCTGAAGGTTGCTTCCTCCCAACCTCTGTACCTGCTGCAGTGTCAGTTCCATTTGGGAATGTGTCCTGATTGTAGCTGAGTGAAATGAATGATGGGGCTGAATTATGAAGACATGGGGCGGTGAGAGGATGAAGAGTGCTGCCACAACTTTGAAACAACAGAAAATATGAAGTAAATCTTAGTTCCCTGCTGGCACATATAGGCAATATAAATAAACATTATAATTATGTAAATAGCACACAGCTTCTAGGAGCTGGATCCCCCTCTGAAATAGCAGGCAGAGGAGCCTGCTACTCTGCAATAGAGGGATCGTGCTTGGCTAAATTATGTAATTCATTTAAATGCACACTGTACCGTAACATTATTTTTGAAAACCATATTGTTTAGCCCTCCAAAGTGATTCCCAGAAGTAATTCCTGCGAGAAGCACACACCCAAGCCAGTCAGAATTTCTGGAATGATATTCCAGTTGCTCAACACCTGGCTATGCAGAAAGAAGAGAAAACAGAGCGACGCCTTAGCCAGTATAATAGATAAGGGTGTGAGAATCCAACTTGCTGGCTAGCACATGAAAGTGTGAATGACCTCGCCCCACGTCCAGGATTGCTCAAGCCAGAGGAGATGTCTGTATCAATACACACATCTTCCTTCATAGTCACAGGACTCTCCTCAACACTTGCTGCTGCCCTCAGACCTTAACCCCAGAATGGAGAGAAAGCACCATGCCTGTTGAACAACCAGCTTGCAAAGGCCTTTGTTTCTGCAAACCAAATGCAGAGAAGGATTGAGGAAATTCTCTTCTGTTATTCCATCTAGTGGAAGACCTTCCACCTCTTCAGATAAGCTCATGTGCAATTAGAGGGAGGTCAAAGTAACGGGTTCTCTGTTTTCGTCAAAATGAGACTTGTGGCTCCACTGTTTCCAGTGGTCATGGGAACTGAGCATATCCATTCTGTCCCATGGGATGACTGGGGTACCTTCCCTGTACTAAATAGAAAGCAGCTCCTCTGGGTCAAAATCACTGAGTGTATTCAACTTTTTTTATTAAACACCTAACAGCTTCAAGTAAATACCATTTCCACCTGTGTCCTCAGTATCTGTCGGGACTAGGCCAAGAATTCTCAATTTGCCTCCCTAACCAGAAGAAAATACGTGTATCAATAGCAATTATTTAATTCACTGACTAGCAAATTTTGGCAGCTGTAGCTCAAACCCTGGGGTAAGGTAGGAGGAGGTGAGGGGAGTTTCTTGGTGTGGATTCCTCCTTGGCCCAGCTGAGGTGCAGAGATCACTTGGCAGGAGTGAGATGCAAAGAAACAGATGGTGAGTAGGAGTTGGGGATAAATACTGGGTGAAAGGGCACCTAAATCCTCATGCCAGTGACACGCGGAGAAGTTCTGGAAAGACTCCAAAACCAAGCAGCTTGGTGCTAATACAACAGGCCCAGCACGTGTCCTGCAAGTCCCTGACTGAAATAAAGACCAGAGGTACCTGGCTGTGTGAGCGGGGGCTCACATTTCAGGTAAATGCTTCCCCCAAGCTGGAGGAAGACCTTCAGCAGCAGCCAGTGCCCCTTTTGTTACAGCACTGGCTACAGCAATGGCTAAAGTGGTCAATCTAACCCTGTAGAGGCAGCATTGGTAAACAAAGACCCATGAGTATGAGTAGGCAGGACTAGGTGAGGGAAAAACACAGCACGTTGTGTCTCTCCCACAGGAAGGGAAGATGCTTGCAACAGATGCTGGTACCTATCCCAAAAGCTCTAAGAAGTCCCTCGATGGGTGAACTGGCTGACATCTTTTCTTTATTAGCAATGAATCAAACCCTTCACTCCCACCCAGGAAGTTCCTAAGGCATATGGTTTCCTACTGACTTCTCTGTTCTCCAAGGGAGAGACAGTAAATGTAACAAATTAGGAAAGCAGTCTTCTATTTCTTTTTTTTTTCTTTTCTTTTCTTTTTTAGCATTTCTAACAGCTCCACAACAACTGTCACACAAAAAATATATGGGAGCCTCGTGTGACTTGAGACATGAAGTTTCATTAGAACATGTCTGGTTGTCTCCCAACTGTGGGAGAAGGGCCAGATCCTCAAAGACAGCAATACCCTTAATTCTTGCTGGAAGAAAAGGATCTTCAGGTATCTGGATCTGTTTGTCTAATGTCCTCATTCTAAAATCTCTATCTGCAACTTGTCACACAGTAAGTGACACATGCCAAGTGTCTTGGTTTCTCACTAATTCCGTGAGCCTCAGGCTAGCAAATGGTTCTCTGGAAATGCTTGCCTCAAGCCGCGGTGAGATCCCACATGTGCAGTTCCCTCTCCCAGCCTGCTCTGCAGTATTATTGAAGTTGTCACATCACGCACCCACAATTCATAATGAACCTTCCTCTACCTCCCTGCACATGTGCCTCATGGAAGACCTTGAAGTATAGGCTACACCCAGCCATGTCAGAATTTTCCTTCATCAGTTTGCTTTGACTGAAGCCAATGGCCAGACTGTTTACCTGTTCAGCAGGTTAGCTTCAGTGAAATCCACAGAGGGGTTCATTTGAGTGTGCACAAGGTCTGTATTGGTGAGTACAACTCATAATAGATAAAAAAGAGAAAAGGAGGTGAGAACAAACAATTTCTGTAACAGACAGATGTGAGACACTGACCAGCTAAGGAAACCCTCTTGGCCAGCACTAGAAAGCCCCCCTGAGTTTTTTTAGTGCTTGTCAGCCAGCTCTCTACCCAGAAAGCAGAGCATGGGATAAGTGACTGACGGTGTTCGTTTTATCAAACCTATGCCCCTGAGAACAGATATATTAACAATTCCTTTGATTTAAAATGGAATAAAAGATATAAAGTCAATAAAAAGTTTGGGTTTACCTCAAAGCACTGCTGTGCCTGTTAGCTGAATGAGTGAGCTTCCCTTCAGTATCACTTTGGTTCTATATGCTTTCTGGGAATGGCAGTGGTTTCTAGGCCATCCAGTATTTGCCTGCATGACCGATGTGTTTTCCCTCCTGCTCACCTGCACTGCTAACGTACTTTCCCCAGGAGATGGAATGTTTGTCATAACAAAATATCAACTAAATGAATGAAAGTTCAAGTAGGGCTATAAATAGAAAGGGCACCAGGTTTTCACAGTGCACATATAAGCTACTTCACACCCACTTCCTTTTGTCTGCCATTAACTCTGAGATCTGAAGCGGAATAACCTTTCTGCACTTTGGAAGAACGAACAGCAGAACAATTAAGAGACCAAACTGTTATGAGGAAGTCACTGAAGTGCTGTGTAGAAAAAATGGACAGACTATTTCACAGTTAGATAGATAGATAGTGCTGTGCCTCACAACCAGAGTTGCCAAATAGTAATTTTTAGCAAGACTTACAGGGAAATCTGGAGATGGCTGAATGAAACTGCTCTGAGTGAAATTTCACTCTGCCTGTCCTTCTTTAGCCATCACTCTAGTGCATGATGTGTAGCAGAGCCAGAGCTCAGGTGATGGGAAAGGCACAGTGGCCCCTCCTGGTGGAAACCAGCTTCTAGGGCTGCGGGCTAAAAAGAAGGGAGAAAAACACGTGATGAGTTGTAAAATAAGACAGAAAAGCTAAAAATAAAAAAGAAATAACTTTTTTTTTAAAAGGACAAAACCCACTTGCTTTTCCTACCAAAGGCAGAACACACTGGCACTATTCCAGTGTTGCTTTCCCATGTGAATAAGCGACTTCTCATATTGCCACAAGGTGTGTTTAGGGCAACTACAGGTGGAAGGGAGGGGGTTGCAAAAGCAGAAGGGGTGAGGAGGTGCTCCAGGAGGTCGTATCAGCTCAGGTCTCAAAGTTCACTGGATTTTCCTGTGCTCACCCTGGACCTGGCTAGAAGTTGTCTTGTGGAAGGCTGTTAATAGTCCCTAACTGACACTGAGATAAAAACCAAATAGACCTGAGAGAAAGTAGCTGAGTCATGCAAGGTTAGATTAGGTGGCAATTTACTATTTTTAGTTTTAGTTGCTGGATACCAAACAAAATCTCACTAAAAAGAAACACCTGCCCCAAACGTAGGCTCATAAAAATGTAACAAGTTCACAGGTTGGGCTTATCGTGGTTCCAGTGTGCGATATGAGAAGTTTGTGGATAAAGAGAGCCTTTTCTCTGTTTATGGAGGTTCTTTGGAGTTTGGCATGTGGGACACTTGGCCTGTTGGGAGTTTCATGCTGTTTCTAGGTACAAACACAATACTGAGTATCACGGTCATGTTCCGATGTGTCTCGTTGTCTGCTGAGAACTCCAGACCATTTCTGCACAGCTGTCTGAACAGAGATCCCAGCTGATCCTTATAATTTTGCTCCTTGCAATGGAGGTGGCCGTACCTTTTTTTTCCACTTTATAAATGTTGAAGAAATGAGATGGAAATGCTGACAGACCAACTTCCTGACTTTTCTTCTGAGCAACTGGACATGCCAAATATTTGCTCTCTCATCTCCTTTACCTTATTGTGCACTGTGCTGGGGCTGGCTGGAGGAGTGACCGTAGCTCTCCTGTAATCCGCTGGTGCATTGCCTCATGTTATTCCTGGGACTACATTTACCCAGTCAGATGGCCATTGCCAGTCTGTTTTCTCTTTCATCCATCCCAAAAGGGATTCCTAAAGGGAAGGGGCCTGCATGAGAAAGGAACTATAGCTGTGTTTAGAAAAGTGCTGCAGCGCAAAGCCGCTTATGCCAGGAGTTGCACGTCTGTACACAATGTGAGCAGGGAAATAATCTGTCTGGGAAGATGCTGCTTCACATGAAAGCATCTGCCTGCAGCTAGATTCCATCAAAGAGCAGATCTGTGGATTGATTTTCCCAGTATGACATCTTCCATCTGCAGAGGACTCAAAAGTTCTTTTATTAGCTCCGCTGTTGTTCTTGATTGAAGCAACAAAATGGAACAGCTCACAAAAAGGCCCTCAGCTCCCAAACACTGCCCCAGAAGCACAGAAAGTCCCAGGATGGGGTGGTGGCAGCAGCAGAGCCACGGTACAGGGGCAAGGGAGTACCACAGGAAATGCTGTGAGCACACACAATGGGAGTGGTGATGTCCGGCGCTGGCAACTGCATTTCCCAATCTGTGTTTGTATGGAAGCCCACCTCAACCTCTGGGGACAAAGCCCAAGATGCACCTTGTGCCAGCACAGCTCACCTGAGCGCGGCACCAGGAGCGCTGCAGCTGCCAGCAGTGAAAGCTGGCACATTTGTTTGCCCTTTCTGTCTCTCCACTTGGGCTCTCCACATGCACAGGCTTGTTTTCATGCATTTTTATTTTATTTGCAATGATGTCAGAGGCAACCTTTTGATGACTTATGACCCACAGAAGGCTAGGTACCAGTGGCTTATGAAACAATGAAGGAAGAAGAAAGTCAGGAAGAAAGTTGGAATAACATTAATTAAATAAACTCAGCAACCAAAAGGACAGAAGTGGCACATAATTTCACAGTGAGCTGCCACAGATGTTTCAGGAGGAGCCAGTGAATAAAGGAGGTTTTCAGAGTACCTAAGAGATTTGGACACAGCAGAATATGTTCCCTAGGGCTGAGCCTGAATAGCCACATCAAACATTTTTGGGCCATACCACACAGCACATCAATTTGCTGGGGACTGGGCTCTGCCACGGGATATGCAAATACTGCACAAGTGGTCTCAATGAATCCTTGGAAAAAACACACAGATTTGCATATCCTTCTTCAGAAATGGATTTTATTAGATGGCCTGAACAATGTATTTAGCACAAGTCTGCTTTTATGTCCTCAACCTACCAAAAAGCTCTATTAGATCATTATGCTGTTGAAATACAGTCGCTTACGTGTCAGAGGGAAGCTCTTTCTGGGCCATTCCCTGTGCTTTTAATTGACGGGAGAGAAATATGTTGCTCTCCAAAAGCATTTCCTACTGATTCACTTCTCTTTATCATCTGATTTGCAGGTCTGATCTTGACTTTTCACCACACCCAGATCTCCCGTTGACTTCAAGGAACAGGGCTCTGTGGGGGCAGTGTGAAAGTCACCCAATAAAGGTTTTCAAGAGGAAGCTGCTGAATTCATTAACACCAGCATTTACATAGATCTAAAAGATGCCAGCAGGTTCTCTGTGGCAATGACGAGCTGTGTCAGTGCAAGTGGCCGGCTGCCGTGAAGAGGGATGGTGCAGCAGGGCCCACGTGTTTGCAGCGACAATCCTTCCCACCCCTGGGCAGGGTACAGCGCATCCACTGCATGCTCTGCCTGCATCTCCTCCGCTCCCAGGAGTGAAGGAGCTCTCATAAGCATTATTTGTGGCTCATGAGGGACTGCAAAGTGTACAAACTCACTGTCCCCATCCACAACGATACCTTCTCCAAGAGAAGCTGGAACACATTACAATTATTTCATTTTCTCCATGAAGAATTTGCCACAGACACTTAGGCAATCCTCAGCTCAAATTAGAGACTTCTTTTGTGAGATGCTCCGTAATCACAGGAAGCACGAGCTCCCTTTAGAGAGCAACGAAACGCAGCACTGACAAAGGGCTATGATGCAGTGCAGACAACCACCGGCAACGCTGCAGCAAGGGAATATTGACCCAGCCCCCCCCCTCCAGGCCCTGGTCTTGCAGAGGCACTGGGACACACTGAGCCTTTGCCAGCTGCACCCCTTAGTACATGGTACAACCACAGCAGAGTGGTCTTGTGCCTCGATAAACCAAATACTGCAGTGATTAATTATAAACACTGCTTCTGTAACATTCAGATGGGAAGAAATCTTTTCCTTCTGCTAAGGAGAAAGAAAAATGACACCTTTGAAAAGCATAATTTGTATAAACTACTGTACTTTTTACCCATGGCTCATCTGCCAAGTTCTCTTGTTTGGGAGGAGCCTGTGTGTGTTTTGATGTGCAAAGTAGGATAATGGATTACCATTATTAAAGGGCTTACAAATTGGGCAGGCAAGCCCCGGGTGAGAGGTCACTCTGACTGTACAAAGGAAAGTTTGAGCTGAGTGAGGAAGCTCGGGTTTGACCGAGAGGACAGGGAGAAGAGTTTTGTTCTGCAAGACGGCAGGTCTGTCTGTCTGCAGAGAAACCAGCTACAGGCCCTTTGTTTTGTTCTGAGTTTCTCACTCTGCCCATTTGTAGAGGGTGCTGAGCATGTGTGACAACAGAATTCATCCCACGTCGTGCTCCTCAAGATCTGTCTGCTACAGAGAGGAACTGGAAACAAACTCCTCATCCCGTGGGGCTGGGGAGGGGTCAGGAACAGTATGAAAGCTGTCTGAATGACTTCAGCTGTCCTTTTCAGAGGGTGACATCTCCGTGGGATGGAGATGGAGCCACAGCTCCATTTGCTCCAGAGAAGGAGCCCTAGACAGATGCATGCTTGCCCTGGGCATTGAGCTGAAGGGTCATATCATGACAGGAATAACACTTGTTTAAAGTACATCAGTGTTGCAGCTTAAAGGGATGCCGGCCCTTAGGAAAAAATCCATCTTTGTGCCAGAGAAGATAGAGCTAATGAACATAGATTGGGGTGTCTTTTTACCTGCTTGAAGCCTATTGCTGCTCCCCAGATCTCAGGTTGACATTGTCACCAGTTTCAGGGGTGGAAAACACAGGCTTCAGATACAAAAGAGCAGTCTCGTGAAACAAAACCAGAAAGAGGAATCAACAACTTGTGTTTCCCAGAAGGCTGAGGAAGGGCCTAGTCCAGCACTTCCCAGAAAACAGTCTGTAGTGTCACTGGCTATGGTGACAGTGCTCTTAAGAGCAATCCTTCTCTTTTATAGCTGCAAATCCTGCAGTTATATCAGACTCCCACTTTTCATTTTAAAGAAAGAAAGAAAAAGGAAACACCTTGGTAGCTCACAGGGTTTCAGAAAGATATTGAACTGCTTGACCCCTAAATTCTGAAGGATGATTAGCAAATAAATGCAGTTCAAAACATTTAGTCTAAGATACTGTGTTATCTTATCAAGTTTATACCAACCCTAAGGGTTTTTTGAGGGCTCTACTTGTGATTTCTGAGTATGAGGGTTTAGTTACACTGTGCTATAAGACAGCCATGCTTATTGTCCTAGAAATTCCCTATCAAACACACTTCATTTACAGGCAAAGAAATGCAAATGTAGCTTGTGCTTTGAGACTCCTGACTCCTTACTCTTTGGCCCAAGCTGTGCTCTGACAGCAGTAGTCTAGACAGGACAATTTGGGATGGCAGCTTTTACTCAAGGCCTCTGGAGGAGCCTGAGGTACACTTGAGTGTTTGACTCTCATTCAAGCTCTTGTGTTCAGCCCCCACCTTAGCCCAAACCTAAAAGGCTTCATTTAGTTTTTAACTCCTTCCCTTTGTGAATCTCACCCAAATGTCTTCCTAGAACAGAATTCTCTCCACCCTTAGACACTGCTGTTCTCCACACTGCCAAAGCTTTGCCTGTTCTTCCTTTATAGTTTCATCAGACTGTGGCAGTAAACCCCAAAGACCTTCCTAGAACTGTCCAGCCTGGATGCAGCATAAGTCTCCCTCCTATACAGTGTCCTGCAGAGGCCAAAAAGGCCAGGAGGATAACAGAAGGTATTAAGAAAACACAGCTGTGCCACAGTGTACTTTAATAATGTGGTACTGTCTTGAATCCACTCTCAGTCTTACTCATCCCATTGCTCTTTTTTCCCTTCAGAAATACGGAACTCTAAGGTGACACATTTAAAATGGCTGTAGCAGCAAGAGAGAAGAACAGATGAGGCCACTCTCACTTGAAAAGAAGACAACTGAAGGGGAACATGCTGGAGATCGGCAGTGAAGCAAAGAATGTAAACAGGGAATGATTTTTCAGTTTGCCCTGTAATACAAGAAGTAGGCAAAAAAAGAATTGTATTTATGAGACTGCAGGTGTGAAATGGAAGAGCCTTTTCACCCAGTGATCTGTTCTGAGGCTGCTGCCTGAATGAGCTCACTGGAGCCAGCATTCTTTTTCACCTTTTTTGTGCACCATTTCCTGTGGAACTCACTGCCACCACCCGAAGTGAAAGTCAAAAGTATAAACTGGTTCAAAAACTACCTGAAAGAATTCAAAAACAGATCATCAAAGTCTAGTGGACATACTGGTGTGAATGTAACGCTATTGTTTCTGTTTCCTCTTTTTTCCTAATTCTTTTCCTGCCTTCCCATTTTCCTTTCTTTAACCTACATACCATCTTCTGGGACACAGAAGTTTAGCCCTAGGCTTGAAGAGATGGTTCCTTTTCTTTGCCTTTCAGCCATAAGGTGCAACTACATTTCACTATAGTTAAGAGTCAACAATGAGGTTTTAGGATGTGATGTTTTTCTCCAGAAAACAGATTCCAAGGTACCAGAAAGCTTGGCAGGACCATGGATTGACAGCAAATAGAGACAATATATTGTCCCAAATAGGTGAGCTCAGCTCCCGAAATGTTTCCTAGGGGTTGCAAGTTTTTGTTCATTGGATCCTTATTTATTTTTCAATTTAGTGCATCACTGTATCTTGGATTCCAAGTACTGCAGATCACTAGAAAGGCATGTGACCATGTCATCGGAATGTGCTCAGTTCTGGATCCATAAACTAATAAACATCTGACCACTGTCTCTCCACTAAAGTGGTCATTACCAGAAATGACCCATGGTACACAAAACACCATGTCCAGCCCAGGGGAGAGCTGCTATCTGCTGTGTGGCAACATGGCTTCCTGTGCGGAAGAGGGTTCTCACAGACCCATTGAAACCAACAAGAATCTCTGTGAAGTTACTAATTTATCTCTATTTCCAGCACCCCCTCAGAGTGGTTTATAGTTTGTGAAGTAAACAAACACTGAAATACACTTTGGTTTTACGTCAGTGACATTAACTCTTCTCCATCCCTTGCTCCCCATCACTGTCCCATGGGTTTGCAGAGATGGGCCTGGTTTTAGGGAGTGGTAAGAGAGGGAGGAAAGGGCACAGGGAGATTGCTTGCCCCAGGGCAAAACTCTAAATCCTCCAGACAGGAGAAGGAAGTAGCATGCCAAAACCAAGAAAGCCTTGTAAGACCCTCAAGCATTTTGTCTGAAGCAGTGCTGGAAACCAATGCTGTTCTTTACCCCAGTAGAAAGAGAAATAGGGGTGAGGGAAGAGCTTTCTGCCACAAATCAGACACAGGTGATTTGTGAAGGATCAGCTGCAATGCCTGTCCTGCTTGAATAGCTCGACGTAGCAGAGAAGCCTCATCAGTGAGAGGAGTGGATATGATGCCATTTCCCTCAGCTGCTGAAGGACAAGCCTACAATCAGCACATTTGCAAGAGGTTTGTGCTGTGGCCATGAGGGCAACTGCAGCCCTGCACCACTCAGCATGGTTCAGTCACTTTACTACTGCGGCAAGAAGGTTCCGCTGTCAGGAGAGTAAACACAGAGCTTTTTCGCCGGGGAAGCGGGTACTTCAGTGCAGAAGACAAGGAAGAAAAGCAGGGGATGCAGTACCAGGCTGGCTGTGCTGGGGCGCTGCTTCCCAGCACAAATCTAAAAGGTCCTGGCAGAAGGCAGCGATCCCTCGGCAAGAGTGAATGGAGAAGGAGGAAAGGCAGCTGAAGGGTGCAACCTTCCTGTCAAAGTCTCGTGGCTCTCAGCTGAGCATGAGCCTGCTTAGCCAAAAAGGTAGGAAGGAATTAGAGAGTGCTTTTACTTTGCATTTGTTGAACAAAACAAGCAAATCCTAAAATGATTCCTTTCTCCACAAAATGTGGGGTCTGTAAACACAAGAAACTGCTTTTTTTTCACTGGAAGGCCAGTAGAGACTTCTGCACAAACAAGCATACATGAAGTAATGCCAGATCTCTTTTTCTCTTAATTGGTATGTCATAGCCAAGATTATTATGGATATCTAGGAAGCTTCATGGATATCCTGGGTACTGTGCATCCAACACTAGAAGCATGATGTCTAATTTATTCTACATATTCAATGCAAAACCTACATGTTGAGCTGACAGGTGGTTTTGGTTGCTATGTATATCGATATATTTTGTTCATGCTCTGTCAGACTTCTCAAATGGTCACAGAGCTATGTGGATCACGAGATACAATATAGAGAATATGGAGACTGCTGGACAGGTTGGAGGTTTCTGACAAAGGTCACTTTGAAGCATCTTGGAGTACCAGGCACTTACTCTACCTCCTTCACCTTCCTAAGCTACATCAGAGGGAAAAAGACATGTTGCTAGCAGAACTCTAAAGCAGGATGGGAGACTAAAGTTCAAGGTTTTGTCTCCCCTCACGCCTAAGCAAAGATCCCAAATCTTTGTTTAATCATTCCCTGGGTGCACTGTTCAAGGGCCTCTCCCTCCTTTTCAGGATGAAATACCTGCTGTTGCTGCCCCAACAGCCCACAGGTGCTGAGAGCTGCAACACGCTTCAGAAGCCAGCACTGAAACCCTCGTTCCCCTGATGGTATCTCTGCACCAGCAGTGCAGAACAGAAGAGCTACAGGTCATACAGAGGAAGGGCACCACGACCTGCAAGGTCAGCAGCTCCATCACACTGAGAGGTGGCTCTGGGAGAAATGAAACACTTGAGACCCAAAACCAGCAGAACAGGACTTGAAGCAGTGCTTTATCTCAGGCAGATGCCCAGATCAATGGGCTATAAACTGTGTCTTTTTCTCTCCCTTCAGACTCTTCTGCTGGAGCTGCTCTTCCCCATTAGGTGTTTAGTGGTCTGTTTTACCTCTCTGCCTCCACAGTCCAACAGAGCTGCCAGGAGCAGGACAGCCAGCACGGTCCCTGCTCACTACAAGATACAACCAACCTGCTCCTTTCACAAACATGGCATTCTCAGGGGAGTATCTTCCAATCTAACTGTTCTTCTCCACTAATATCAAGCTGAGCTGAGGGTAAGACTTAAGATGCATGTGGCCCTGGTTTGAGGGAACGTGGCACAGCTTGTTCTTACAAGTCACCCTGGGGAGTGACCCTGATCCTCTCTCAAATCTCACAAAGGTGATGCCATCAAAGCAGAAGCACTTCAACAGGAGAGAAAGAGATGTAGAAGTGGCTCCCGCTGGCTTAACAGCCTGCAGATGAACATGTTCTCAGCAGGAACAAAAGGCAGTTCAAGCCTCAGTCTGCACCTCACTAAGGACATTTTCTTGAGGGCTGACTGGCAATCCTTGCAAACCACCTGTTTGCTAGAACATGTTGTTCCCTCTCGGCTGTACCAGCACACTTGGTAGTGCAGTGGAGACCAGTTACAACAGTATGAAAAAGTGATATTAACTGAGATTAACCCAGAGGAAGATGTGCTACAGCTGCAATGATCCGGGCACAGAGACTAGATTTAAGAACCAGTGGTTTGGAAGAAGCCTGTTCTAGAACTGACCAAGTTGATCCTGACAGATGCTTTGACTAGTGCCCAGGCCTTTTCAGTTCTGTCCCCTTGGGACAATTCACAGCTCTGCTATATAAAGGTGTGACCACTTGAGGAATGGCTCAGTGGTCTGACACAAGCACCCTCACTCACAGTGCTCACTCCCAAGCTGTACAGACTGCCAAGCATACCCTAGATTCACCCCAGAGATGGCTGGGTCACAAATCTGTCCAAATAGGGGCCTTAAAGAGCAAGAAGGAAGTTTCATTTATTTGGGTATCCTTCGCAAATAACATGTCTGTATAGCCCTCATTTGGCTGTCGTGTGAATGTATTATGAAACAGACTCATTACACACAGAGATAATACTGTATTTTTGCCTCCTTTTCTACACAGGACAGGGCCTGCTCCAAAGATGAATCAGAGGAGAACACTATTGTCTGTAACATCCTAGCTTCAACATCTGTTGAAATTGGACAATAGTGTGTAAGTGAAGCAGGAAACTGTAGGAAGAGGAAGGATTAGGGCAGCCAATTGCTGCCCTGAGGACCTGGCTGCTCTCCTGCCCTGCTGTGCAAAGGAACAAACCAGAATTGTTCAGGGTTCCTCACTAAGAATCTGTGCATGCACCCCTTTCTGAATGCTCATCTGCACAGCCTTGCACTGGTCCTGCAGAAACACAGGCAACTCAGACACCAAAAGGAAGGAATGGGTTTGTTTTTAAGCTTAGTGTTACCAGCCTCAGTTTAGTCTGCACTCTGTGGACCAGCATCTCTGAGTTTTTCAACAAGACTTGCAAAATACACAGGTATCACAGAGGTGGAGGGCACAGAAAAGCTCAAGGACCGTCTCATTGGTTTGGTCTGCAAGGTATCATTTGAAGAGTGGGTTGCAGCAAGGCTTCAAGGTACGCTCACATGGAAAATGAGAGAACTTACACCAAAGGCCAGCTCAGAGCAGCCTTCTTCCACTACAGCTGTGTGTTTCTCACTAGAGAATGAGAAGGAGAGGCACTGGAGCATCACAGGCCGATAGGACAGCCAGATCCACCTGCAATTTAAGTTGCTACAGTAGCTGAGGAAGGGAGTGTTTTGTTTAACTGTAGCCAGGGTTACAGTCACCTATAACTGCGCACGTTTCCGTTTTGGAGCACTGGTGGGGTAATATAAGTTTCCTTGATGCCACGGGCCTGTTAAAATGCATTACAGTTATTTAGTGCATTGGTGACATAGTGCTCTCTGGCATGGCAGGCCCTATGTGGGCTAGTGTGCGAAGTGAAGTCACCAGAGGTTTATGGGAGGCAGGATTCCTGCTGTGCTCGCCTGCTTAGGCAGGGCATTGGGTAAGAGGTGCTTGGCTCTCCAGTTGCCTAAGCACGAGGAGACCTACATTCCCCACACGTGGAAACAGCCAGCCCCAAGAGCATCTGTGTAAAAGCCCCACAGAGCTGAGGGCAAACCACCCAGTGCCTACAGCACTAAGCTGAGTTTCTGTTTTAAATGGGGATTTGAATTTATTTTAGTTTGAGATCTTCAGCTGGAATTACCTGAAGCCTCAAAAAACACAAAAAGATGACCAGCCTGGTTTGTGGCTTCTGCCTTGACTCTGTCTATGTTGAGGCTTGCTGTGGAGTTATGGTGAGGTGAACTGCCAAAGCAGAGCGGTGAAGGATACAGTAAGTAGAATATAATGACTTTATTACAGCACTGATCCATCTAGGCAATGAAATTACTGCAAGTGGTTAGTTCTTTGCAGTATCTTTAAAGGATAACTCCTTGAGCAGGTGCAAGAGAGAGGGCATAGGCTTTGCCCCACTGATGTCAGTGGGAACACCCAGTTCCTTTTGAAGCACCTCCTGTGTGGAAATGCTCCTCTGCTCCCTTCCTGGGAGTGTGTGAATTCTCAACAATCTGAGCTGCTGTTTAGCTGCAAAGGTGACTGATTTACACAAAACCGGATAGCAAGAACTTCCTGAGATGACCCTGTTTTGTGAGGAGATTCTAATCTCATGACAAGTTTGTCTAGCCAGATAATGACAGTAATTAGCCAGGAGGCAAGAAGGTGGATCTAGGTATTCTGCTTCATGAGTAAGAAGGATGTTTTATGGCAGTGGAATTAGGAGGAGGATGGAAACTGCTAATATGCTCCCAAATGGAGTTGGAACAAACAGCACAGTGCAGAGGACTGGGACTCTTGCACTGGGGACTCCTCAGCCTGCTCTCCTCCCAGAGCAAAAAAACTCAGCAAGGGAGAGGTCCTTTTCCAGAATAAGACAGTGCTGAGCCCATGCTGGCATTTGACATCAGCAGCATCACCTTTATCATTCCTCCTGCACAACCCAGTTCGTCTGAAATGTGGGACAAAGAGGACTAGTGCAATAAACAAACGCCAGCATTCCAGATATTCAAATACGATTCGTAGTGGATAAATGAGCAAATAGAAGAGGCAGTCTGTCAGTAAACACCATACTGATTCTAGGATACAATAAGCTGAAATATATCCCTGCAGTTCCTATGCTGCTTGGTAGGGGCTTGCCTGCTGCAGCAAGGGCAGACCTGTCTTATCTCTTGTAATTTCCAGTCAAATATTTGCAAATATTTACATGTGGGGTAGATAAAAACCCACAGGAATGGAGAGAATAGAGTACTTAATTCACAAGTGCAAGCATTTTTTTTTCCTGGAAGAAAAGGTCTTTATAAAGCAAAGGTGAGATGTTCCTTGCAAACGTGTAGCTCTGGTGGTATCAAGTGATGCACTTTTGTCTTTCTGGGGTGCTGCCAGACACCCTGAAATGATAGAGTAGAGAGGAATGCGAGATTTCCCCCTTTCATCATAATGGTTACTTTGAAGCCTAATTACAGCCATTTAAACAGCAGCCTATTAGCCATGCTACTGCTGATGGCTGCACTGAAACGCACGACCTGCCAGGGAGCTGGCTGGGCAGCTCAGACATCCCACTGGAGTTTGGGAAGGGCACGGAGCAGCAGCAGGCATACTGGGCCTAGCAGCCTCTGGCATGCCTGCTCCAGGGCTCTCTGTGGAGGACAGGAGCACCGTGAGACACGCTGCAGTGGGACCCACTGCAAGGTGATACTTGACATGCCACAAAGGCCAGTGCCAGGCAGGGACCCCAGAAGGCTTGGCCACATCGCC
The DNA here is from genome assembly GCA_013397775.1 of Eulacestoma nigropectus. Taxonomy (NCBI): domain Eukaryota; kingdom Metazoa; phylum Chordata; class Aves; order Passeriformes; genus Eulacestoma; species Eulacestoma nigropectus. The sequence goes on from VZTE01005937.1 coordinate 96,130, forward strand.
TCAGGAACTCTGCAGTTCAAGATTGTGTCAAAGGATGGCTACAACAGAAATAAAACCAAGTTGCACTTCCTCCTGAAAGCCTCCTGAATCCACCGAGAGCCCCTGCTGATCCAGCTGCTGCAGGATACTCTCTGTAGACAGATCCCCACCACTTCTATGGCTGTGACAATCACAAGGCCTGGTCACATTTGGTGCTGCTTTTCTCTTGCAAGACTTGTCCTCTCCATTATGTTTCATATTTCAGTCTCTGTGCACTCCAAAAACCAGGCAGCTCGGCTTAGACCTTGAGTGTCCAAGCACTTTGCCCTTACCCAGGAGAACTACAACTGGTAACCTAACTCTAAAATAAAGGCCTAGCACAATGGTGTCCCTTCAACAGTGGAGAAGAAGCAGACAGCTGAGAATACTGACTCTCTTACAACCTCATCTTCCCTTATGAGTTACACCAACTAATTTCTGCATAGTTCTTCACGCCGCTTCTCACGGGTCGGCCACCCAGCACCAGATATTCACCTGTATAACTGGAATAGCTGTGTCTACTGGAAGTCTGAGGAGGATATTCATGAGCTGCAGATCTGACACTAATGAAGTTCCTGTGTATCTGGTCACATTGTAAGGTCGGTGAAACCAGCAGGGTGCTACTTTAACTTGTTTGGTTATAAACTGTGGCAGTTCAGCTGCTCTGTGACCGACCGAGACACCCCTGCAGCGGAGGTGGGATCCTCTGAGGGCTGGAGCTGGGAGCTCGGGCAGGAATAACAATAGCTGTCCCAATACACAGTGTTCCCACTTGTGAATCAAAGCCCCTACTAAGATCCTGTCATGTCCAGACACATTTAATTCTTATTCTGGCAGACCCAATATGAAGGCAAGGATCCATCCTTTTTCAAGTGCATCTTTTTTTTTTTCCCCTTTTGCAAAGGGAGAGGAAGACAAATTGCAATATGCATTTGCTGGAAGATTGGAAACAGGAAGTTCTGTTTGATTTGCACATTCCCTGTTCCTAATGAAAAGGAGGAAATATAAATCACAGCCTTTTATTTCAAATTTGGCATAAAAATTTGCCTTCGAGGCAATGTCAAATAACAGACTTCGCACTCCTTGGAATTAGGCTGATGAGAAGTACAAGGCAAAGGCTCGGTTCTGAGAGCATTTCATTTAGTTACAGTTCCCCATTCAAATCTCATCTTTGAGAAGCCCACAAAAATAGTAGCAGCAAGATAATAAATAATAACTATTTTACATAATTTCTACTTTAAAAAATATTTTACATAATTTTTACCTATAAAATGCTCCTTCCCTCCTTCTGCCTCACATCATGAGGAACACATTAGTGTTGGGGAAAAGCACTTCACTGAAATATTTTTATGGAAAGAAAATAACCTTTTTTTAAAAATTATTGTTTTCTCCTCTTTTGCTTTCCTCCCCTTATGTAATTTGGCCTCGTTTTTAATCTTTTCTGGTCTTCTGCTATTTCCATCTAGGAATACTTCTGGTTATACTGGAAACTGAGACAAAGACACTCAGCAATAAAGAAAACGTGTGAAGTGAATTTATGTTTTGAATTTTAAAGAACAAAATCAACTTGAACTATTCAGTGGAACTATCATGAGTCTTCTAACAAACCAATTTGGCCCTATGTCAGGTGTGTGCACAAAAGTTTTCTTGAAAAAAGTGTTTTGTTAGAGGTGTTATCTTTTTCACTACAGTTATTCTGGTCAAAACTATCTTACTTATCTGACACATCCACAGACACAAAGGATTCTACAGAAGAGTTACAGTTTCCACATCTAGTGGGAGGAAAAGAGGCTACACAGACTTGACTGAGAAATGAGAGGCTACAAGCTTGCAAGCAGTGACCATATAGATCCCTCTTCATCTGCAGTGGGATCGTAACAAAAGTTTGACTTCACTCCTGCCTTGAGAGCAGTTGTGCACAAGCAGCATCTGAGCATAACTGACTCTGTTGCTCCCACAGGAGGATGTGGTGACTTTTTGTCACTTTGAGAGCAGTGCTCTCTCCAGAGTGGACTGCTCCTGCCACCTTAGGTTAAATCCCTGCCTTATCCCCTGCAGATACGCACCTGAAATTTGTGCAGCGACAAACACTAACTTCACATAAAAACGTCATGAAATTACTCCAAATGTGTGATGCAATTCAAAAGCAAATACTTCATATTACTTCTGTTCAGTTTCCACTTCATGACTGTCACAGTGTTGGCAGATTTATTTGGGAATTTATAGTGCTACAAAAAGGGAAAAGGTCTAGAGACATGATTGCCTGCTGTCATGGTAACGGCCATGGACAACTGCATGGTCCCGAGATGAGAAACTGCCCTGCAACGTGATCTGAACCTCCTCCTTGGAGCTGCAAGCTATTGGAAGCCTAGCTCTATAGAAACAAATCTTTAATTGTACATGAAGGGCTGTATTTGGCTACTCTACTCACATTCAAAGGCATCTCACTTCAGCTAGCCTGTCCATGCCCAGGTCACAGCCTTGGGAAGGGCTGGTTACATGCAGTCTGCTCGCCTGGGAAGGCAGGGCATGGATGGCACCATCTCACAGATCAGCCACTCCAGCCCCTCGGCCTCAGCCATGACAACCACTTCAGGGAGCAGCTCTGCAGCACAGCTCTGTGAATATCTGCTCCTTCCAAACTTCCAAAAAGAGGAATATTGGATTTAATCTGGAGGGATGGGGCCTATACAAGTTCTAACTACTAACAGCACGCAGGATCATCAGTTTCTAAAGAAAAAATTGAGTCTGTGTGGCTGCACTATCCTAAAGACCAGACTGGAAGTCCTTCCTGATCTTCCTCCTCTAATACCTCGCAGCACAACTCTCATAACAAAGTGCCTCCTCTCTGAAGCAGCTCAGCAATTTTGATCGGATTTGGCTTCTCAAAATTTAACAAACATGTAAGTGAAAACATGCTTTGGAAGGTAAACACAAACATCCCTGTCCAGCAAGCTGAAACAGAATGATTCCCAGGATTTCAGTAAAACACTGTAATAATCACCATATAATTGCAGGAAGGTTTAGGCCCAGTGAAAGAGCATTTCCTGAGGTTAATTCCAAACAAGCTGTTATTTGAGCAGCGGAATTAATGAGTTCTAGTTCACCAAGTACCTCTGTCCTTTGTCCCTTAATCTCCCCACCACAAAAACCTCTGCTTCTGTGTCAAATATAGATGAAATTAGTCAATGCCTTCAAAAGTTATTAAGAGGAGACTGATAAATGATGAGACAGATAATACACTCATGCAGGCTCACCTCCTCCAGAATCCAAGCTCAAAGTGACCCGCACAGCTTCAGCCCAGCCCAGCAATTACCACTGCTCACAGTAAATAGCAACACAATATAAACAACATAAATTCATTTGTATGTAAATATGACACTGGTGTTCCATGCACAAGTATAATTCATGTTGTTGAAGCTATAATAATTCAATGATTGATTTCAAAAATTCCTCTTGGTGATACAGGATTTAAAGCTGCAGGGAAACCTTCCAGCACCTTGCAGTACCTAAAACAGCTCCAAGAGAGGAGAAAAGGGACTTTGGATAAGAGCGTGGAGTGACAGGGCAAGACAGAGTGTCCCTTCCACGGCACGGGGTTGGAACTGGATGGTCTTCAAGGTCCCTTCCAACTCAAACTATTCTGTGATTTTATGATGATTGCTAAGCCTAGTAAAGATGACAGACAAAGAGGAAGCAGTGACACAAAGTTTAGAATTAAACAACAGTAAGAGTTCCTGTGTCTGGCCATCTGTAAATAAGACAATGAAACTCTTGTCACAAGCAGCACATGGGTCTTCCCCTTGTCTCGTATCTGGGCACTGTATGATGAGTTAAGTGAGATGAAGTCACCCATAAATTGCTCAAATTTCAACTAAAAGAAACCCACCCAAAATGAGATTTTTTTTCTGAATAACTCCTGTGCCTGAAACACCTAGATCATCAGCACTACGATACGAGTATGTGTTTAGAGAGTAACTTTAATGATCTGACTTGGCAGACCCACAAAAGCCTCAATATATCTGAAAACATATCTCAATATATCAGAATTTATCTGCTCCTAAGCTACGATTCCAGCTCCTGAATGTGAAACCACCCTTCTGTGTGTCTGCTTTACCAGTGGTTGCTCAGAGGGCTCTTTTCACAGGATTTGTTGTAAAAACCCTGCGTGTTCATACTCTTCCCTTTTAACATGAATCTATGAACTCTCATTTATGCAGTGCTATGGAAAATGGTTGTCATGATAGGAGAATTGTGACTTCCAGAAGGGAATACATAGGAGCAGCTGTCTATCAGTCTGGCCACTCCTGTAACCATTACACAAGCAAATTTCTAAGATTTATGCCACAGTTTCAGAGTTCTTGATCAAGTTTTTATAACCGAAGTTGCTGAATTATCCATGTATTGAGTGGGTGATTTAAAAGCACATTCCTAGCTCCAAATTCCTGAGCTAAGGAAAATATCCCCGTTTGCATACATTCTATATGAAGACCCGGGGGTTTTGTTCTACTCGACTCCAGCGAAAGGCTGGTATCACTAATCACCTCCCTGCTGCTCACGTTAGCAGAAACTTCTGGCTAGGTACAAGTACAGGCAAATCTTAGGGCTGTGCACAGTGCAGCTGGCCTTGGCCTTTCCTGCTCTAAGTCCCTGTCACATGCTGCAGTCAGGCCTGAGCCAAAGCCCTTTGATTATAATAGGGTTTCCTGAGGCTTCCCGAGGCTTGCCTTTGGTGTGCGTGTGCCCCACCTGCCAAGGAGAATGCAAACAAAATTTGATTCCCAGTAACAGGTAATGCTGCCCTAACACAGATCAGCCTGTGTGCATTCAGAATCACAGCAAGTGGGGCTGTTTGGGCTCCTCCAAACCTCCTTTGCTGGCTTGGGTATTGTATTTCCCTTTTCCTGTCACCCATGCAAGTGTTCTGTCTGGTGGCTTAAGTAAAGACATACCAGAACAAAGGGCATGAACACTTTTGCATGAACAGCTCACAGTGCCCAGGTGGGAAGAGCCCTGAGTGTTCAGGAAGAGGAAGGTAAAGAAATATTAAGGCCTATCAAAAGAAAGATCGCATAGTAAGAAATGCTGGTGTGGAGCATTCTCCCCCGTGCAAGCACTTGGGTGTGTTTACAGAGGGGGAGACAGTCTTCCTAGGGCAAGAGAGCAAAAAGGGCAGTTCGAAGGATATGGATATGAAACCGGCACCTGGCAGCACAGAGAATCTACTCCTGTTTCTCAGTACAGCCTCTGCGAGTAACTGCATCCTTGCTGCACACCAAGTGCATTACTCCAGCACCAATGCCTCTCTGCACTCTCATCCTTTTCCTCTTCCAGGAAAGAGCTTACAGGACAAAGACGATTAATCTCGTTTTGCAGGCACAGAAACTGAGGCAACAAGGAAGCTGAAAGCAGTAATAAAACCCATGCCAGCCAGTGCGCCTGGCAGTTGCATTTCCCCTCCTCCAGAAGGTTTTTGTGCATGGAAAATCACAAGCACGAACAAGAAGCACTCCTCCCAAGTCTCAGGAGAGAGGATGCTTGGATTTCTCACTCCCAGATAGTGAGACGGTGAGCCCAAAAACACACAGCCACAGAGACCCAGCAGTCTTTAGAGGAAGCCTAAAGAAGTTAATGGAATCAGCTATATCTGTGATCTTTATCTGAGCCACTCTGATCTCCCCACACAGCCCTGTCTGCGGGGATGCCATGCGCCTCCGCCATGTCCTCCGGGAATGAGCCCCCAGCTGCCAGACAGCAGAGGGCAGGCAGCAGGAAAGGGGGCAGGTGTGTCTCTGGCACAGCTGGCCTCGCTCCCTGGCCCAAATAAAACACCAAAATCACGCTGGACTTGCAGTCATTACAAAAGGAAACATCAGAGTCACCAGGTCGTGTTCAAAGCAAGAGGGCTGGAATGTTCGGCTTCTCTCTGTTTCCCTTATTCTCCTTTGTTCAAAAATTCTTAGTGGTTATAAACGTAAAATCCTTAAGATTTTGCAGCTGTCATTGAAAATGCAGTTTCTGCAGATTCACAAGTTCCCATTCGTCCAAGAAAATCACAAACGGATGAGTTTGGGAAAAGAAAAGAGTTTTTTTTCCTTTCTGAACTTTTACCCAGCAGAGCAAACTAGGCCACTGGGTTTCCCTGCTGGACTTTGCTTTAACTGAATAACATAGCAAATCCTCATTCTCCTCTTTGAACTCCATCATCCCTAATACACCTCGGAGAGCAACGTTTCTGATTGTGCCCTGCCAATCCCTCTGCAAGGTACAGCATGGGAACACGTGATTTTGGGGACCTTATGACTGCTGTGGTCAGGTGCCTTGGGTCAGAGAGGATAACAAGGAGGCAAGCAATGCTCATAAAGCAATGTACTGCTATGGGAAAACCTGGCTTAATGTTAACTTGACTTGCACTGAAGTGTGTCAGGTTGGGGTAAGTGTAAGACAGCAGTCTGAGCCTAGAGAGGCAGTGCAGCTCAGAGAACAACTTGCCTCCAAAAGCTGCATCTGAAGAAGACAAGTATATCTGTACAAATGGGCCTTCAAGAGATGATCACAGTAAAAACATGAGATAGCACCTAACAGCTAGAAATACAAACACACAGGCAAGCACTTTCGTAGTGATGCAAGAAGCTGATGGAAAAAATCAAAATGGAAAAATGCAGTTTCTTCAGGCTGAAGTCAGAGAGAAGCAGCTCTTGTCTTTCCTGTGCTAACAGTGCTGAGCTGTGCCTTACAGCATGTCCCAGCCAAGGATCCACGGAGCAGCTCGGCCAGCATGCTTAACCAGATTTTCCACCACACCTTTGGGCTGTAGCACACTGTCATTATATCATGCATGCCTGAAATATCTCAGTAAAGACAGGATAAAGGGACCAAGGGACCTGTTCCTGACTTTGTTCACTGGAGCTAACAACAGCTCTGCCTGTCTCCTGGGGGCTGTTCTGGAGGGGTGAGGCCAGCCAGTCCCCGCACACCTCCCTGCTCTCTCTCTGCAAGCAAGGCCCAGCATCTTGGCAGAAGAGCAGAACCATGACAGGGCAGTAAAGCGTCCATCTTGTTACAGGGCACACAGGGCCTTTCCATCCCCGGGTGACACAGACAAGTCATGTCTGCAGACACATGTGGGAGAGTGCACGTAAGCATCCTGAGGATACAGAGGTGCTATTGCATGCAATTCCCTTGCAGACAGATTTCAGATTCAGAAAGAGAAAATAACCCAAAACCTGCATAGCTGCAGAGTCCTTGGCCAGTGCAGAATCTACGGGGCTTGGGGAAGTAAAACAGCAACAAAAAACATGCGTTACTTGTGTGTAACTTCAGCAATGTGTACCTGTACAGCTCAGGCAGGTCCCAGGGAGGCCAAATTCCTGTACACAGACCTGCACTACAACAGGTTTCCATGGCCTGCCTGCTCCATCACCCACGTTCTGAACGGCCTCTCACTTCACAACACTCTTCAACAACTTAGGAAAATTTTTGAGTTCTTCCCATTCGTGTGGAAAGGGGCTGGGGGTTTCACAGCCATTCTTTGCCCCAGATCTAGCCACAGTTATTAACTCACCTTATTCTTCCAAGACCCACACAACCTCCCAGATGGAAAAGCATGAGTCTTTCTATAGGATGGACCCTGTCATTTATATCAGGAGATCATGCCTTGCACTTTCCTCATTCCTTTCTTCTGAGTAAGACCTTCTTTTGCAAATAGACAAAAGAGGGAGAGAAGAAAAGGAAGTCAAACAGCTCCTTCACTGCCTCACAATATGCTAATGTTCTCAGAATATTTGTTTGGGGTTAGTTTGAGCCCAATCAAATGGTTTTGCTTGACCAGGACCACGGCCTTATTTCAACCTGTAGCTGGGTTGACACAGAGCCTTTGATCTCCTTCTTGCGGGATATTCAGACCACTCATAGCTGTCTGGCTGCAGCACTGTGAAAAACAGCCTGGCTGCATAGCTCAACCCTTAGAGCAGAGGAAGGTCAGGGAGCACCTCAGCAACACTGACACATTCAGGTTAGTCCAGCATAAACTGAATGCTTTGGCATATACAGGTGGAGCTTGCTTGCGCACAAAACACCTTCTCCTTCCACTTCCCAAGTTTAAGCCTGCACAATAGCCCAACTTCTCAGTTGCACGAGAGCAGCCTTGTACTGGCAGGCAGAGGCATCATTCCTAACTCTGCCCATCTCTGCAGTCTCCACCTCTCCACTACCTTACTCCTTTTCTGTGGGCTGGCCTTAATTGCTCCACCTCAGATGTACTTGTCAGGTGGCTTCACCAAGACCGTACCTACTCTGCTTCTGCTTTCCCTGCTTTTCAGTGGCACCCAGCCCTGGCTCAGAATCTTGACATATTTCCTCCACACCCAGACTCATGGCAGTTCCTCACTGTCTCCTGCTGAAACAAAGAGCCCATTACAAACTTCTTCTGTCCTCCCAGCCAGGGTTGCTCCTCTCACTCACCACATTCCTGGAGTACATCTTAAAAACCCCAGGGATTTGCACACAAACACAAACACAGGGGAAACAAAGAACAATCAAACATCAGGACTCAGTAGGCTGCGAAGTGCCCAGGTAAACCCAAACATGAGTGCAGTTATCTGCCTGTACTTTCCTGCCTCCCCAACAGAGAACAAGAACTTCATGAAATGTTGACGATATTTGTTAGTAAGAGCACTGGCCTCTTCTGCAGTTATGCTGTATACTTAGTTCCCAATGGGTATCTGTTAAGCACTTACACTGGAGGTGAGCAGAGCAGCCAGATCGCGCTGTCTCTTACAGTGGTGAGACATCAGTGAGTTCACAGGAGGTGACAGGACCAGATCCACAACTGCAGAGCAGCATTTCCAGAAGTCCTCAGCATGGACCCAGCTCTGCCCTGTGGAGATCAATGGGGAAACACCACAGTTAGTGACTTCAGGGTGTGCTCCTGGCTTTGGAAAACCAACCGTAGATTTCAGTAGGACTTCTGCTGTCATCCATGAAACTTGGACCAAACGATGTGGTTACGCTGCACCTGTATTTTGCCTAAAAGGATCCCAAACTATTTATAGTCACTTGCGTTGTACTTTGAGGTGTGTTAGGGTGGGTAAACAGCAAGGACAAAGCCACGCACCTAAGTCACCCTACTGTAAATAAAGATATCTTCAATAATGTGCAGAGCAGAGAGAACGAGCAGGCAGGTACCTGCGCACGCATACCTGGTGCCCTGTCTCCACCCGGCAGCCTGGAGAACTCTCACCTCACAGTGGATATTCTCTTGTGACCTCAGCCAAGTGAAAACAATCCCAAACACAAAACTCCAGGTCAAACAAAACGTCATCTTTTATTCAGAACAAATAACTCTTTCTGTGAGTGATTTTTTTTTTCATTTTACAAGAAATAAAAAATAAGAAAATTTTAAAGCTGAATGACCATTTTAAAAACAAATACAAGATTTTGGTATTGAAGAGAATGAAATTAGACCTTACTGCAACATTTCTTTTTTCTGGACCAACTTCACAGATCTGCTAGACAGCCATTGTGATAAGATGAAAGAAAAGCAGTATGCTCCCCAAAAATCCTCTCACCTGTAATCACGGTCAGGCCAGCAGCCAGGTACTTTACCAATAACCCTCACTGCTGATCCTAGGGCAGAATTTCCCCTGCAGTCTCGGCATGTGAGATTATATGTTAATCAAAGAAAAACAACCCAAGTATTAAACTGTTTTTCTTTCCCTCTAGAACAAACACAGAAGCCTTCAGATCACACCCATTGTTTCACATACCTGAACCTTCTCACGTGAACTTCGCTGTCACCTGCAGCTGCGTGTGCTGACAGCAGGGAGGTCACTTGGGGTCCTTGCTGCTGACCCTGAGCGGCACAGCACACTAGCTGTGCTCCTTACAGGGCTTGTGGCTGCCACATCTGACTAAACTTCCTAATTTTGTGCCATGTCCCAAAATTAGAAAAGGAGAGAAAACCCAAATGGTACCTCTAATATTGTACAGCAAAGGAAAAACCAAACAAGAAGACCCCAAGCCCTTCCCTCTCCACCACAGACTTTGCAGAGTGGTACTCAACCTCCTCTGAGATCCTTCCACCTTGAACATCCAAACAGCTGCTCTTGCAGCAAAGGCCATTCTGAAAGGTGCCCTGGATCTCAGACGTGCTCCAATATGACAATGGAGAGATTTTTTTTTGTTGTTATTTACACTAAAGGACTATGAAAAACCAGAAGAGGAAAAGTCACCTCTAGGTTCACTGAAGCAAAGTGACAGTCAGAGTGGCTAGTGCAGGACACAGTAGTTCCCACTGATTCCCAGGGTTTCCATAGTTTGTTCCTCCTCTTCTGCTGGAAAATGGTGTCCACACAGAATTTGAGGCCTCTGGATATTTGCCCAGGATTTCTAGATGTCCTACAGGTGAGTCAGGGCATCAGTTCTTCAGAAATCACAGCCATGCCTGCAACACACATACAAACCATCAACCAAACTATCAATTTCTGAGTCACTGTGAGACACTGCTTTATTTACATGGCTCTTATTTGAGTGCTGGAGTCCCGTGGAAGCACAGTACTTTACCGGATTGCAGAATGCAGAGGCCAAAAGAAAAGCCCGAGATTCTGCCTCTAATGGTGCCTGAAAGGAAGGGGAATGGGACAGTACTGGTACAGAGCACTGGACCAAAGGACCTACACTATTCAATGTCTGCCATCGTGTGTCTCAGAGTCATCTTTAGAAGGAAGTTGTACTTTGATCTTTGCAGTCAGCGCCTTTACTGGAGTTCTCCTTTCACTGGCTCTTTGATTTTAAAGCCATTTATATTCCAAGCCAATCCGTACTAAAAATAGGATTCCTTACTAAGAATGGCACCGGCATTACTCACTTTGTGCTCCGTTCTCATCTCATGCTACGTTGCCACGCCTCCGGCTGGAGGAGTGTGCTGCAGTAATCATCCACAACTATGTGCTTCTGTGAGCAAGTTTTGAACCTTTGCCATCCTTTGGAAGCTCCCACCGTTTTTTCTTTCATGTGCTAATACAGTTCAGTGGCTTATCTCCTTTCGCATCCTTGGGGCACACCTCTTTCAGACTGTACACTGACAACCCAACCAAAATGGGAAAAACACACAGGAGATAGAGCCATCCCCTTCCTCCCCCTTGCAGCTCAAGCCAAAATGCAGCTCTCAGCTGAACAGGATGCTGTTCTTACTTGCATCCAGGAGGAAACAATTTGCTCTACTGGGAAGCTACTGCATCCTTTGGCTTGGACCATCAGCTACTCCCCTCCAAGTGCTCATCAGTTACTAGCAAGGAGGCTTTCAGGCTTTCCTAGTGGGAGGGACACTTTTCCAGCTCAGTTTCACCAGATGCTAAGCATTTCTGCAGCGTATCACTCTTCCTCAACCTATCTGGAAAGGGTGTGGGAGGTGGGACATACCTCTGGCCAGCTGTAGCTTCGTACTTAACCCCCCTACATGGGGGTTTGAGGGTTTTTTTCAGCTTTCTTTTGAGTTTTGCACATCACTTCCAAGTGCAAGGACATGTTTCCTCCTGCCATCCATGTCAGAGGTGCAGCCAGTGCCAGAGCTGACTGTCACTTACTTGCTCTGATAAGGGGTTAAATACATACAGGTAAACCTGGGCGTATGTTCATGATGCAGGTGGCAGTGATACTTTAAAGGAGGCACCTTTCTTTGTTCCCTTAATGATTCATTCATTGGGAGTGTGGGAATTAACCTATATAAATTCTTGCTACTAAGTAGATACACCTAGATCCTGAAATAGTGGATGGGTGAGAACCAGTTGCAGAGCCTCTACACATTGTCTTGGTAGCCCAGAAAGAAACAAACGCACAGCGGTAGGCTAGAAATAGATGACTGCATGGCATTTCTCAGAGCAAATTCTCTTTACCTCCTGTTTTCCAGTGACTCACCAAAAATCCTACAGGGCTGCAGGAGACACCTCTGAGAAAGGCCAGACTTGACTGAGACCTTCACCTGGGGTCTTTCTTCTGGGGGCTAAACTCTGACAGCTGGGATTTTCTAACTAATGCAGCTCAGACTCAGCAGTGAGTGCAGGCAGCCACACTTTGGTTGCAGCAGCACTGGGAGGCAGGTGTGGGATTGTGTCAGGAACAATATGAATAGGGAGGTCAGCTTTCCAAGCCTGGCTCAGTGCCTCCTTTCTACACTGCAGCTCACACCTCATCAGCTGAGAGGTGGAGAAGAAACAGTTCTGTATTGAAGGCATGTCACTAATGGAGAATTTGGCTCCTGCCTGGCCAAAGGAGGATAGAAACCTTTCTGGGAGGCTGTGCAGAGTGGGATGAAATCTCCAGACTAACTCTTGTACTCCTAGTATTTTCTGATTCTGTTGGAAAAACCTTTAAGGCTTAATAGTTGATCAGCCTAATATTGCTCAGAGAGGAGTGCTGGTTTAAACTAGTGCTGGTTTATCCACTGGAAGTTATAAATTCCATGAGCACCAGAGGAGCCGTGAGGGCTGACAGAAGCATGAGGCAATGGTCATTGCCCTGCTGCTGGTTTCCTACGGCTTTGAAAGGAGGTCACATAGCGCTCCTGTTGCAGTGTGGTGAGGTCTTGGTTGCTCAACCTCTTCAAGAGAGGCTCCACAGGGAGAAATAACACCTCAGACACTGCAAGACCTGCCTGCGCCTTGCTGGAACCTCCATCCAAACTTCCCCTCAGCACAACAGCCAAGAGCACACTGCTTTGGATAAAAAGCCAGGAATAGCTTAGAGAGCGCTCTCCTGAAGGAGACTGTAAAGAGGTCCTGGAGAGGTATCATCATCCCAGTGCAGATGGGCCAGGACGTCAGAGCAGTGCTGTTGCACTAACAGGACTCTCAGTGGCCACAAATGAATCACAGCAGTTAGAAATGTCCAAACCTGATGCTCATGGGATATCCTGCAATTGTCAGGTCTTTGTCTGTGCCAGGGATGAATTCCCCTGTGCTGTGCTGATTCCCTGAGAAGGCACAGTACATTTCATAGATCTGACTGGGGTGCTGAGAAAAGGATGATTAAAGGTGTGAAATACCACCAGTCTCAGCTTCCTAGGGAAGGGAAAGCAGAAGGCTGGGGTTCCTGAGGAAACACAGCTTAGAAGGGCACGTGTATTGGGGGGAACAGCTATTCACACACAGCTCCCACAGAGAGACACAGCAAGGAAGAACAAGAGGTACCAGGAGGCTACACTCCAAGCAGGATGAAACCCTCCTGGCAGAGTGGCACAGAGAAAACCACCTCCAGTGGCTCTTTCGTGCCCAGTACCCCAGGGCTCGGTGGCCCCAGTCGCACCAGCCAGGCCTCTGTGCTGCAGTGTGCCACGTGAGCACAGCACTGCGTCTGTGGGCTGCGAGCGAGCGCACTCTGGGAGGCCAGGCAGACACGCCACGCCAGGTCATGCAGAAGGTGTGTGGGCACAGCAACCCGATGCAAAGTACTCTCTTGTGTGGCATATCCTGTTTCTCCCCAAGACATGTACAAGCCGCGCTCAGCCACGCTCGTGGGTGATACCATCTGTTTAATCACTGTTCTCTGTGCTACAAAGTCATCCCAGATACTTTGCATTGGAGAAAGCTATTCTAGTAGTCATTAGCAAGGTAGGGGGGTGAAGAAGGAATTGTCTTTTTGCATAGGTCGTGGCTTTGGTTAACAGGCTCCCCCCAAGCCCTGCTTCCTGCTCCCCTCTCCCTTGGTAACTGTGAGTCTCCCTACACTTCACTTCGGGAGTTACGGTACAGGAATATTTCATAAACAGGCCTGAGGGTTTGTCTGCTGCCTGTCCTACTTCCTTCAGAGCACACGAGATCAGCTGGGCTGGAATGTCAGCCCGTATCCTGCTCCCGTGCTGCCTGGATGAGAGATGGCAACTTTGCTGCTGCTGCTGCTGACTTCTCACTCATGGTCTCTGGCTCCTAGTTTAAACCACGCTACAGCTGGCAGACAGACTTCCCAAATCCTGATGGTAACTCAAAAGTAGGAGAGGAAATAAAGTTAAGTCCTGCTATTTTCTAAAGTCTTTGTAGTAACATTTAGGTCATACACTGAACTCTATCCCTCCATCCCTACTGGTCCTAGGGGCCATAGAAATGTCCTTGCTCCAAAGAAGTATGTGAAACTTTAGGTTCCCAGGCCATGCCTCCATGCCAGAAGCCAGTCCTTTGTGTAATTAAGCATGTCCAGGGACTGGCCCCTGAAGGGAGTGCCTCACAGTACCAGGCAACTGTAAATACTCAGATCTGATGTGCACATGTACAAGTAAAAAACCCAAAACTTTAAGCTCCCATGAAGCTTCACACCGAAACACTGTTCATATAAAAGACCAAAAGCTACAACTGTTTCCTTTCTGAAGCACCATGGCTCATAGAAAGGTTCACAGCAAAGTCACAAGCACTGATAACCCTGCACAAAGCAGTCAGTCCGAGACAGCCCTTCTGAAAGGCTGGAGTGCTTTTCATAAAATTATCTGCAGCAATCAGCTGTTAAACAGCACAGACCAATTGATTTCATCTTCCACTAAACAAGGGCCTGGCTCATCGTTGTTTTGATATATGTTAGTCTGTGATAGTCTTACAGTTAAGATAGTATGGCTTGATAGCACTTCTGTGCTGCTTCACTTATCATTTCACTCTGTCCCCATCTTTGGAGCCCAGAGAAGGGTTAATCCATTCTCTGCTTTTGCCAGGTAACAGCTGTTCTACTTTCAGGATCTTGGATCACCCAGGTTTTGGTGAGGTAAGTGGATGTCCTTGCAGGAGCTCTTGTGGGAGGAGCTTTGGAAAACCAGTTAGGACAGGTCCTGCCAGCCCTAGGAGCATTCCGGCTCCCATGCTGATGCAACTGAATCCAATCTCCTGGCAAACCAGCTGGCTGCTTTCCAAAGAGCTCCCTCCAGACTGGCTTGCACACTGAGCCCAGGGGATGGCTGTGATGAAATTTGAGCGAGGGGACAAAAGGCTTTCGGCCTTCATTAAAGGTGGGAACACTTGATGAAGATAATGTTGTTATTAACTGGCTCCTCCCAAGAAAACACAAGCTGCCTTGTTTTGCTGTGAGTTTACCATTCTGTGGAGCATCTCCCCAGCACCAGCAAGACCATGGATGTTGAATCATAGCATTGAACCGTAGTGCAATCACTTGGGATGTCTGAGTGGGATTCATTTAGAGACTCTTGTGCAACATTGGTGTGAGATGGAAAAGCGCAGAGTTATTTCAGTGGCAACACTCACCCTACTCCCACTCAGGATTCAGTGTGTAACAGCTTTATGTGACATGCTCTGCACCAGAGCAGGGACTGAAACACATCCTGAAGATGAAACAGCGTAACAGTGAACATTGCTTAAGTACACTCAGAACCAGGTAAAACCAGAAACAGGGTTTTAGCAGAGAGAAAGATGCAAATTCAAGCCACATGTTCAAACTATATTCCCGATGCACTGGCAAGGCCCCAGTTACCAATGGATGCCTTCCATGAAAGGTCCTTTTACCACAAGTCAAGATAATCTGAACAAAAAGAATTATGAAATGCTTTAATCGTGTCTTAAAGCAGAATTTTTCAGACCCCAGCAAAAAGATGGGATCTTTTGAACATGCTGTTTTCCTTGAGCTCCCACCAAATCCATGACAAAACTCAGGCTGATGTTCCTAGGACCCAGGTGAGACAGGGCTGATGATGACCAAGCATCCCACCATCACTGTTCAACCCCTGCACCAACTTTTCCTGTGATAGTTTTGCTAACAGACACACATTGTTGAGTCTTGCACTGCTTGCTCATTAGCATTGCAGTAAGTGATTTCTTATGTAAATCGTGTCAGCCCACAGAAAAACCAGTTCAATTCCAGTCTGCATTGCTGGGATGGACATAGAACAGAGGAGAAGTGCTAATGTTCTTTTTTCCTTTTTTTTTTAAATAGAAAGCCAAGGACCAAGCATAAAAGCAGTCATTGCATATCTTCCACTATAAGCAGAAATCGCCTCACATCTGCAGAAAGACCTTCCCAAACACAAAATTCCACTGGCTATCTTTTTGCAGGTACTGTCACCAAGCTTGCGCCTACAACAGCAGTTTCTGTGCACCTAATTAGAGGTTTGAAAAACTGATGAGCATTTTTGTCTGTGGACCTCATGTCTTCTTTCAAATCTTAAATTTATCTTTCAAAGGCATGGCTACATAGCACATGGCACCATATTTTTTCTATGTGATGCCTCATAACCTTTTAAGACTGTAAACGTGGTCGAGAAAAATAAGTGTGCAGCCACGCTAAGGGGATCTTTTTCTTCTTACTGCTGCTAATGCAAGCTTCCCAAAGGTCTGTGAATGGTTTCTGGTTTTATCCCCATCACAACATGCATCACTGCATCAGTTTTCCCTCAGGTCTCTCCCCCCATGCAGAAAGGGAAGAGGTGCTTCCTGCTGAGCCTATGAAAGACCTTGGAACTGGTATGCATTGGCACTATGATGTGCACTTAGACAGCACAGGGGTCATTCCTTAATACGCCTCAATATGCCTTAGTGTTCCTTGCCGTGCCTGTGGAATGAAAGAAGTGGTTGAAATCCTGTCCTTATTCTGGTCCATTTGCTCAACCTTGCTACCCTATCCTTCCACCTCACTCCTCCTTCCAGCTGAAATCCCAACTGCTGCTGTCTTTTTCAGGCAACACGCTATAGTGCTTGCCTAGAACATCTCACAGGATTAACACACATCACTACTGTGCATGTATTTGAAAAGCTTTCATCATAAATGAAGGGGACCGAGACCTGAGAGAACGTTTGTTGCCCTAAGCCCTGGTTTGGTTTTGCTCTGCTCTGCTCCACCCAGGAGGTGTCTGCCTTTCATGCCCAACAGTAATCATCCCCAGGCATAAGGCAGGGAAGTGCCTTTTAACTGCAAGGAGCCAGATACAGTCGGAAAGCAATGCAGACAGGTATCAACGGGAGCCACACAAACTCTGTACCTACCCAAATTACACTTAGAAGTTTCATTTGAAACTCTACCTGCATTTGCTGTGTGCGCCTTTAACAATTTCTGAACATAAATCACACTACTTAGAGATGTGAGGGCAAACAATGCAAGAGAAGGGCAGTCTTGTGGGTAAAACCTGGGACAGCTACCAGGCTCAGCCCTTGTTCAATCACCAACAATTCCCATTACCATCCCAGCAGGGATGCAAGGAGAGGAAGGGAGACCTGACATGACATTGGCCGATCTAAGATTTTGCTGAGGTGCTATGACCTTGCACTGACAGGAGCTGTGGATGCTCTAATAGAGACATTTTAAAATATATTTCTCACTTTAAATTTCTAAAAGTCATTTCTATTTCCACTTTTTTTTAACTGGTTACCTGCAGTGCTGAAAAGATTTCCTTTCCTAAGCAAAAAGAACGTAACTAATGCTACAACATCAGCAGCACTTTTTTATCCTCTGGAAGAGTAGCAGGTTTCCAGCACCACCCACGAACCAATCCAGCCTCTGACTGCCGTCTGATGCCCAAATACAAATTCATTGCAGTAGTGTAATGAAAATCACACCCAAAGAAGGAAATGATTTTCCAAGGTCTGGAACAAAGCATCAAAAGGCAGGAACCCAAAGGCAGTTAGAAGCGATGACAGTGTTACCTGACTTAGGGTGCATGGTGTGGGAATGAGGGTATGACATCTAGGTTAAGACATATTGGAAATGCTGGATTAGATCAGTCTCCCAGACAAGTTAGCTTTGCTTTTTGTCCCAAGATGCAAAGAGAACAGACTGCATTACTTCAGTCAAAAAATGCTAAGCTGAGAATTGGCTATTTTTCTGAACCATATGCAAAAAGATATATCTTTATGACACAAAAAGCCTATAAATGAAAACTTGTTCTTTCTCAAAAAAACCCCACTACTGTCCTTACTACGAAAATGTATTTTGAAAGCATTTCTCTACTTTGGACTTAGAATCTGCTACCTCAAAGGTCTTCTTTCATTGAAGAACACACAAATCCTGCTTCCTTGGCTGTGGGCCTACAAGAAAGCAAACAATAGCTGTTTCCCTCTGACACTCACAGGCGTAGCTGTCTCAGCCGAGCGACTCCCGAGTCATAGACAAAGCCAGACCTGCAGCAAACGAGGATTACTGGCTCATGAAAGGTGTAACCAGCGGAGGAACGATAGGTATGCACATCTTTATTCACAAAAGGAGAAGCAAGCTAGGTTTGCTTATTAAGGGCTGTCTGACCTTTCTGTCCACTGATCTATCTCGTGAACGTAGTCCAACAGTGACAGCAAAAAGCAGCCCCTGCTCCTTGCACATGCTCACTCGCTGCATTCAGCAGTCACCAAGGACACGAAGCCATGGCTTCCTACCCAAGAGAATGCCTCAAGAGCCAGGTGAGCGCAGGTTTGTTCTCTGAAGTGGGACATACTGTTAAGAGCATCAAGAAACCCTCTCCAAAGACAGGCAAGCATCTGTCCCAGTTCACAGCCTTGCTTTCAGACATGCTTGCTCAGGGAGCTTACTGAAGTATCAGTAGCGCTAACAGGCTAGCTAAGTGTATTGCTACAAAAAACACCCAAAGTCTTTTAAGGACTCAAACCTTTATACCAGTTACTGGAAATGGCATCAAACAACTCAAACGTGGGTGAAGCAAACTGCTGCACAGCTATCTGGGGTCACTGACAGTACAAACACCCTTATAGATGTCCATGTACATCTGGATTTACCAAGGAAAACTTCTCAAATTCAGAGTAACATCTGCTACTGCTCTGGGGGAAAAGGGGCATACTAGGAGGTGGGCAGGAGGATGGAAGCCAAGTCCAGAAGCAGACAGGAAGCTCCCTGGTCACAGACAATGCAAAACACTCAAAAGCTCCATTAAGTGCACAATCAATAACACCGTGATGAGCTATCATTCTTTCTACCATAGTCACAGAGAACAAAACGTTCAGGAAAGAGGAAGGAATTGTGCAAGAAGGCATGACCATCACATTATCCCTGGATACTGATCTGGATATCAAAAATACCTTGCCAAATCAGCCCTGTGTGCAGAAAATTGTGCAAGAACATCAGGCTCCTCCCTCAGGTCTTAGCTGAAGCAGCTACAAGTGACAAGGACACAGATGTGCTCCTCTTAAAGTAACAATGCCAATGGAAGGTCAAGAAAAATCTGGAGGCGTAACTTATTAATAAAATGTGGGACCAGAAATCCAGGCATGCTCAGTGAAACCAAGGTAACTCCATGGTGAGGAGATTAGGTCAAAAGCCAGATGATGTACATCCTGAAGAGCAGATGTGGCTGTGCAGGATCAACAATAAAAATTATCTTTGCCCTTGCCCTGCAGCAAATCAGATTTTCTTGTCACACAAGCACAGCATCCTTGGACAGCAAGAGATTTCCAGACACACAGTTCCACCCATCTGTTGTGGGTTCTTTTAAGCAACCAACCCACTGGACACTGTAGGTCTACATGGTGCTCGTGCATCACAATTCTATTCAGAAGCTGGGAGCAGGCTGTTATTAGCCAGGGCCATAACTCAAGTAGAAAAAACACATTACTGCTTGCTAGAACTTAGAATTGATTAAAGCATAATGAAGGGAATTTCTACTTTCTTATATACATCAGTTCTGGATTTATAATTACCTATGCCATTCATGGACAGGGAGATTTGCCCTCAATTCTCTGCACTAAATTTCTCAAACACAGAAAACAGTTCCAAGTGCTCAACAAGCCACCACAGGGAACACAGGCAGTTCCCTGCCCTGCATGAGACAGCATCATCTCTTAGGCACAGCAAAGCTCTGCTAGCAAGAGCTACAGCAGTGCTGGATGTGACTGACCAAGGGCAAAGCACAAAGAAGAGCTCTGCAGTAGAGTTGCTGGCCGTACAATCTCTCCGAAAACTTGGCTGTAACCTAAATCCTCAGAGAGGAACAAGTCTATAAAGTCTGCCCTCCGCTGTTGCCTCTGCAGTTCCTAACTGCTTGTTTTTGCAAAATATGTACCAGTCCACTCAGTAATCAGAGTATTAAAAGTACACAACAGATGGAATCTACAACTTACACTCATAGCTTCACTCCTGTCAGGCTTAGAAGCTGGGAAGAGGGAGAACAGCTCTGTTTCCTCTGCTAGCATTGGTTTAGCCTAACACTAAAAAACTTGGTACTTCCTCCAAAATGCAGGCTAGAGAGAGAAAATTTTCTGGAAAAGTGTCTAATGGCTCTTAAAAGGGACTTATAATCCATCCCCAGTCTCACTAGGCCATGGCTTGGTTACCACTGAGATCAAGCTTGTTTACTCCAAAGCAAAAAAATCTTGGCAGGACTGACAGAAACAGCTTTTCTTGCCAGAGCTCTTAACAGCAAATGTCTGTGGAAAAGCCACTTGGAGAAGTGCTGTTTACTTTGGTAATGAAGCAAGTTCCCTGGAATGAAGTCTTGCAATCTTCCCAAGAGATGTTGCAATACTTTACCTGTACCTCAGCTCCATACCATACAGGCTGCTCTCAGAGCCTGGGAACTCCTTGGCCAACTCAGGAGGCCAAGGCATCTCAGCAACTCGAGGCAGAACTAAGCTCTAGTCCTACACTGGATACAGAACCTGGATCCAAATTGAAACCAGTTGCTGGGGTTTTTTTTCAGCTCTGCTTCAAGCTAAGCCCCAGCCATCAACACCTCTTGAAGATGCTTACGAAAAAAGGGCCTCAAAACAACGTTCTCCATCCCCTTCTTTTTAACCATTTAAAGCCAAACTCACCTCCTTGAAACTCATTTTTTTTCAGGCAACTCTGAACTTAGACCCCAGCTCACTGCTAGAAGTGCTTAGAGGGAACATTAGCACATAGTTGGACTAATAAACACCAAGGAATAAAAGAAATTCCAAGCAGACAGTGGAGGCCAAGGCTCCCTCTCTGCTTAGGGAGTAACTGGCCTGAGGCCATGCTGCTTTTCCTCATTTACTTAAGACCAAGTTTCAAGCTGCTGTCCAAATTCTCTCCGACTGCACAGAGATGAAGGGCTCTTGCCATTCAGTAGTCCAACTCTTGACTCAAGTGCAAAGGGCTACACATTTGCTAAAACCTCAGTTTGAAGTTTCGCTTCCAAAGCGATGGCTGCCTCTCCCTAATTCAGTAACCAGAAGATCCCTTGTAGCTGAATGAAATGGATTTCCTACCCAAACAGGTACTTGCATTTGTACATTTTGTTTACAAACAGCTTGCACTCTTGTAAGAGCACCAAGCCCCTGCTTGACACATGGCTGCAGTTCTTCACAGCAGTACTTGGTGCTCCTAAGTGTTGAAATTCCTGCTTTGAGGAGAAACCAAGCTCTAATTTCAAGTGTTTACATGTTCTCCTGAGAGCAAGAAAAAAATCTTACCATGATTAGGTTATGTAAAAAGTTTAATTATAAAATAAATAAGTTTGTTATGGAAACATTAAATATTAAATACAGTAATAAATATTTACACATTTACAGATACAACTTGACAATTAATGGTCTTTCTCTGCTACCAGAAGAACTCTGCTCTGTTTATACAGAACACAATCACTCTTCCAAGAAGAAACTGAACTCAAATAATACTCTGTGCTCAAGACTGCATGGACAGTTAAGAAACCAAGGACACTTGGGTCAGGAAAGATTGAGGTAAGATGAGTTCTTCACACCTGAAAGTAGAGCACAAGAGACCATTGCTTGCAAAGCATCAGTGCCTGAATTTATTTCTTCAAAGGAACAAGTTCTTAGTCAAGTTCAATTGATGGGATCTGATGTGAAGCGTTTTATATTTAAGCACTGCTTAAAGCAGCAACAAGTATCTGTTTAACAGAAGTAGCTTTGTGTTTAGAACAAATGGGTCCAGGCTTATCAGTTGGTTTGAGCATGGATCTTGTCCTTCAGATACAAAGCTTCAGGTCTTGCATCTACTGTCTCAGCATCCTGAGGAGATTAATTTTAACTCGGGCTAGCACACATGCAAACGGATAGCTCCACTCACACCACACGTCCTACAAAACTCAGAGGGATTACTTCCACACACACAGTAACAGAACCCAGGTGTGGCTGACAAAGATCTGTCACCAACGCCCTGCAAGTCACAACTAGAGATGAAGCTCTTGGAAGCCAATATGGACAGGGAGCACAGTGACAACAGAATTAGGTTTTTCATCCACTGAGGTCTAGGGTGAGAAGCCATCCCAACCTCTTCCCTTTTTCACTTGGGTAGAGGGAAGGAAGGGAATTTTGTCCCCTCCATCCATTCCTGAAAGCGGCAACAGGTTCTCCCCTTTAGAGTTAGAACTGCCAAGGGAGACTTGCTAAGAGAACAAAGCCCATCCACACAACAGCAGAGATCGGAGCTCCAGTACAGACAGAGAAGGCTCAGTAGCAGTAGTCTCTAGCAGGTCTTGACAGCAGGTCCTGTCCCCCACAGAGCCAGCTCCTTCCACATTGTTGTGCCAAGATGCAGTGATAACTGGTCTCCCCAGCAAGTGATTCAGCAGCAAGTGGCCTGTTGACATCTCCTTGCAGCAGCCTCTGTCTTGATGAATCAGGGCTTAGTGGCAACAGCTCCAGCCCACAGTGTCCAGGTGGATGTGACAGGAAGCCAGAGGTACCCTGCAGCTTGGCAATGGCCACTTCAGAATTGTTCTGTAACAGGCAGACCAGGCACATTAATCACCATCCAAGACACAAGCTTGCACAAGCACCCTGTGCTAGCACCATGGCAAACCTACGTGCAAGGCAGGTAGGTTAAGGATGTGCACACCCCTGAGGACACTGCCAGATACTCTTCAGCTTAAAGTAAGCTTTGAGCAAAATTCTCCAATTGTCACTGGACAAAGCTGGAAAATGTCTATAGCTGACATGTGGCAAAGCAAATCTTCACAGTTCTGCCAGAAATTTTCAGGACTACCTTTTATGGCTTCCTCCTCAGCTTGTAGTGTAACTCCTACTCAGTAATGGTCCTTGAGTCTGCTGTTAGGTACACTTGGCCTCAGAAGAGACCAACTTGCCTGCTCAGTAAAATCCACTAGATCGCTCCCATAAGCAATCCACATAGGCCAAGGAGCTTTGGGCCTCAGTTGCTATGACAGTATCAAACTTGACTGAGCAGCTATCTGTGGTGCTCACAGAATTCGCAGCTTTCTTTTGGTCTACAGCTTCTGAGCACCAGAAACTTCCTGAAACTCTCCTTGCAGGAATGATATGAAAATGCTCAGTACTTCTCTTCTAAGAGGTGATGATGCTGTGGCACCACCTTCCATGACTGAAGTCTAACACTGTTTCCTGCACTACATCTGCCTCTGCCCAGAAATTCAGGACTTTTTCTTCTTAGCTCCACTTATCTCAGTACAGCTGCCCACCCTCACTTGGTCTTTAATACAGCCAGAAATTTAACAGAGCTGTTGAATAACTTGTACAACTCAGGTGGTTTTGAGAAACCAGAAAACCAAGCCAGCTGCTCACATGTAACCTATGTGTTTCAAGACAGTTGGAGTGTTAAAAGCAAACACCAGCTTTCCAAAACAAGCATGCAATTCCCATACAGCCTGGAAGGACTGAAAGATGTTTGAAGTCAGCATTCATACCTGCTTTCTCCCCATTTACACACCAACATGGCCATTTCTGTTTTCTTGTCGGAGTTTTTTCCTTTCTTCTTTCTCTTCATACTGAGGACACTTTTTCCTGACCCTGTGGAATTACGGCATGTTAGAGATAATTTTGAACCCTGATGTACATCCTGTTGTCACCAGCCTCCACATCCTCTGCAGCATTTAGACTCATGTTCTTTGAATCCTCAAGCAACTCCTTGGCACCAGGAAGTTTCAAGCAAGACAGTTTTTAAGCATTCAGCATCAAGCAGTATCTGCTGATAAAATCAAGGAACCCCTGAACTAGGTGTCTACATTTGTGCCTCACAGACATAAGGCTTCTTGGCTTAAGACAGATTAGGGAGCAAGATGAAGAGAGGTTATTGCTGGGACTGAGCAAAGCACCAGGAGATTTTCTGGGTGACATATTTTTCTAGTGGCTTTAGTTTATAGCTGCAGAGACCACACTGTCTTTCTCCTCTCCACAGCAGAGCCCTGCAGGCTTCAAGTCTAGTCGCTGTCCCTTGAATACATAATAAGGAAGCCCCTTCCTGATTTTCCCCCCAATTTCTCCAGTGTTTTCTAGTGACTATTCCAAGCCGCTTCTCTGGAGGGGGGTACAGATTAGCTTGCTCCCAGCTTGTGAGGGTTCAGAACATGAAGCAAATGCACTTCAGAAACTACCAATAATCATTTGCTCTTAGAGCACTACAGAACTGGTTATCTCTCCTGGCAGCAAGGAATGGGGCAGTGTTCAGACAACAAGTGTTCATCCCAGCATTCTTCAAGTTTAGAGTTAAATATGAAGTAACAGTGACATGACAAACGCGCACCTTGTTTCCTGAATTGCAGGACAGGGTACAGCACATACCCAATTCAGATGATGTGCTTCATCAAGATGTAAAATTAGACTGAACCTTGGAGTTTCTACAAGATCCCAAGCCCTACAGTGCTGGAGCTGCAGTGGCAGAACTGGAGGACTGTTCCAATATTCAGTTTGTTATATGGTTTGAAACACACACCCAGAAAAGCTCTTTGAATTTATTCACAAGAGGACTCCAGATTCTGATGACTCACCACACTGAACTGCAGCAGCTGGTTCAGCTGAAATAGTGTTCCCTCCATATTAACAGCAAACAGAATTTGGGACCACCAGCATTTGTCTCCCCATTTGCTTTCCCTCCAAGTGTAAGTATTTAAACCCAGCAACATCCATTAATAAATGGACTCTCAGAGCACCATTTCCTACCCTCCACCTCTGCATGCAGCTGTTGGATAACAGCCATGCATGAGGCTGTCACATTGCTGCTTGCAGGTTTCTCCACAAGGATTAGGGAAGGCACTGCTGTGTCAGCATTAATGCTCCTCCTGGGCTTCCTGCTGATGTTCTGCAGCACTCTAACTATCTTGGTTGTAGGAAGAGCAGAAATGTTCTTGGTTTACAATATAAGGGTCACAGACCTTGCTTCTACCCTCCAGACATATCCAAGCTAGGATAAGAACTCATGCTTTCTGGATGCTTTTCACAAAGGTAATTCAGATGAGCCATACACATTCTGGGGTTATTGGGCACAGGCCCCACTCACACGTAAGGAAGACAGACACCAAAGAGGATAATACTTACTGCACTATCACAATGATAAGTACAGTAATGAAGCTGACACTTGAGAGCAGGACAGCTACCACTACCAACACAGTCTTTGAGTAGTCTGCCACATCATTCTTCCTTTGAGTCTTCATGAACTGTTCACCACAGCGCTCACCAAAAAAATCCTGATGACACCTGCAAGTAAATATTAACACAAGTTCTTATCAGCTCTTGTGCTGTCTGGAGCCAAGGACACCCACACATATTCAGACCTGACTTAGACATCTTCCGAGTTTCCCATGAATCTCAAGATGCTCACTTCAGAGCATGTTCATGAAATGCAGTCACTGCTCTAGCACAAGGTTTGTCAGCATTTCAACAAGTCGAGATTAGTTTGGGTGTGATGTTCCAGAAAGACACGCCTTTTCATTCTTTTGGTTTGAGTTTATGACCAACTGATGAGTTCAGTGGCTTGTTACGCATCTCAGATTCCATCATCACTTAATTTACATGGCAGAAAGAGTCTCAGTCAAAATACAGCAGGAGATGGATCTATGCCACGTTGACACTGATTTTTCCTCTGAGCCCTCATATGCCACTGGCTCATGGCAATCACACCTAACTCACAAGGTACAAGTAACTTACTTGCAGGTCACCATCTGGAGATGTTCTAGGTATATGCATTCTCCATGGATGCAAAAGTTTTTGTATTCCATTTCACAGGGAGTCCCTTTCTTCTTGTTTTTCCCTCTGTTTTTCTTCCTTCTTGATTTGCCAGCATTCTTCTCTCCCCCCCTCTTTGCTGGCTTGGGTTTAACCACAGGTTCGACTGAAAAAAGGACACGATGACTTGGTATAAAAGTGCTAGAAAGCACGATTCTGAGAAAATGGTATTAAAGAACTCGGTGAGAGCAAGGAGGACCATCACTGCAGGAGAATCTGTGACCAGGAAGCACAGGACACAAGTGGGAATGCTGCTAGGCATTTGTAGTGGCAGCATTTCACACCCAGCAAGCTCAGCAGCTCATTAAAGCACAACTCTACTATCCTTAAGTCCTGTGCCATGCAGACCAGAGGCAATAGGAGCAGATGAGCCAAGAGCCACCAAAGATGAAGAGCAGCAGAGATGCAGGACTGCAGCATTTCACAGCATAAGATACTTGAGTGGAACAGCACAGCTTCAAGCAAAGGCCTGTGAAGAACAGGGAGTTCATGCTTAGCCAAGCCATCCTCTAGTTTTATATGGGCTCAGATACAAGGCTAATAGCTCCATGGCTCTAAACTCTCCATTTGCATCAATGATGAAAGGCACGGTAACTCGCTAGATAGTCCTGGGCACTTGCCGAGGCAAAGCAGCTTGCTATCCCGGTTGGCATACTTGTTTCTCCTAAACAATCTGCAGTGCTGTCTTCAGCAGGAGAGAATTCCTTTCCAGTTCCCCTACTTCGTGAGAGATGCTGAGCGCAGGAAAGGAGTGAAGGCAAGAGTCTGTGAGAGTCAGGCTATTTATTCTGCCGCTTACTGCTGCCCCTCATTATCTCAATTAAGACAAACCTCTAGAAGAGTGTGGTTTAAAATCCTGGTGACTTAGTAGCCCTTGGATTGAAGCAAGGCCAATCATGTTCCTTTCGCTGAGGAGAACAAACCAGTCACCGACTAAGGGTCAGAAGCTCCAGAGCTGTCCCATGCAGCAATCAGAGTTAAACAGCACTAGTTTGGACTAACTTGGCAAAGAAAGTCTTTTGGAAGAACCCGCCTCCTGCACTGCTAGCCATAACACTAGCCCTCGCAGTGCAACACTGCTGCTCAGGAGTACCAGTTACCCGGGGGGGGTTTAAACAGGCCCTGAGAAACAGCAGAGCTATTTACAACAAGCTTCAATTTTGCTCTTGTGCTCTGAAGACCTAACGAAAACTATTTTTGGATGATTAATATTCTACCCAGAGCTCTATGCATACGGGTAATCACCACAATAGGGCACAACTGGATCTAACTACTTCCTAACCCTGTATTTCTGGTGCTGATAGCCCATACAAAGAAACAAGGTGTAGTTCACTGTTGTCTAGACAGCTGATCATTTTAACTTCTAGAGCAACAAGCCTGGCTTGAAGTTACTTAAAAGCAAAAATGCCTTCAGCAACCAGAAGTCTGATTAAAATGGTATGAGCTATATTAATATGTAAACGAGGTGCACAGTTCCTGCAGCAAGGTTTCCTGTGCCTGGAAGTGTGAGCTCACTCCTGACAGTCAAAGGCCTCTGTTCCGTCCTGTCTGACTTGATCTTTAGGTTCGCACTTTCATAATTGAGGCCGCTTCCCTTCCTCCCTCTCCCAGGCTCAGCTTGTCAGCTTGATCTCCGTGTCCCTGTCTGCAGGCTGCATGGCCAGGAAAGCCATCCACAGCTGAATCATAACAGCTTCAAGGTTTATCCACAGATAAACCTCATGCCAAGCAGAAGAGCTGGTCTACGAACCAACCACCTTAGGTAACAAGTCTGGTTTCTGTGCAGTTAAGACAACACTTAAGTCACCGAGCCAGTAGTTTTACAGGCTGAACTGCTCGATAACACTGACAGGCGTGCTTCCCCTGGAGATCTTCATGGAGAACTTAAGCAAAAGTCCACAAATTCCCTCAAGTTACCACACAGAACGTTCATTTAAGAGGTCCTTTAGTCACATTCAAGTCTCAGGGTGTTTCTGCAGGAAAATTAATAGTCGGATCCACCCTGGAGGCAACAGGACTAGCCTACTCACACCTACTGAGGTTCAAATCACTTGTAGATACCTGGCTTGTACTGCAACTGCACTTAGCCCTGAACCAACAAAATATATTCCCAGAGTCAGGAGGATTGCTCGGATCTCCTCACAGCTCAGCAAGTGGGCAAATTACAATAAATACACACAACAGCTATTGACAGTGAAGCATTGCCCTCAAGATGCTTAACAAACTTTCCTGCAGCCACTTAAGGGATTTAAGTGTCTGCTTTCCCAGGAAATTTCAGTTGACTCCAACCCACATAAGCCACCCTCAGAAAATACCCAGAAAATTCTTGGAGCAAGACAGAAAACTTGCTGTAAAACAAACTTTTAGGGCCAAACAGCACCTATAAACTCCACTGATGCTTCTACACTAAGCAGGTGGTCGATACCTGACCACAGCCCTCCTGTCAGGTTTATCAGGAGCTAAAGCTACACACAGCAAGCTACCAGCTAACCTGCAGCCTCCACACACCCTGGGCACATTCACCCTAGGTTTCCACCCCTGACAGCTATTTCTAAAGCAGCAGCTTCAAGCACAAGCATGTTTTTGCTCCATACTCCACGAGCTAAGCATAGCAGCGTTTACTACAGAGAAAAGGCTTAAGTTCGGGCTCGCAAGTTGCGAGATCCCAGCCCCAGCGCCGCCGACTCACCTCGGATCAAGTCGTCCACGATGTACTGGTGGACGGGCGGCGCCTCCTCGTACTCCTCCTCATCCTCCTCGTAGTCAGGACCCGGCACGGGCTCTCCCTCGCGGCTCCCGGGCTCCCGCTCCCCGTGCCGCTGCGGCTCCGTAGCGTTGGGCGAGGACCCAGCGGCCGCATGGTTCGCTGTGAGGGAGGGGAAACGGCCCCGTGAGCAGGGGGCAGAGGTGCCGCCGCCGAGCGCGGCGCCGCGGGGTCCCTCACTCGCCGCGGGGTCCCTCACTCGCCGCGGGGTCCCTCACTCGCCTCAGCGCTTTCCCGCCAACGGCCGCCGCCGCGCGCAGGCTGCCCTCAGGCGCGAGCCCCCCTGAGGGGCGAGCGCGGGCTGCCCTCTGGCGCGAGCCCCGAGCTCCCCTCAGGCGCGAGCCCCGAGCTCCCCCGAGTCCCGATCTCCCCCGTCCCGTCCCCGCACGCACCTGCCAGCACGGCCAGCGCGGCCATCAGCACCACGGCCCGCATCGTCCGTCCCGGGGAGGGTGGCAACAGAGACACTGAGGGAACGGGCTAAGGAGTCGCCGTAACACAACAGGTGCCGGCGGCGCACAGCGCTCCATGAGGAGCCGCCTGCCGCCGCCGCCCACTTTATGGGCGGCTGGAGCTGGGGGCGCGGACGTGGAGCGGCGTCAGCGGGAAGGGGCGGAGCGGGGCGGAATCGTAGAATCCTAGAATCATAGGATGACAGAGACCCAGAATCATGGAATCACAGAATCTCACAATGGTTTTTGTTGGAAGGGACTTTGAATAACACCTCATGCCACCCCGTGCCATGGGCAAGGACACCTTCTACTAGACCGGGTTGCTCCAAGCCCCGTCCATCCTGGCTTTGAACACCTCCAGGGACCAGCTTCCCTGGGCAACCTGGATCCCGCACGGGTCACGGCGTCGAGGACGCGCCGGGTTATTGCAGGCACACCTGTCTGTCGGCTGGCTCCGTGCTCCTTGCTCTCCCCGCGTCTCCCGGAGGAATGCTTTCCAGCGATAAACCCGGCCATCACTCCCCCCTCGCCTCGGTGGTTGCGTCTCTGAGCGGCGCATGAGTAAGGGCTGAGTAAGCGGTGGCACCCACCGGGCAGGGACAAATGCTCTCCTTGGGGGCACTGCGACTCTCAGCTGCCCCGGCAGAGCTCCCCGGAGGGCACCTCCTCACGGCCACCTCTCCGGGCTGTTGTGTGAAGAAGCGGGAAGCAGACCTGCTGTAGAATCACAGAATCACCAACGGTGGAAGAGACCTGTAAGATCACCAAGTCCAACCATCAACCCAGCACTGCCACTGTGACCCCTAAACCACTAAACCACATCACCCCGTGCCAGATCCAGATGCTTCCTGAACACCTTCAGGGATGGTGAGTCCACCACCACTCTGGGCAACCTATTCCAGTGCCTGAGCACCCAAACAGTGAAAATACTTTTCTAATATCTAATCTGAATCTCCCTTGTCTCATCTTAAGGCCATTTCCTCTAGTACTCTCAGGCAGAAGCGACCGAGTGCTCCACATCGCTACAACTTCCTTTCAGGTAGTTGTAGTGGAAACTGCTGCTTTGAGGGGAGAAAAGCTGGGACAGCAGGTTGTAACATGCTGGTCTAGCATGGGAACCCAGAGAAGCCCAAGGGGTCGAGGATGAAGGGACTGGTACCCCCTTGCTCCAGTCCTATGGTACAGCAGGGTGGGAGGGCAGTGGGTGGCAATGCTGTGTTGGGAAAGGAGGATCTGGACCTTCTAACTGAGAGAGGACAGAACGTTACTCACAGCCCAGGAAGCTGACGGAGCCTTTGCTAGATGTGGCACGGATCCAACTCATTCAGTCACTGAACCTTCTCCCTTCTTCCACAGGCACACACGATATATGGCTCCTGGTGTGTCTCTGCCAGGTCATGCCAATCCCAAGAGGCAATCACCAAGAAGTCTGGAAAAGAAGATGCTGAATCAGTCACTCAGATGTTAACCTGACACAGAGAGCACCAGCAAACCTTTGAGAGCCCTTTTGTGCACGGTGCAATTGAAACTGGCATAAGCTGACAGCTTTACTGCTGGGGTTTTTGTTGTGTTTCCCCTTTGTTGCCTGTCCTCAGAAGTATAGCGGAGAAAAGGCAAATCCTGTTCATCCCTGCAACCCCACGTCAGAGAGCTTGTTGACAGGCAGTCAACAAGCAGCTCCTGGGCTATCTTGGGGACAGCCAGAGGCTTCACAGAGCTTTTCCTTTCCCCCTCGGACTGGAGTTCCCTTCCCACAAGACCCATAAGTGTCAGGGCCTGGAGTTCACAGAGGTCATTTGCATGTGAGGGGAGTTTCTCCAAAGACAGAGACTTTGGGGTTTGGGTTCTCTTCTGCCAAAACATGGGGTTGGTGGTTTGAGAATGGCCAAAGCGAGGTTTGTCAGCCAGGAATCCTCCCTCTCTTCCTCCCTCCTGCTGTGCTCAAGGCTGGCTTCCTCAGGCAGGCACCACAGCTTTCCTCATGAATTTTCTATTTTTCAGCTGTTAAAACGAAATATTCCTCCCATTTTTAAAAATCAGAGATTCACTGGAAACATTTTAATTTTTTAAAGTCCAGTCTGAGGAATATACTGAGCACTGAACATTCCAGCCCCATTTGCTGCGCTTGGCAAACTGCTGAGCAACTGGAAGAGGCTTAGCGGGAGAAAGGTTGAATGCCCCAAGTGCAATTGCCCATGTTACCTGCACTGTTTAGAGACCAAACACGGCATATCCAGCGGCTGACTCACCGTGTTCCCTCTCTTCTCCAGTCTCCAGCTGATAGCTCCATCTCACTGACTGCCAGCAGTGAGGAATTTGGCTTGGCATGCTTTGAATTTGTCATTTCATCAACTTCCTCCTGCTACTCCTGTGACCTTGAAGAAGAAGGGGCAGCCTGGCATCAACCAGCATAAGTCCCCAGAGTCCAGAAAGTGCAACAAGATGGTGATGGGTACCCAGTTACGCACGGAGAGGTTGTGCTGGGGCACCAGGGGAGTTCTTCCCAAATGGCAGTATCCTGGCCAAGCCCTGCTTGGCTGTTTCTCAGAGAGAACACCCTCCAGAGGCCATATGTTTCCCACAAGCCCCAGCTCTCCTTTGTGCTGTGAGGGAAAAGGTACTAAACTTGGCTGTTGCCCTCTTCCAGGGCTGGAAGGATATTTGGACTCTGTCTCTGGGATGCGCCTCCAGAGGATGTCCCCAGGTGTGGTGCAAGGAGGAGAAGCCTTGAGGGGGGCTGCAAGGCTCACCCCCCTGGGCTGCCCCACTGCAGCAGGGCCTACGGGCAGGTTGCTCGGGTTTCAGGGGCAGGGCTCACCTTTGGGAAGGTGCTGGTTCCCTGTGGATGCAGAGTGCCACCTACTGAGCCACCGCTCGCTCCCGGCAGCACCTGGGGTTTTCTGTCAGGACACCCAGGCTGG
This sequence comes from Eulacestoma nigropectus, assembly GCA_013397775.1. Taxonomy (NCBI): domain Eukaryota; kingdom Metazoa; phylum Chordata; class Aves; order Passeriformes; genus Eulacestoma; species Eulacestoma nigropectus. Next base: position 128,165 of record VZTE01005937.1, read on the forward strand.
AGCTGCTACTTGGAGAGCCCTTGCTCTGGCTGTTTCATGAGGCTGGTCCCAGGGAACAGGGGGCTGCCCCAAGGGCTGGCGAGTGCAAATGGATGCAGCTTAGAGATGAGCAGGGAACCTGTGCAGGGGGCTGCATGCTCGAGCACAGCCAGAGCCTTCTCTTGGCACCTGCCCTGAGCCACACCTGGTTTTCCATAGGCTGGCAGTGAAGTGAGATGATATGGGTTCATTCAGGAGCCCGGCTGGTCCTCCCTGGGCCTCGACCATCATTTTGAAAGCCTTCAGCACAGCCTGGGCTCAGACAGCACGTGGCAGTATCCAGCGCAGGTGACATTGGTGACATCTCTTTACCCCTCTGATGCCTGTCCTTGTTTGTGGAATAGGGGGTGGCCAGCACACAGTCATCTCTTCCCAGCCATGCCATGATGATCCGGGGCATAGGCATGGACTTGTGGAGGAGAAGTGCCACTCATGCTGACAGCTGCTGGGCCTTAGTGGAGCGCACTTGGACATCATTTCTTCCAGGAGAGTCTGAGTGCCTGCTGAGATCTTATTATTCACTCTCTCTACTTTTGATAAACCCCCTGAGAAATGCGTGAAGGGAAAGGAAGTATCGGAAATACCATCCCATTAATTTTCTTCACTGACATAAAATGTTTATTTTGCAAGGGCGGGCACAGCTGACATGGTGTTTGAACATGAGTTATCCTTTCTCATCTATCCAGCTGAGAACAGGTGGAAAAGGGTAATGACTCAAACCGGAGTGGTGTCTGTCTGGGCAGCTCACCAGACTTTCACTTCACTTGTGAGCTGCAGACACCACTATCTGCTGCTATCAGCAGCTCCCTCACAGGCAGGGAGGGAGCTTTGAAGTGAGCCATGTGTGACTCTGGTTCCTGCTGATGTAAATCAAGATTGCTGCAAGTGCGTAGCCAGGGTGTTGGGGAGGAAGGAAGGGAAAGGCCTGGATATTGCCTTGCTCGATATTGGTAGAGTTTGTTGGTCTCTGAGACATGCAGGCAATGAGGTGGCTGTGCCTTCCTGCCGAGAAAGCCCTCAGCAAATCATCCTTTTCCTGAGATGGTGACATTCTCCCTGTGTTCCACTCCTATCCTGGAGATTTAACTGAAGCAGGGATCACACAACCAAAACTTGTCCAGAAAGGGAATAATTTATGTTCTGTTCCCCCGAGAAGGCCTGCCCAGCGCTCTGTGTTTTCCGTCACTCCACATTTGAGCATGTCTTTTGGAGCATGTCTAAGGAGGAAAAACAAAAAGAACAGAATCTGCAGGCCCTGTGAAGACAAGATTTTGTCAAATTTTCTTTCACTTATATCAATACAAATGAAAAGACATTTCTTGAAAATCTAAGGGGTACCTTCTCAGACAACATCAACTCCAGGGACCCCGAACATCCCTGCTTAATATGATGAAACTTGCAGCAGTGCTAAGGAGTGTGATGCTACCAAATCACAGCAGTGGGGTTTTACACTTGCTTTCCACAGGCTTTCCTGAACGGCAGGCAATGGGGAACATAGCCTGATCATTTGCAAAATGCCCTGTGCCATGTCGTGGCTCCAGTCACTGCCTCTCACTGGCACTAGGCAGAGTTCAGCAGGACATGCCGGGCTTGGTTTTGCTTCAGGGATGGGTAATGTGCTGCAAGGTTGCCCAGAACAGCCATCCTGCCACCTGCTAGGAAGATTTCTGGGAAGTTGCCTGTTGTTAGCACACTGTCCTGGGCTTCACCTGCTCTGTTTTACACAGCGTGCACTGAACAGCTCTCCTTTGACCAAGCACATACTCCAGCACTCACCCACTCATTTTTGTGCAATGGCTCAATCTGCAAATGCTCGGGGGCACATCCTGACCCCAGCAGTAATTTTAAGGGCCTGAAGCCAGGACCCGGGTGAAGCAATACTGGATTTACACTAGAATGGGGAACTGTCCCTCAGCTAACAATCTTCTTCTCTAAAATACCACGTCCTGCCATGCTGCAGAGCACTGAAAATTGCTGCCCTTTCTTCCTTTTTCCTGGGGCAATTTGCAGGAACTTCTCCCAGGACTCTCTGAAGAGGGTAGGCTCGTGGCTATCCCCACGTGCACCCCAAGCCAGGCTCCCCAATGGTACCCCAGTGCACACTCACCCTGCTGACCCCACTGGACAGAAACGGGAAGGTGCTTTAGACAGGAATCTCTAAGGACACAAAGGCTCAGCTGTTGCAGCCAGTGCCTGACTGACACTCATTTACCTGGCAACATTACTGTAGTCCTTTACCTTCAGAATGATAATGCTTCACCTGCAGTGCACATTAGTTTACATATTCAGCTTACCACACCATTGTTAGACGAGCAAAATCATCAGATCATCTCTCTAACGTCTCCAGTATTGCAGCTCAGAACAGTGCCTGGCAGAGGAGAGCACCCAGCTCATCACCTCCCAGAGGTGTATGGAGCCGCTGGATCATTCTGCAAGTGCTCAAAAAGTCCTCATTCTAAAGAGAAGAGAAAAATATGTTAGAATGTGAAGTGTGCTCAAGGTAGCAGAAGCTGTGGGACTACTGTTCAATGAGTTTGGAGATCTCCCAGCTCAATCCCAGGACGCACTGACTTGGAGACCAGGTACAGTTATGTGGGCAGGGTGGCTGGTGGAAAAATGATGCCTGTACTTGGGAAAATAGAGGAGTTTTTGCCCTAGTGTCTTAGAGACTTGAGCTGAAAAAGAGCCAGAGCAGAAATCTTCAAATTAAGAAAATCCTCCCCAAACGGTGTGGTGGTGTAGATGGAGTGGCAACAATCAGGGGTTACCTTTAAGGGTCTTGGCCATGGAAGTCTGGCTGTCCTAAAGTATGTTGGTGGTGATAGAAGCTGCAGTAGGGATTCTGACTGAGTTTGTTGTATTCCTTTCCTCACCTTGGGGGCTGGGGTACGAAGTCACCTGGGAGATGTCAATCACAGCTCATTTGACAGCACAGACCCTGTGAGCAAATTGTACAGTACCGCCCATTTTGGGGGAATGCAGCCTCACATGAGGACTGGGAGCATGTGACAGAGACTGCGATGTTCCCCCCCTATCTTGCACATTATTTCCAATTTTGTCCAGAGTAGCAGAGAAATAAAGGACATGTGAGGATTCTTTGGGAATTTTCTCCTTGAAGCGCAGCTTAGGTCTTAGCTTTTTTGCTTTGAGAACTTCCTAGTGCCTTCCCATTGGTGCATCAGGTGGTGAATTTTCTTTACCTATTTGAAGTCATTTGGTATGTGAAGAAAGAATGAATCACAGGAGAAGCCTACAGCAATTAGCAACTCCTTTCCTCTCACCTTTGCCATTGCTAAGTTTTTTCCCTAGAACAAAGCCCAGGCAAGGCTTCCTACGCACAACAATGATTACGTACATCACTCTGGATTTTGATTTTTTTCACAGGCCACGAGCAAGCAAAGAAGCTCAGGAGAACACTCAATTTCACAGGCATGTTTGTTATGCTCCCTTGGAAATCCCATTGTTTGCTGGTGGTGCCTGCTTTTGGCTACCGGTGCTGTGCCCTTGTGACGCTGGCTGCCTTGAACTTCGCTGGGGTGCCAGCAAAGGGGCATGAAATTTGGCAAACTAGAAAGGTGCCACTGGAATCAGTCAGTCCTGGCAGCTGGAGCATTCATGTCAGTGTGCTGAAGCCAGGGTCAGTGAGGGCTTTGTGAGCTGCTTCCATCTGTCAGCGGAACCTGGCCAGTTAGAGCACCTGATGTCCCCCCTTGCTTGTGTGTCACGTGTGTCCCAGCAGCGTGGGGCCAGCGTGTTCCCAGGACAGGGCTGCTGAGACACTGCGTGAGTAAGGGCTCATTTGCATAAAGATTGCACGCTCATGCTGCGAAGGAGGTTCCCCAGGCACAGGCTCATTTCCTCCTGTAGGTAGGTTTGCCTTCATGTAGGAAAAACCCTATTCTTGAAGGCCCTGGACAGGACTCAGTTTACACTGGCACGCCACGATGCCATCCTGGCGTGTTTGGGTCTACCCAAGCTCGACTGCAGGGAGGCACATTCTGCCCCTCTGGAGCAAAGCCCAGTCTCCGCTTTGAGGTGCACTCAGATATCCCACTCCCAAAGCTGTGCTTTGCTGACAAGAGGTCTCACCACTCCTAAAATGTCTTTCAACATCACCAATGCACCAGGGTCTGCATGGTTCCTCTCCTCGTAGGCTTCACCCAGGACGTTTCAGCAGGAGCAGAGGTCTGCTTCAACAGGGAGGGAGAAACCTGGAGGTGGCAAGTGCAGGGCTGAGAGCTCAAGTTGCCTGGGACTAACACGTTTCTATGTAAAAAGAGGGAGAAAATTCAGTGGTGTTTGACTACAGTTAAATTATTTTAGGATTTAAAGACATTTTATCTTAATATGCATGAAATAGGCCACTAAGCATTGCAGCCAGACAGCCATTTTTCGCTCCCATTAGCAGAGTGGTGGCAAATAAAATAAAAAACACTTAAAAGGAGCTGAGCTGAAAAAAATGCATAAGACTGTATGAAAATTCGGAACTGGTCGTACAGTGAAAATTCAAGAATCACATTTCAAGTATCCTGACCCCCGTGAATGCCAAATTCTTCATTTTGCAGGTGTTAGGCGCTACACATGAAGCCACAGAGGAAGTAGCTTCCAAAACACTTTGTTTTGGAAGAAGCTGAGAGGAGGAGAGCTGAGGTTGCTCGAGGCCCTCTTGGCCTGCAACAAGTGGCCTTGTGCTCAACCTTAAAATGCCTCCACAAAAGAGATTTTCACCTGGCTCTGTCCCAGCCCCACTGCTCTACACAGGGCCCATATCCTCCCAGTGTGTTCCCCCAGGGACAGAGCCACCATGCCTGTGCCCATAGCCCTGGGGCTGGTTGCTCTCATCCCTGCAGCCCTTCCCCAGAACTCAGTCCTGGCTCTCTGAGGTTCTTCAGCCCAACTGGACTGTACCTGTCAGCCGTGGCTGCCAGGTGCCACATACCCACCTCGCCGTTGCTGTGCTCTGCGGCCCTGCCGGACCAGCCGGCCGGCCCTCGCCCGGCCATCCTAGACCTTTGGTGCAGCAAGTGGGGCACAAAGGCAGCCTCTCCCCAACCCCTGAACGCTGCTGCTGGAAACGGTGACTCCATGCTGTACCACGGTCAGAAACCTGCAAGGGAGACAGACAGGTAAAGCATCACTTCAGCAGCAGAGAGGGGAGGCCACAGGACAGCCTTCTCTCACATGGGTCTGCACCCCATGCCAGGAGAGACACAAACTGCCTTTCCTTGCCACCCACGACTGCCAGATCACTGCCGTGGCAATCAGAGATCCCGGGTGTCCACCGGTGGGCTCAGTGCGTCAGGGCTGAGGTCATTGCCAAAACCCTGGGAGGGCATGGTGACTCTTGCATTCTCAGACCATGAGCCTGAGAAGCTCGTTTAGAAGGTGATGAATTTGCAGGGAGGGCGGCTGTGGGGTGAATAAAATCTGTCACAGAGCTTGGCATGGCTTTCAGCCTCTGCCAAAGGCAGGCTGAGCTCTGGGTACCTGCAGAGGTGAGGGATGACGCCGACAAAATGCTCTTGGTGGCTGCACAGCTCTGACAGCTGATGCTCACCTTTGGTTTGCAAAGAAAGGAAAACTTTGCCATAAATATCAGGAAACTGAGTCTTGCATTAGTGATTAATCACTCCAAGGACAGGTGAAAACCTTCCAGAGAAGCTCTGCATTTCAGGTCGGGACTGACTAAGGCCATGCATCTGCCCCTTTGGGAAGTCTGGCTTTCCAGCTTCTATTTCTAATCCAAAACAGGACATTATGCCAAAAATATGATTATTTTATCCATGTTGGGGGTGGCAGTGCTCCAAATTTTGCATTAAGGAAATGCTGAGAGCCATAATTTCCACTTCTTTTTGGATGCACACAAAAGTATCAGTATTCCTAAGCTCACAATGTTCTCTGTCTTTTTTAGGATGAGCATAAAAGACTTCTTTTCTACAGGAAATCTCCCAGCTAACTCCCCATGGCCTGCCGTAAACAAGGCAGGGAGGCTGTGCTCCCACCCTCCTCCGTCCCGATGCCCTGCCAGCGTGGGATGACGCTCCCGCCAGGACCTGGGGATCTGGGAGTGTAATCTTCCAGTCGGCCACTAGATGGGAACGAAAGCAGCGCTAGGAATGTCAAGGGACGCCGAACCTGTCAGGAATACCAGCTGATGGACAGACATTTTTCTCCTTTGCTTGATACGAATTCGTTGGAACAAAACAACCTGAGTGAGTTGGAAAAAAACAACCTGAGTGAGTTGGAAAAAAACCAACAAGCTTTGACCAGTGATAAAGCAGCTGAAATGAAATACCCCAGCTCATTTATCACAGCAGAAAGGAAAACTAAAGAAATAGGTGAATATGCTGGAAGAAGAAACTATCCTGAGCCCAATTACCAGTCTGATTTCTGGTATTTGCCCTTCCCCCTTTAAATGCTCCTCTCCTCCTGGTGAGCTTTCACATGGGCTGGGTGAGCTGACCCTGAGTGAGCTCCACATGTTTGGGAGGTCGTAGGTGCCCCGATTTTGTGAAGTACTGTTTCCTCTAGACTTCACTTCTGTATCCTTTTTGCAGTCAAAACCCTCATTATCCTTTCTTGCCTTCATTGAAACTCTGTTCTCTGATTTTCTGTCCCCTTATTACAACTCCTCAGTCAAGTTTCCATCGTCCCCCTCTCAGCAAGTGACCTGAAGGCTTATTGCCCTGTTGCTGTGTGTATCCAGATGGATATCCACTCCCATCAGCCAGTTTTCTCTCCTGAAATTAACCTCCGTTTCCCTGCCTGTACCGCACAAATGACAGCAGCTTTTGGAGAGACAGCTGAACTGGCTTCTCTTCCTCTTCGTGTGGCTTTTCCAACTTCCTCAGCTTCCCGTTATAATGAAGGGCATCCACAACCAGCCCAACAAACCGGACCAGAAAGAGCCACTGTCACAGGACCATTTGGAACAAATGTCCATGGACAAACGGTGGTTCCAAATTGTGGCTGGTGCCTGTTCACTACTGTATCTCATCTCCTAAATTCCAACTGTATTTTCCTATCAAGAGGCTGATGCCCTCTGGTGACTGTGTCAAAAGGATCAGACTGGCATCCATCAGGGTAGGGCACAAAGATTTCTCAGTATTTTTTGACCAGTTGTCTTAATTTCCAAGTTTGCTGGGAAATCTTTTAATCATATAGGATGGAATTATATCATGGGAGTGTTGAGGTAATTTAGGTTTGGCACCGGCTTCATTAAAATAATGATGTCTATTTGTGCAAGATTAAACTTCTACGTTTACTGATGAAACACCTTCCATCCATCCTCCCTTACGTCCATCCTTTCTTCCCTCCTTCCATCTGTTCATTGGTCCATCCACCCATCCTTTCTTCAGCATAGACACAAAGGATGACGGCTACTGACCCAGGTCAGATATGTGATGAGTACATGACCTGTGAGTCTTTCCAGCCCACTTAAGCTCCTCTCTCTCTCCTCCCTGAGCTCCATCCCTGCCCTTCTCACGAGCAGCCCTGGGATGAGGTGCCAGATGCGCTGTGCAATCCAAGGCTTGCCTCAGCAGGGACAAGGAGCAGTTGTCCAAACGTCCTCCGCCTCTGTGATGTAACCAGGACAGTCACCGAGGTTTCCTGAGCTCTGTGGCTGACGCACTCTGAGGAAACCCGCTGAGGGGGACACGTGGCTCCCGAAGCGCTGAGATTGCCCAAGACAAGGAGGCACGCGAAGGCAGCAGGCCTATGGAGACAGGAGAGTCAGCTCTGGAGCTGACTGCACTGCCACAGCAGCTGTCCTGTGGGCTGCAGCTGCAGAGTGTACTGAAGAGGGCTTGCTTTTAAACCCGGCGGCAGCCACAGACACTGTGCAAGTGGCAGTTCCAGCTTTGGTACCTGGGCATGCCACAGACACTGAAAATGTCTGTCCCCCAAGAAGTGTTGAGGTGATGGATGGCTTAAGTTTCTGTGAGGACTCACACTTTGACCTCTTTGCAATTCTGTGGCTGGTGTCTGCTTTTGGAAAGGTTTTTCTTCTAATGCCCTCTTAAAACAAGTCAGCCATGTAGTGACCAGGGGAAGCATTAACACCAGCGACGTCTGCACAAAGCCAGAGCATTTTGGAGGGTTTACAGTGAGCCTTCACACGAGCACCATCCTTCCACAAGGCACCAGGAAGGAGTTGTTGCTGTTGCTTTCTAGGTCAGACAGCTCCAGGCCTGAAAACAAGCATCAGCTGGCCTTTTCCTGAATCCCAAGAGCCTGGAATGGGTTTTGGATAAAATATACAGACTTGTGGGCAAGAACCCCAGGGCAGGGTTACCAAGAGGGCAGATTTGGGATGGGATAGGTTTGAAAAGGATAGGGAGATGTCAAACAGAGCACCCCTGCGGCTATGGGAGCTGTGGCTGCTCAGTCCTTCAGAGAGCTGCCAACACAGTGTCCCAGGCAGAAACACGGCACAGTGGACATGCTGGTGGCCCTGAGGACAGGTTGATGGCACCTGTCACCTACCTGTATGATGACCAGGTCATCAGGTGGGTTTCTCTAGCACCAGCCTCTAGTCCCTGTCCCCTCC